>OY728153.1:1895049086-1895606586 GCA_963277665.1 Viscum album | reverse complement strand
ATGAATAATAAATAATAAATATTAAATATTAAATATTAAATATTAAATATTAAATAAATAAATATAAATAATAAATAATAAATAAATATAAATAATAAATAATAAATAAATATAAACAATAAATAATAAATAAATATAAATAATAAATAATAAATAATAAATAAACATAAATGATAAATAAATATAAATAATAAATAATAAATAACAAATAATAAATAATACATAATACATAAGAAATAATAAATAATAAATAATAAATAAATATAAATAATAAATAATAAATAATAAATAATAACTAATAACTAATAACTAATAAATAAATATAAATAATAAATAATAAATAAACATAAATAATTAATAAATATAAAGAAGAAATAATAAATAATAAATAATAAATAACCAATTACAAATAAGATAATAAATAAATTAAAGTATATTATAAATAATAAATAATAAATAATAAAGGAAACACATGAAAAAGTATGAAAAGACGTGATAAGGGATGAAAAATCATGAAAACGCATGAAAAAGGATGGAGAAGCATATGAAGAATGAGGCATTAGAAATAATGAGAACGCATGAAAACTCGTGACAACTCTGGAAAACTCCTTAATAATTCAACATAATCATCATAATAACCCAAAAAAACTCATCGATAAAGATAACAAGTCATGGAAACCCAAATAAATAGTAATAAATGGAGCTACCATTAAAACCCGTCAAAACGGTCCTAAAGAGACAAAAACTTTGGACTCACATTAACGGAGATAACTTATGATCCGAGAGTCCGTTTTAGATCCACGACCAGTCAAATCAAAGATCATGAAACGATCTTCGACCTGAAAGGTGAAAGTGTCCGAATGGACAGGCGGATCGAAAGTTATGACCATTTAAAAAAAAGATGACGGGGAACGGTTGCTAGAAACGAGGCATTGAAAAATATAACAAACCTGATACCCACTAAAAAGGCCATGACATATGATCTAGGAGGGCATGTGGGCATCGCGACCAGTCAAACAGAAGCTTATGGAACGAGCTATGATCTGGCAGGTGGAGGAGGCCAAACTGACACGCGGATCGAAAGTTAGGTTCGTTTGAAGACAAGTTCGACAGGACATCGGTGACAGAAACAGGGTTTTGGAGTCCTTTGGAGGGGTTTTGGGGTTGAAAAACATGACAAAAGATAGCTTCTGTCGATCTGGTGCGTAGATCTTTTCGCTGGCTTCAATTTGATATGTGGTAGATCCAAAACGGACACCCGGAGCGAAAGTTATGGCCGTTTGAAGTTGGAGAACTTTTTTCAACTTTCTTATAACTCTAATATCTTCCGCACCTTAGACGGTCTCAAGGTTTTGATTATATGTGCCTCTAGATCTCTTCATGAGCTTCGATTTGACTGGTCGTGGCACTTCAACGGACACCCGGATCAAATGTTATGGTTGTTTTAGTGATTTCGGATTTTCTCGTGTTTTTTTATTTTTTATTTCATTTTCCGGCGGTTTCAGTAAAACCGTCGCTATTTCGCGGTGGTTTTTTAAAAAACCACCGCTAATCATCGAATAAAAATAAAAAAAATTAAAAAAAAATTAAAAAAAATTAAAAAAAATTGTCGTTTAGCGGCGGTTTTCTTGTAGTGATAGTTCTTTTTCTTATTTTTCATGATTAGTTCACTTGTATGCATGATTGAATGTTCATGTAAAATGGTGATAAATATCCAGCATTGTTATTATATTTTATTAATGATATTTAAAAATTTAAATGATATTATAAAGAACTTGTTTTATATGGTATGAGGATGAATCATTAGATAAAATTTAATGATGATCGTTTTAGATTAATTTTTGCGGTTTTTCGATCACATCGAACTTGTTCTTTTTTATCATTTAGTATTATGTATATATTTTATTAATATAATATAAACAGAGTTTTAAAAAAAATGAAAATATGTTTCAACCATTATAAGGGTTTTATTAACATCCTTGATAGTGTTAATGTAAAATCAAAGTGCATCACTCACAATGTTGGTAAATTGACCCATCACGGGTGATGATTTCATTTTTAGAATAATAAAGAGAGTGAGAGGACTTTAATGATGGATCTTCCATTAACATGATATAGTTAACATATATTTAAGGTATTGGAGTTATTATTTCATTTTTATGAGTGGATTTGATGATAGAATAAAAATAAAAAATAACTTGAAAAGACATTAAAAGAAAAGAAAGAGGAATTTACCTTTTGAATTTATCCTCCTTGAGAACCACCTAAGGGAAAATGTTTTGGTATTTTGATGATATTGAGAGCTCTTACTCTTGTGTAAGGTTATAGGGAAGTGTATTGGGTATAATGTTTTGAAATTCTCAAAGATTGAGAGGTTTGAGGAAAAGAGGTGGTGAGGGGTGGTATTTATAGTGGAGGAGAGGGGTGTTTTCACATTATTATATTCATTAGTTTATTATTTTGGCACAACACTGTGAATATTTTTAGAGTTATCACTAAATGTATTAAAATAATGAAGGATATTTGGATATTTTGGGCTTACATCATCCATACATCATCTATGACTTCACAGTTCATGTATTTAGCTTTTATCATAAATTATCGTATGTTATTATTCATCAAAAATACAATTATTTTATAAAAATAAAAAAATCACCTTAACCATTTTTTAATATGTAGAATTAAAAAAATTAAATCCTTTTTATGAAAATAATATTATACATATGAGTAATTTAATTTTTAATTCAATTCAACATTTACTTGGAAAAAATGGATTTTAAAAATATAACTAATTTTACAACACTTTGAAAATTTACTTAAGGTCTCATAAAATTATATTAAAATCATAATAAATAAAAATATTAATTTTTGTATACATTTTATGAAAATATGTTTTCTTTTAAATTATTAAATTAATCATAAAATTTTAATTAAATATGTATGACTTACAAAAACAGCAATACTTAATTTTAATTTTTAAAACATTTATTTACTTAGACTGTGATATAATTATACCATAATTTAATTTATATGATGCATAAATTTTATTTATACTTTCATGGGTGAGGATAATATTCATGTGGTCAGTTTACTATTTATATGGGTCATATTTCTATTCCTTAGGTCGAGTAACAATTTCATCGGTATTGGTTCCTTAACTTCTAGAAATACTTCTGATTTCATTAATTATTCATTTATAATGTTTTTATTATGGTATATAAGTTATTTTATGTGATTTATATGATATGACATTACTATAATAAGGTATAAATTCCATTGATAAAATTTTGGGTTGTTACATTTTTCTCCCCTTTGGATATTTCACCCTCAAAATTTCATTTTACAAAAACAGGTGATGGTACTTATCCTTCATCACCACATCCAATTCCCAAGTTTCTTATTCATACTTATGGTTCCTCCACAACACTTTGACAATGTGAGTTGTATTATTGTGTATAAGCTTATCTCACAGGTCCAGAATGTTTTTTGGTAGCTCCTCATAAGAGAGATTAACTTCCAGTTGCACCTCCTCTGAGTTTAGTACATGTGAGGGATCTACTATGAACATTCTCAGAATAGATACATGGAACACATCATGAATTTGATACATACTAGGTGGAAGTGAAATTTGATGGGACATGACTACTATGTGATCAAGGATATCAAATGGGCCAATTTACATTGGGTTTAGCTTCCCTTTCTTTCCAAACTATATGACACTCTTCCATGGTGATATTCGAAGGAAACCTTTATCTCTAACATAGAACTTCAAGTCCCTTCAATGGTTGTTAGCAAAGCTCTTTTCTAACTCTGAGTATCTTTGATATGTTGTGGTATGGATTGAACATTCTCTGTCATCTCATGTACAAGATCATGTCCAAGTAGCTTTCTTTCGAAACCTCATCCCAGTAGGTTAGAGTTCTACATTGCTTTTCATACAAAGCTTCATATAGAGAAATCTAAATACTCGATTGGAATATTTTTATTGTATGATAACTAAACCAATGGGAGATTCTGATCCCATCCACCTTTGAATTCTAATAATTAATCTCTTAGCATATCTTCGAGCATCTTAATAGTCCTTTCAGATTGGCCATCAGTTTGGGGGTGATAGGACATGCTGAAATTTAATTTTGTACTCAAATCATCTTGAAGACTCCTCTAGAATTTAGATGTCAACCTGGGATCATGATTAGAGAAAATCGAGAGTAAAACCCGATTAATTCTCACTAATTCCTTCACATATATCTTTTTATGGTTTTCTAGCGAGAGATCTTCCCGAATAGTGATAAAGTGGGAAGTCTTGGTGATTCGGTTCACCACAAACCATATCACATTATTTTGTTTGGATGTCTTTATGAGACTAGTGATGAAGTCCATGGTGACGTTCTCCCATTTTCATATGGGTGTGGAAATGATTACATCATCCCTTTGGAGTTCTATCACTTTTATTTAACTTGTTGAAATATGAAGAACCTCAAGATATACTCTACAATATCTTTCTTAATGTTATCCCACCAAATGTGTTCTCAAAGATCACGGTACATATTGGTATTACCAGGATGGATAGAGAAGGTTCAGCTATGTGAATTATCTAATAGCTCCTTCTTTATACCAAGTGATGAAGGAACACAAAGCCTCATTCCAAACAAAATCACGCCATCAACATCAATATAGAAATCTTGTAGCTTCCCTTACTTTATTTCATTCACTTTATTTTGTAAATCTTGATCATCCCTTTGTTCCTCTTTAATATTCTCTTGGATAGATGGTTGAGAAATAATTTTGGAAAGGTGGGATGTATTCCCTTTCATTATGATTTCCAAATCCATCCTTTGAATATCCATGAAGATAAGATCTTTCTCAGTCTGTAACATGGATAGATTACTAGGGTTTTTATGCTAAGGGAATCAGATACCTTGTTTTCCTTACTAGGATGATAATTAATAGAGCAATAATAGTCCTTAATTAGCTCTAACCATCTCCTTTAATTCATGTTGAGATCATTTTGTGTGAATATATACTTTAGTCTCTTGTGATTGATATATATGTCACACTTCTTACTATAGAGGTAGTGCTGCTATATTTTCAAGGCAAAAATCATAGCTGATAACTCCAGATCGTGCATCGAGTAGTTCTGCTCATGGATCATCAATTTCTATATGGTTTAAGATATCACATTATCATTTTTAATGAGTACACAACCCAAACTTTTCTTTCAAGCATCGTTGTATATCACAAAATTTTCTCTACTTTTCATTAATGTGAGTAAAGGTGCAGTGATCAACCTTCGGTTTATCTCCTTAAATCATTCCTCACATTATTCCAACCAGACATAATTTTCCCCTTACCTTGTTAACTTAGTTAACAGGATTGAGAATTGTGAGAAATTCCCCAAAACATTTTGATAGTACCCATATAATCCAAGAAGAATTCATATTTTCATGACACTAGAGGTTCTGATCCATTCCTCAATTGCCTTTATTTTTAAAGGGTCCATAGAAATTCTCTCACTTGTGATCATGTGTCCTAAGAATGTGACTCGTTGCATCCAAATGTCACACTTGCTGAACTTGGCATACAACTTATCCTTTCTTAATGTCACCAACATAAGCCATAAATATTCTGCATGTTCCTCTTTAATCTTGGAGTAGATGAGAATATAATCGATAAACACTACCCAAAAAAAATCATGGTAATGGATAAAGGTTATATTCATCAAATCCATGAATATTTAAGGGGGGTTAGATAGTGCTAATTACATCACTAGAAACTAATTGTGCACATACCTTTTATAGAATGAAGATTTCTAAATATATTCTTCCTTCACATTTAACTGATGATATCCAGAATGAATATCTACCTTTGAGAAGAACTGATCTCCTGGTAACTAATCGAACAAGTCATCAATCGTTGGAAGAAGAAACTTTTTATTTATAGTGATCTTGTTTAGTTCCCAATAATCAATACATAGCTACATTGATCCATCCTTCTTATTGATAAAGAGCACTGGTGCACCCCAAGGTGATGCACTAGGGCATATGAACCCGTTTTCAAAATGCACTTATAGATGCTTCATTAACTTCTCTAGTTTGATAGGATCCTTACTATAGGGAAATTTTTTGATAGGAGTACCTCTAGGTATGATTTCTATTTAGAACTATATCTCATGATTTGGGGGAAGTCTGGGAAACTCTTAAATAAATACATCATTGTATTCCCTTATGATGGGAATTTACCCTTGGATGATACCTTCCTTTGACTCAACAATTTGAGCAAGGTATAATTATTCATAGGGAATCAACACCCACACCATTGAAGGATTTTACAAAGGGGATTCATGATCTTCCTTGAATTTGTATAGGAGCATGGGATGGTTTGGAATATGAAAATATATTTCTTTTCCTTGATATTTTATATGTGTTTTACATAATGAGAGTCAATCTATTCCCATTATAGCAAAAAATTATAATAAGGGAAGTATTATAGGATTTGATGTAAGAATATTCCCACATATTCCAATAGGAGAAGAGTACAACACTTCGGTTGTAATTATTTCACCACTTGGTGTTTTTATATATATCTCTACTTCAATGTTTTCGGGCATTGATTCAATAGTTCTAGAAAACTTGAAACATATAAAGGAATGATTATAACTATAAAAAAAATACTTTTCCATTCCTGAGTGAATAGGAAGTTTACATTGTATGACTTCATTTTCTTAATCCACTTTAGAATTAGTGATAGAATAATATTTTCCTTACTCATTTGGATTTGGTAGTTACTAACACTAATTACCATCCAGGACTTGAGGTTTAGTACACTAGCTTGCATAGTTCCCTTTATCCCTACAGTTGTAGCATTGGACCATGGGTGTTTATCTCCTTTCCTCCACCACACATTCTTTTTTCCTCATGTATTTTACACATTCATAATCTTGGGGGCCTTCTCTCCCACACTTAAATAATTTTTCTATCCATTTTAAGCAGTTCCCATGATGCTTCATCCTACATTTTTAACATGTGGGTGGTTAAGTTTTCTTTCCAAATTTCTCATTAGATCTTTCATCTTGAAACTACATCTTTTATTTCTTATCACCATAGTCATGAGACCATTCTATAAACTCTATCTCTACTTCGAGATCACATCGAACATATTCTTCATAACTCCCAAAGTCTAAAATTTGTAGAGCATTTATAACATGTGGTTTTAAACCACTAAGTAATATATCAATTTTTCAATCATTATTGATAAAAAAACACAAAGTGTACCTTGCAATCCTTATGATATTTTATTCATAGTTCATGAAATATTATCCTTCATTTTACTTATACTCTATGAATTCTCTCTCCATCTTTGTACGAAGACTTCGTGGGAAATACTTGTTAAGAAACACTATCTTAAAGTCTTCCCACTCAAAATATTCAATTTTTTCCTTCATATTGGTGTTCTTAATCAAGATCCACCATTGGTTGGCCTCCCCATCTAGATGATAAATGAAAAGAGTCACCTTCTCCATCTCAGAATAGTGAAGTATGAAAAATATATTCTCTATTGAGTTGAACCACTATTTCATGACTAGTTTATTAGATGGTCCACTAAAAATTAGTGGTTCCTGTTGTATAAAGAACTCGATAGCCAGTTTCTCCCTATTAGGTGAAGGTTTACATTCCACATTATTCAGGTTATTTTTCATAACCTATGATAGTTGGGTAACCATTACCATGAAATTTTGCAGCTCCACCCCCAAAGGCAATGGGGATGTCATTCTGGAAATCGTTGTATTGTCCCATGCATGGGTTGTTGGCCTGGTTTCTCCAATTTCCCACCAATTTATAAAATATAAAAGGTTATAAAAAACATAAGTCAACAATTCAAGAATAAATAATATATTCCTTTGTGCAATTAAATTTGAAGTCAGGTGTTGTGGGATCACTATGTTTATAATTTTATAAAACAAAGCTTCTTGGGTGATTACTTATACTTAGTCTCAAAATAAGGGTTTTCTCTAAGGTTATATAATACTAATTCCCAAATTAACTAAACCTTGATCTAATACCAACTATAGAGACAGTTCTTTCTCTGACATAACTACTAAATTATTTTAAAGACAAAAAACAAAATTGTTTTACAAATCCATGATCTAATGTTTTAGTGTCTTAGGAAAATTAGGACCATACATGAAATTTAAAAAATAAAACATTAATATCTATTTAATTATATTTTCTCTAGCTTCTTATTGGACCTCGTGTTCTCCTTAGTACAAGTAATCACCTGAGGATATACATCAAACAAAGGGGTGATCTAAAATTCTAGTAAGAGGATAGATAAGAACATGAATCAATATAACATGGGATGAGAATAATAATTATCATAATAACATATTAATAGGATCATAATAGTGATAAGAAACTTTATATAAAGGCTTGGAATGGTTAAATTCATAAAAATGAAACACCATGTCTTAGTGGTTACTACCACACATAGTTGTGAACAAAGCATGCATCATGTTCATGCATATTTTCATTTTCTTAATGAGATACATCACATTACCCAATTAATTGGAGTTACATATAATTACAAGTGCACCCATCACATCCTTAACATTTACACTTTGATATATAATTCTGGGTGCACCTATCACATCAGAACATTTAAATTATCATGCTTGTTATATATAATGTATATCAATCCTGAACATAAAATAACCCATGGAAAAAAATGGGTTTAATTTCATTAATAATACATTCATGAATAAACTTTGGGGTTACCAAAATAAATAGGTAATAACATACTTGGTATAAGAATCATCAATTTTGAGTGACAAAAAAACAATCTCACGAGAAGTAAATGATGTGTTTTTAGAAAGAAATGTTCTTGTGGAAAAATATTTACATTTGTTATAATACCAAATTTGTAACTTTTATATCCAAAAAAAAAGTAATATAATGATTAATAAATGATATTTAAGGAACATTAAAGGAATATCCATACTGAAAATGGGGTGAAATAAGTAAACCCGAAAGAAAGAGAGTTGGGTTTGAGAATTCCCCTTACCTTATGTCTGAATGATTTCTTCACTTCGATAACCTATATGATCACATTATATTCATTAATTAACAATAAAATAACTTTTTTTACATTAATTTGATTCATTATGGTATTATTAAGTTCATTTATGGTCTTTTTATGAGTTATAGAGTTTAATTTCATCATTTAGGAGTGTTTATTTTCTTAGTTTTCCTGATTGGTTCACTTGTATAGCTGGATGGAAGTTCGTGTAAAATATGGATAAATATCCATAATTGTTATTATATGTCATTAATGATCCTATATAAGTTTAAATTATGTTATAAATAATTTTTTTATATGTTATTTGGATGAATCATTAGATTAATGTTAATGATGATCATTTTATGTTAATTTGGGAGGTTTTTCAATCACAACAAACTCATTTTGTTTTATCATTTAGAATTATGTATATATGTTAGTAACATAGCATAAATAGGGTTGTAAAATAAATTTTACAATATGTTTCCACCATTATAATGGTTTTATTAACATATTTTAAGGTGTTAAAGGAAAATGAAAGTGTATCGCCCACAATGTCGGTAAAGTGACACATCACGGGTAACGATTTCATTTTTAGAATAAAAGAGAGGGAGGGAGGGGATTAATGATGGATATTCCATTAACATGATATAATTAATTTATATGTAAGTTACAGGAATTATCATTCCATTTTGATGAGGGAATATGAGGTGATAATAAAAATATGCAACAACTTGAAAAGAAACTAGAAGAAAAGAAAGTGGAATTTACCTCTTGAATTTATCTTCCTTGAGAACGTCTTTAGGGAAACGTTTTTGGAATTTTGATGAGATCAAGAGTTTCTATAAGTGTGGTATGGTCTAAAGAAGAGTATTGGTAAGATTTTTTATAAGTCTAAAATCTTTAAAGGTGTGAGGAAAATAGGTGGTGTGTGGTGCTATTTATAGGGGATGAGAAGAGTGTTTTCTCATTATTATATTAATTAGTTTATTATGTTGGATAAAGACTGTGAATAGTTTTATAATTATCACAAAATATATTAAAATAATGAAATAATTCTCAATATTTTGCGCTTACATCAACCATACATCATCTATGACTCCATAATTCATGTATTTAACTTTTATTGTAAATTATAGTATTTTATTGTTCATTAAAATTCAAGTATTTTAGAAAATTCCCGAAAATTAACACTAAATATTTTTTGAAAAGTAGAATTAAATTATTAAATCCATTTTATGAAAATAATTTTCTAAATATGAGTAATTTAATTCTTAATTAAAATCATCATTAACATGGAAAATACATATTTTGAAAATATAACTTATATTATAACACTTTGAAAAATTAATTATGTTCTCATAAAATTATCATAAAATCACAATACATAAAAATATTAATTTATAAATTCATTTTATGAAAATAAATATTCCTTTAAATTATTAAACTAATCATAAAATTGTAATTAAATATTTATGACTTACAAAAATACCAACACTTAATTATTTTGTTTTAAAACATTTATTTACATAGAATATGATATAATTATACAATACTTTAATTTATAAGATGTCTAAATTTTATTTATACTTTCCTGGGTGAAGTTACTATTCATTTGGTCAGATTACTATTCATAAGAGTCATATTACTATTCCTAAGGCCAAGTTAGTATTTCATTTGTATTGGTTCCTTAACTTCTATAATTACATCTGATTTCATTAATTCTTCATTAATAAAGTTTTTATTATGGTATATAAGTGATTTTTTGTGATTTAAACTATATGAAATTACTATAATAAGTGAGAAATCCCATTGAAAAATTTTTGGGTCATTTCACCAAGTTCTTCATAATCTCTAAATGTTGGATAATGCAATGCACAAGACTGGGGGTCTCCTAGCAAGATATGAGCATCCTCCTAAATCCTCCCAATACCAATATTTTATACACGGTGCTTAAAATGATATCCATTCTATGATCTCTGATTCTAGTTGAACATGAATTCCCTACATGGTGTCCAATATACTATGATAGTTAATTTTCCTTCCTCAATCGTCTTCGCCATCTTTTTTCACGATGTACAATAGAACTTTCTTTCTTGATTAGCATCCCAAATAATGTCCATCAGGGTTTTTTCAAGCTTATTGGTTGTTATTTTTCGATCTTTTATGATGTATAAAATGTGAATGGGTATGGATATAAGTACACTATTCACCAGTGTGACTTCCCCAAAAAGAGAGGAATCGGTTTTCCCAGCTCCAAATTCGAGATGTGATACGACTACTTATGGATTATAATTGAAACTTATTGTTTTTTCCATATAATATAGGAGCTCTAGGGTAATCTATTTGGAGGTTTCTCTTTTGGATACCCATCTTTTCATCAATCAGTTTCCCTCATCTATGTGTTCAATTCTTTGAGATATAGACAATGCTCTTCCCCTAGTTAACATGTTTCCCACTCCATTCAATTTAAATACATATTATCATAAAAAATAACATGAATTCTATTTATAAACTTTCACAAAATATTAATCTCTACTATAAACAAATCAAACCACATAAATCATGAGTACTTTTCAACAATATTTTAATCATTTTTATGCAAGGGAGAGTAGTTTATAATGTAATCATAATGATTTCAAGCTAGAAAAAAGGGGATCAATTATTTCAGTACAATGCATTATATTTAGTTTAAACTCAATGAAAAGTAGACCCCCCTCTATTCTTAAAACATATAATCACCTATCAATGTCCTCTTTTCATAGTTATTCTAATATTGAGAATGTAAGTACAATTATACAATTTTTCTTCCTTTTTCCCTTTTATTATTTATATTTTCTAATATAATTTTTTTGTTAAGAAAACTTCACATCCAACACACTACACTTATTTTACCTCCACCAAACACTAATTGCAATATTCATTACCATATCATGGGTTGAGTATGATTGGTCATAAACTAGTTTAGTATACAACTCATTATTGAACTTTCCCTACAAAATAATAGAGGAATCACATAATTATACTATAAATAAGTTTTGAATGAAATATTGAATTTATAATGGAAACATCACATCTTATGTTACATGGAATTATCACCTAGAAGTTCCATGTATCTATGATTTACCTCATCGATCTCAATAAAAATATAATGCACTTCTACCAAATGAATTAGGGTAGGAAGGATAAATTAGATTTTAATGAGGATTATTATCAAGATAGTTCATGGTTTCTATGGTATTAAAATAAGGTTAGATGTAATCTAGGTCAAAAGGTAAAGGGTTTAAAATAATATGGGACCAATCATATCAAAGTAGTTTTAAAATTATCCATTATTTAATAAGACTATATTTTAAGTTTTAGTGACAATAAATTTCATGTGTTCTCTAAAAAAATTGGTTATTAGAATGAATATACAAAAATGTAATATAACCTCTCATAAATCATATTTACAAATATTTGACAATCACATAAGACATTAATTCTATATAATTAGTTAATCAATAATAACTTAAGAAAATTAAGATCAAATAAAAGATTTAATTAATTAATTATTTTATATTTCAACCTAAAATTAATAAAAATATCATTTACAATGAATTCCACCCAAAACTATGCACTATTATTTCCATTTTTTTATTAAATTTCTCAAGTTATAAGAGATTATCTAATGAAAAAATGTATCCTACGTAATTTATTTCATGAAAAAGGTCATGTGAGTGCAGAAATAAATCCCCAAAAATTAATATAAATCATTTTATTCATTATTCAAAATCAATATGAGAAATAGGTAATATATCATCCAATAAATTCATTATATAAAAGGATCATCCAAATAAAAGATAAACTTAAAACTCTCTTGACAAAAAAAGGATTCCTTAAATCTAAATTATAGTGAATGCTTGTGAAAGTGTTTGTAGTTTAGATGAATTAGTCTATGCATGAAATTTTAAATGTGCACTAGAAAACTAGTTAGTGTAAAATAATATGAGAAAATAACACATAGATAAGTGTTGGAAAATGAAAGATTCCATATATTCTAGTAAAATATTACAAAACGGTAGACTCGAGGGTAAAAAAATAAAAATGAAAGATAGGAACCAAAATTTATAGAAGATATATATCAATAAAAAATAGGGTAAAGGGTAAATCCTAAGACTTTAGGACAACACCCCCCCCCCCCAATACCCTACTGGGTTCATTATCCTAGGGAGTAGTTCATATCCACCCTACTACATCAACCTCCTCTTTAGTGCCCTAGAATGTGGTTTGAGTAGCCAAGGTGAAAAATTGACATTTGATTGATAAACTGTTTAATGAGGGAAACATATTTAGGTTTTGAGTATGGATATGGGATCTATAGAGAGGTTGGGGTCTGAATCTATTCAATAGATATAAAAAACATTTCTACCAGTCCCAATGAAGTAATAATAGCCTGATATTCCTCAACATGACTGTCAATACCAGTAATAATTGTTATTGATTTATAATTATGGTATGTGGTGATCACAATAAAGGGTGGGATCGTTTATATATCATGTGCACCTGGTATCTTATTAATTTATTGATAGAGATAGATCATATATTTATTAGTTATGTAAATTAAATAAATATTCATTTTGAGTCTTAGTGGCACGGTTTAATCTCCATTGGTGGTCTATAAATTCAAAATCTTTTTGGACCTCTTGATTAGTTGGAAATTCCCAATTCTCATGGAATATCTTTCTAAAAACTAAACATTCATGTTATAAGTATGCTCAAGAAAGGGTAGATTAATATTCACAATAGAATAATATGGTCGACCATGATCTCAAGGAGTGGTGGGGGTTAAAATTCAAAGAACCTATCTATATGGATTTTATATTAAAGGTGGAGGTGGTTTATAATAATGTGGTGGCTCTAATGGTTCATGGAATGGAATACCCAAAGAATAAAAATAAAATTAACTAGTTAATGATGATAAACTACTTTTTAACTCAATAATACTGACTCCATGCCTCTTGAATAATGGAGTATATGGATTTTCAATTTTCATTAGTTGTTTCTCATCTCCTTATCAATTAAGGAACAAATCTAATAGCATAGGTATCCCAATGGTGTCCCTATTTTCCTCATCCCCATATTAAAAATAGGAATAATCACTAGCCCTCTCATAACAATTACCTTTATCCTTAAATAGGTCTATCTTGGAAATAAATGGTAAATAAATTAGTCATAGCTTACTTAATTCGAAAATGGGTAAATAATTATCCAAAACCTTTATTATTTGGGAAATATATGTAATGTATTTACCCCCAAGGATTATACCCTTCATCTTCTTTAACTTTACATCATAGTAAAGAAAAAATTATCGATCCATGATAATTGTTAACCCCCTTTAAGAAATAGTAGAAGGTATGATAACTTCAAGATAGCATATAAATCCCTAAGATTCACCTCTTTCCAGTCAAGCATGAGAGAGTTCATAGTGGTAGACTCTCAAGAAGTAATTCTTCAATTAGGTACACCATATCTTATCAAGTTCATGCTTACTCTATATATTATAAATGATATTTCTCCACCACTCATATGTCATTATCCTATTAAACTCAATCATGATATTGGAATAATTGTATTTTTTTCAAAAACACTAAGCTATAAATTCCTAGTCCAGCTCTAAAATATATGAGAGAAATGATCAAAATTTTCTATATTATCTAAAATTTTAATTGTTTCAATGTCAACTAATGTGTAGAAAGAAACTATAAAACCATATCTACATTGCCCAATTACCTAAAATGAAGTTTATATTATAGATTTATATTATTTAAATCCTCCATTATCATATTCTATATGTAAATTTTAACCATGAATGCATATATATAATCTTATTAGTGCAAATCAATTTCATTTGTAGCCTGGGTAGTATCTCTTGTTGTTTTTTTGATCTGTTAATTATAAGAAGTGATGTTCAGGTCGATGAGTGTTATTCTCCCTTGGATATTAATTAGAGTTTTATTAAATTATATTAAAAGTTATGGATTTGGATGATGAGTGGTTATGAGAAGGCTCATGGGAAGTTATATTTACTCTTATTTTTGGTTTCTTGGATAATTTTGTAAGTACCTTCACTATACTTTGGGTTTCTTGGTGATTGGATTTGTATGTGGTTTTAAATCTTTTATTGTGGTCCATAGGGAAATATATGGATGGAAAGTAAAGTTTTTAAGTGTGGTTTTAAACTGTTTTTAAGAGGTGGTATAGAACTGAGGTGTTGGTTCGAATAGAAGAGGGAATGGTTTTGAAGACTAGTTGGTAATGATGGAATGGGTAGGTATTTTGGGAATCAGAAAGATGTATAAATTACATAATATATGGTATAGAGGTTTTAACATTATTCTAGAGGGAGATTAAAGAATTATTGGATAATGAGAACACTACATGAGAGATCATTCAAAGAGGATAATATAAATCTCTGATGTGCATTTTAGGTTTTAGAACTGATAATTTTATAAGAATATAGAGGATAATTTTGTAATTTCATGCATTACATTGGGGTTTATTTAATTAAAAACCCATGAAATATATATTTTCATGCATTATGAGTGATTTTTACATGGTAAGAACCATCATAAAACATCTATATGGGATCTCCCTAAGGTAAACCACTATGAGTTACCCTTAAAAGATAGATAAACCCTATGGAAGTTATGTTCATATTTTTTACTCTAATTTAATTTTGGTGTGGTTAAATTATTCTATTCCATGAAAAAATTCCTTCACTTCACAAAAATTTCTCTTGGGGTTGGATTTTGGCATGATGATGACCCAAAGAAAGTAAATTTTAGACCAATTTTCAAAATATTTTCCCCTAGTGTTATAAGGCCCCAGCCTTAAACCTTACTTAATCATGAGTTATTACAAGATTACACATTGAGGATCTTTTCAGATTTAGTGTTTTAGAGAATTAGATCATGAAACTTGCCTTACATTCCACATTTAAACAAAGTGGTTACATAAAAGACAGTATTCATTCTTCCCATCAACGGAAACATATTTAAACTAAAACAAGGATTATTTCTTGACACATCCTTGACAAAATCATCACATCATGTACCTTTTCCTTGACTTGTGAAAAACATTTCAAAAACTTGGGATGAGCATAAAAAGCTCAGTAAGAGTTAGAAAAATATGGAAAGGAAACATGAGTTCATATATACATTAGAATGAAATCAAAATTTACCCATAAAACATAGGCATATCAAATCATGAATAAATCATAGAAATCATAATACATAAAAGGTATCTTGATGAATTCATAACATTCTTACGTAGGGAGTAACCCTCTTGGTTACGTTTGGAATACCCACCACAGTATATTCCCTAAATCTCTTCGGAGAAACCTTAACATTTAACTCCTTCGCATAACCCAATGCATTGGAGAGCTATATCGGGCTCACCCGCCCTTAGTTTATCACAGAACCACCCGTCTTCATAATAATGCCCAAGAACCTCAACATAATCGTATCACATAAAACATGTATAAAGGAAACATAACATTTCCACCTTTCAATCACAAGATATCAATACAACACATTAATATAAAAACATTATGAAAACCATTTTCAATACCATAATAAAAGAAAAGTAAAACATGGTATTTATTTTTCATTTAATAAGAATGTATGGCTTGTAGACGAAGCTTAAACTCAAATAATGGTCACGGTGGCGGAGAAGTCGTTGTCGCCGCATACGTACGACAAAAACATTCACTTTTGTCGTTTAGTAAAACACTTCGTATAAAAAAGATTCATTTTGGATAAACGTAAAAGTCAAAAGGGGTTTATACACCGTATAAAAGAAGGTTGTGTATAAAACAAAATATTCCTCAATGAAAGGAGATTGAGACGAAATCCCATACAAAGACGGTATCCTTGGTTTAAGGATAAATCAATTACATAATTATGTGTGACAAACGAATACACCAAATATAAGTAGATATTAAGTGTAAAACAATCAAAGTTCATTCACACATATTCAAAGGATTACATATTCAATAACTACATGTTGAACCCAAAGAAATCGAAATTGGGTTAAGAAGTTCCCTTGACAGCCTTACGGCGTCACATTAAAATGAGTATATGAGAGACAAAAAAAGGGTATCTCATCACTTGGACATAAAATTTAAATCAATAAGGATATATGAGAACATATCCCAACATAACAATATGTAAATTAAAAGACCCAACAAAAAAAGTCTTTTAAAAAGAGGAGGGTGAAAGGTTCCCTTACCGACATGGGTATCTTTCGAAACATACACCTCGTGAAAGAAGGACAATACAACACTGATGTAAATACTCATAAAAGAATGTATATTACACAATGAGTAAAATAATGTGCAGTAAATACACCACTCAAATGAAATTTGTGGCAAATGTAGCATAAATCTCACGGGAATAAAAGTGAGATTAAAAATCCCTTAAGAAAACTCGGCAGCCTAACGACGCCACTTAAAACTTCCAAAAATGGATTGATGAGATCAAATAGGGTCTCTTATCGTATTAACATAAAGTTTACAGAAGGAGGAATATAAAATAACATCCCCCAACATAACAAATAGGAGCTTAAAAGAAGTGAAATAAAGGAGAGGACTTAAAAAGAAATAGAGAGGTTAGATCTCTTACGAAAATTCAGCAGCCTAACGGCGCCACTCAAAACTTCCAAAATGGAATTGATGAGAGGAAATAGGGTCTCTAGTCATATGAACATAATAAGTAAAGTAGGAGTAATATAAAAGAACATCCCAATAATAATAAAGATGAGCTTAAAAGGAATGATATAAAAGAGTGTACTTAAAAAGAAAGAGAGGTGTAGGATCCCTTACCTCAAGTCCAACTTGTCTTGTTCGTTTCTTTATATTCCTGAATAATAAACTTTGGTCAATTTATAATTGATTAAAGACCTCCTATAAATATTATTATTCAGTTCATATCACATATTTTAATTTTATAATATTTGGTTAATAATATGAGTTCATATCAGACATTTTTGTCAATGTTTGGTACATGAGTCAAAAATTGAACTTGTTGGAAAATAATTTTCCATGTAGTTATAGGTACATCATATCCAGAATAGTATTGATGTTTTAAATATCATATATATCCAGTATATATTCATTTTATACTATACCATATCATTTGGAGATAAAAAATTAAAAGCACCGTTCATGGAGACGGTAGGCCGTACGTACGCATAAACGCTACTTTCATTTTTTCCATATTAATGGAATTAAAACAAAATGAGAGATATATATATTATAATTCCAGAATGATACCCATAATTTAGATGTAATATATTAAATATATATCCATTATATATATGTACTTATAATATTACATAACATTTTTAGATAAGAAATGAAATGTACCGTTCATGGAGACGGTAAGCCGTACGTACGCATGAACGCTACTTCCATTTTTATTTCATATTTAATGGAATTAAAAAATAATGATACATAATAGTATTTTAATTCCAGTATGGTATCATATATAATATCATTAAATATACCCTTTATACGTACCACATATGGTAATAACGAATCAAATCACTTTGAGGGGGCGGTAGTCCGCACTTCCTTAAATGAAGATATCGCGTTTACCCATAATGGAAACCATAAAGGTATGAAATAAATGAAAAATACATAAGCTTAAGTAAAACATAAACATATTATATATCATATGTAAATATAGTTTCATCTTAATGTCCACCTTTGAAGGTTTTAGAAGAATGTTGAACAATCATCATTTCGTGAGGCAGAAATTCGCCATCCACAGAAACAGTATGTTCTTTAACCATTAGATATGGGTGTGTGTATGTGTAGCTCTAATACTTCTTATAACAACATCCTATTATATTAAAGATACTGTATTGTTTAAAAAATAAATGAATAAAAAGATTTTAGGGGGTTGTAGAAGAAAAATAAAACAAAAGGACACAAGGGAAGACATTACCTTAAAATCGGGTAACTCCCTTTGGTTTGAGCTCAAAGGCTTCCTTGGGAAGACTTCTGCCCAAAGTGAGGCTTCAAGGAGTAATAGAGGGAAGTGTAGAGACAAAATGGGCAGGGTTTTTCCGAGCCAAAGGCTTTGGGAGTGTGGGTAAGGAGGTAGAGGTGGGGGCCTTATATAAGAGGAGAGGATGGGCACTCTTGTAAAGTTACAAAATGTTACTTTATTTTCAAAGGCGTTTCGGATTTTAAAGGTCCCACATTGATGTATTTAGAAGATAAGGTGATAAGGGTTCTAAATACCCTCATCCAATAGGTTTTGTACATGTGTAGGTCTTAGATATTACATTATCTTTCCATTTTATTTAAATCGTTAAATAATGAGGTCATCGCTGCATCATCATGATGTCATAAATAATTTAATTTATTTAATGACTAAAAATTATAAAAAAAAATACTATTATGTAGGAAATATTTTTATCTTTACAATGACTATTTATAGTCAAAAATATGACTTGTATAAACCCATGTAAAAATTGTTTTAGTAAAACATCTCATATTTGTGTTATTTTTACTTTAACATTAAATAAAAAGATATTTATGTCATTTCCCAACCAAAGTGGCTCCATGGGGTCCCCAAGTTGACCCATGGGTTGTCTTGGTTGGCCATTATACATACAATGAGGGTAGGACATGTGTCTAGGTCATTTCATTTTATTAAAACATTATTCTTACCATAAACTACACTAATTACCTCTAATCGCGATTAAAAACTTAATAAGTTACTATTCACCAAAAAATTATTTTTATCACATTGAACCACATTTTACTTCTTAATGACAACCATGTATGTCGGATTTTTGAAATTCGAAACACAAAGATGGCAAAATTTCATTTAAACGGAAAAATCAGTTTTTTTATAAGTACCACTTAGTGGTTTCACTATTCATCAAAAATTGAAGTTTTTCAGAAAAATCCCAAAAAATTCACCCTAAGCTATATTTGATATTCCGAATTCAAAAAAGAAGTCTATTTTACAAAATTCAAAACATATAATTCACATTAATTAATTTAATAATTAATTCCCGCTGTCAGAGCAAATATCGTGTTTTTATGAAACAATAAGTATCAAAAGATTGACACTAGTTTAAGTTTGATTTCAAAGCGAAATTAATTCCAATGAACACTATTGGATTTAATGGTAAAAAAATATTCTAATTTCACTTTAAAACCAATTCAAAAGATAATCTAATCATATAAATAAATTAGATTAAAAAGAGGTTTTGAATTAAAATACACCATTTTACACTATTCATTAAAAAATGAACTTTATCGGAAAGATACCAAAAATTTACACAAAGTAAATTTTGATGTACCAATTCTTAAGAAGAGTTTTATTTGGTCCAATAGAATGTATAAGAGTGAAAAAAACTATATTTAATGACGGTTCTCCATCAAAAGGCGATAAGTGAACCTTTAGTGAAAACTAGGGCATATACGCCTAAAATTGAATTCTTTCCGTATTTTAAGCCTTTATATTTTATTGGATAAATTTAAAAACATTTAAAACATATATAATCATATTTTAGTTATTTATATCCATTCCCGCCAATACAATGGATACATGTTAACTACCATTTAAAATAATATTATTTTATTATTAGAGTGCAACGTAAGATTCCCAAGAAACTCGTTGTTGCGTGTTGGGTACGCCATCGAGCATAGCGTCCCCTTTAAATTCATATTAATATTTTATTCACAAATATGGATAAATATGAAAATGTCATATTCTTTATTTACCTGGGGTGTTACATCCTTCCCCCCTTTTGGGAATTGCGTCCTCGCAATTTTTAAAATTGAGCCTGGAAACATCCTTGAAAGTCCCAAATCGGAACAAGAGTCGGTAAAACAATCACTTTAAAATAAAGGAAGATAAGTACATAGGTCACCCGAGTTAACCCATACTAGGATTCCATGTACAAAAACATGGAAATAGAAGAAAAAGCAAAGTGTCATGTTCTTGAGGGAGAGTGAAAGTAAACATGTCAAGGTGAAAGTTAACCATAAGAAAATCACAAACTTGTGATGGGTTAAACGGTATTCGATTCCCCAGTAGGAAAAGTTAATAGACAACATTTTTGTTTTAAGTTACTTTTTATTGAGGAATTTATTCATTAGGAAACATAATCACTTATCATTTTGACTTTCAACTTTTACTAGATTCCTTAATCAAACTCATATTTTTTCCAAAAGACGAGTATTTAGGAAGACTTGTTCACATTAAGAGTACTATAATCAACTTCTAGAGAATCACCTAATCCACAAAAAGAGAACTATATAATTCCCATTTCTTTAGACTTTAACCAAAACCAAAACCAAAAAGGTTAGTACAAGATCAGATAATCCAGAAAAGGATAACCCTTTATAAAAAGAAAATCTATTCTTAATCTCCAAAATTTTTTCTAACAAAACCCAAAGTTCAAAGAGGACCATCCGATAAACAATTTGTCCATAAAATTCTTCAAAGTAAACCAAACTAAGATTGAAACCCAAATATTTGAAGGATTTAGTCACATAGTCTTCCAAGTTAAATCGTAACATTTATCTCCAAACAACATCAGTTACTCTTAATGTCTCGTATTGAAAAGTAATTAACCTAATCACATATCCTCCATGATAGGTTAATAAATTTCCATAGATAACCCAAAATCAACTTACTCTTAATTCATAAAATCATATAACTAAAAAGAATCAGTCGAACTAACCATGGACTTCACGTATTCCAGTGGTAGGCGATAAATACCAGTCGCACTTTGGTTGTGGGTTCGATTCCCGCAGCTTTGTCTGACGCGACGGGTTGTCACACGGTCTGCGTGTTGTCCTTTTTTCAAAACTATATAATTCTTAAAACATTCCCCAAAACGAGATAAAATCTTCAAAAATGATCATAACATATTTTAACCTCAAGTTTATCTCATGCCTTTCATTTTCCATCATAACATATAATAACCCATAATTACCTCAAAAGATAGGATCATATGAACTCTAATGGTTACCTTTATAATTATTACCCGAACTTCCACATCGATTGGTCATCTCATACATCATGCATTACAGATCATACCAAGGTTCAAGTGTTTGATCATGACTCCTTGCTAGTTGGTTTAGAACAACCACGAGTTTCCTCATTGAATCCCCCATTTCATACAGTCTCTTAATCAGAGAACCACCACAGTTTCCTTCAAAACTATTGTCACTTTCGTGCCTGCTAGATCCATCCATTTACTAAAACCAAAAAGGTCAGTGTGAGTATATCAACAGAACCATCATATAATAATGAGGAAGATAAAAACCAAGATATACTTACTCATTCACTTTATCTAAAACTAGGACTCTTTCTGAAATCCTATCCATTATGGTACTGTCACTTATGCTTAGAGAATACCATAACCTCTAAATTTATCTAAACCGACCTTTGATACCAACTATAAGGCCCCATCCTTAAACCTTACTTAATCTTGAGTTATTACAAGATTACACATTGAGGATCTTTTCAGGATTAGTGTTTTATATAATTAGATCATGAAACTTGCCTTACATTCCACATTTAAACAAAGTGGTTACATAAAAGACAGTATTCATTCTTCCCATCAACAGAAACATATTTAAAATAAAACACGGATTCTTTCTTGACACATCCTTGACACTATCATCACATCATGTACCTTTCCCTTGACCTGTGAAAAACATTTCAAAAACTTGGGATGAGCATAAAAATCTCAGTAAGAGTTATAAAAATATGGAAAGGAAACATGAGTTCATATATACATAAGAATGAAATCATACTTTACCCATAAAACATAGGAATATAAAATCATGAATAAATCATAGAAATCATAAGACATAAAAGGTATCTTGAGTCATTCATAACATTCTTACGTAGGGAGTAACCCTCTTGGTTACGTTTGGAATACCCACCACAGTATATTCCCTAAATCTCTTCGGAGAAACCTTAACGTTTCACTCCTTCGCATTACCCAATGCATTGGAGAGCTATATCGGGCTCTCCCGCCCTTAGTTTATCACGGAACCACCCGTCTTCATAATAATGCCCAAGAACCTCAACATAATCGTATCACATAAAACATGCATAAAGGAAACATAACATTTCCACCTTTCAATCACAAGATATCAATACAACACATTAATATAAAAACATTATGAAAACCATTTTCAATACCATAATAAAATAAAAGTAAAACATGGTATTTATTTTTCATTTAATAAGAATGTATGGCTTGTAGAGGAAGCCGAAACTCAAATAATGGTCATGGTGGCGGAGAAGTCATTGTCGCCGCATACGTACGACAAAAACATTCCCTTTTGTCGTTCAGTAAAACACTTCGTATAAAAAAGATTCCTTTTGGATAAACGTAAAAGTCAAAAGGGGTTTATACATCGTATAAAATAAGGTTGTGTATAAAAAAAATATTCCTCAATGAAAGGAGATTGAGACGAAATCCCATACAAAGATGGTATCCTTGGTTTAAGCATAAATCAATTACATAATTATGTGTGACAAACGAATACACCAAATATAAGTGGATATTAAGTGTAAAACAATCAAAGTTCATTCACACATATTCAAAGGATGACATATTCAATAACTACATGTTGAACCCAAAGAAATCAAAATTGGGTTAAGAAGTTCCCTTGACAGCCTAACGGCGTCACATCAAAATGAGTAGATGAGAGACAAAAAAAGGGTATCTCATAACTTGGACATAAAATTTAAATCAATAAGGATATATGAGAACATATCCCAACATAAAAATATGTAAATTAAAAGACCCAACAAAATAATTCTTTTAAAAAGATGAGGGTGAAAGGTTCCCTTACCGACATGGGTATCTTTCGAAACATACACCTCGTGAAAGAAGGACAATACAACATTGATGTAAATACTCATAAAAGAATGTATATTACACAATGAGTAAAATAATGTGCAGTACATACACCACTCAAAGGAAATTGTGGCAAATTTAGCATAAATCTCATGGGAATGAAAGTTAGATGAAAAATCCCTTACGAAAACTCGGCAGCCTAACGACGCCACTTAAAACTTCCAAAAATGGATTGATGAGATCAAATAGGGTCTCTTATCGTATTAACATAAAGTTTAAAGAAGGAGTAATATAAAATAACATCCCCCAACATAACAAAGAGGATCTTAAAAGAAGTGACATAAAGGAGAGGACTTAAAAAGAAAGAGAGAGGTTAGATCTCTTACGAAAATTCGGCAGCCTAACGGCGCCACTCAAAACTTCCAAAATGGAATTGATGAGAGGAAATAGGGTCTCTAGTCATATGAACATAATAAGTACAGTAGGAGTAATATAAAATAACATCCCAATAATAAGAAATATGATCTTAAAAGGAATGATATAAAAGAGTGTACTTAAAAAGAAAGAGAGGTGTAGGATCCCTTACCTCAAGTCCAACTTGTCTTGTTCGTTTCTTTATATTCCTGAATAATAAACTTTGGTCAATTTATAATTGATTAAATACCTCCTATAAATATTATTATTCAGTTCATATCACATATTTTAAAGTTATAATATTTGGTTAATAATATGAGTTCATATCAGACGTTTTTGTCAATGTTTTGTACATGAGTCAAAAATTGAACTTGTTGGAAAATAATTTTCCATGTAGTTATAGGTACATCATATCCAGAATAGTATTGATGTTTTAAATATCATATATATCCTGTATATATTAATTTTATACTATACCATATCATTTGGAGATAAAAAATTAAAAGCACCGTTCATGGAGACGGTAGGCCGTACGTACGCATGAACGCTACTTTCATTTTTTTGCCATATTAATGGAATTAAAACAAAATGAGAGATATATATATATTATAATTCCAGAATTATACCCATCATTTAGATGTAATATATTACATATATATCCATTATATATATGTATTTATAATATTACATAACATTTTGAGATAAGAAATGAATTGTACCGTTCATGGAGACGGTAAGCCGTACGTACGCATGAACGCTACTTCCATTTCTATTTCATATTTAATGGAATTAAAACATAATTATACATAATAGTATTTTAATTCCAGTATGGTATCATATATAATATCATTAAATATACCCTTTATACGTACCACATATGGTAATAACGAATCAAATCACTTTGAGGGGGCGGTAGTCCGCACTTCCTTAAATGAAGATATGGCGTTTACCCATAATGGAAACCATAAAGGTATGAAATAAATGAAAAATACAGAAGCTTAAGTAAAACAAAAACATATTATATATCATATATAAATATAGTGTCATCCTAATGTCCACCTTTGAATGTGTTAGAAGAATGTTGAACAATCATCGTTTCGTGAGGCAGAAATTCGTCATCCACAGAAACAGTATGTTCTTTAACCATTAGATGTGGGTGTGTGTATTTGTAGATCTAATACTTCTTATAACAACATCCTAGTATATTGAAGATACTTTATTTGTTACAAAATAAATGAATAAAAAGATTTTATGGGGTTTTAGAAGAAAAATAAAACAAAAGGACACAAGTGAAGACATTACCTTAAAATCGGGTAACTCCCTTTGGTTTGAGCTCAAAGGCTTCCTTGGGAAGACTTCTGCCCAAATTGAGGCTTCAAGGAGTAATATAGGGAAGTGTAGAGACAAAATGGGCAGGGTTTGGCTGAGCCAAAGGCTTTGGGAGTGTGGGTAAGGAGGTAGAGGTGGGGGCCTTTTACAAGAGGAGAGGAGGGGCACTCTTGTAAAGTTACAAAATGTTACTTTATTTTCAAAAGAGTTTCGGATTTTAAAGGTCCCAAATTGATGTATTTCGAAGATAAGGTGATAAGGGTTCTAAATCCACTCATCCAATAGGTTTTGGACACGTGTAGGTCTTAGATATTACATTATCTTTCCATTTTATTTAAATCGTTAAATAATGAGGTCATCGCTGCATCATCATGATGTCATAAATAATTTAATTTATTTAATGTCTAAAAATTATAAAAAAAAATACTATTATGTAGGAAATATTTTTATCTTTACAATGACTATTTATAGTCAAAAATATGACTTGTATAACACCATGTAATAATTGTTTTAGTAAAACATCTCATATTTGTGTCATTTTTACTTTAACATTAAATAAAAAGATATTTATGTCATTTCCCAACTAAAGTGGATCCAAGGGGTCCCCAAGTTGACCCATGGATTTTCTTGGTTGTCCATGATATATCCAATGAGGTTAAGACATGTGTCTAGGTCATTTCATTTTATTAAAACATTATTCTTACCATAAACTACACTAATTACCTCTAATCGCGATTAAAAACTTAATAAGTTACTATTCACCAAAAAATTATTTTTATCCCATTGAACCACATTTTACTTCTTAATGACAACCATGTATGTAGGATTTGTCAAATTCGAAACACAAAGATGGAAAAATTTCATTTCAACGGAAAAATCAATTTTCTATAAGTACCACTTAGTGGTTTCACTATTCATCAAAAATTGAAGTTTTTCAGAAAAATCCCAAAAAATTCACCCTAAGATATATTTGATATTCCGAATTCAAAAATGAAGTCTATTTTACAAAATTCAAAACATATAATTCACATTAATTAATTTAATAATTTATTCCCGCTGTCAGAGCAAATATCGTGTTTTTATGAAATAATAAGTATTAAAAGATTGACACTAGTTTAAGTCTGATTTCAAAGAGAAATTAATTCCAACGAACACTATTGGATTTAATGGTAAAAACATATTCTAATTTCACTTTAAAAGCAATTCAAAAGATAATCTAATCATATAAATAAATTAGATTAAAAAGAGGTTTTTAATTAAAATACACCATTTTACACTATTCATTAAAAAATGAACTTTATCGGAAAGATACCAAAAATTTACACAAAGTAAATTTTGATGTCCCAATTCTTAAGAAGATTTTTATTTGGTCCAACAGAATGTATAAGAGTGAAAAAAAACTATATTTAATGACGGTTCTCCATCAAAAGGCGATAAGTGAACCTTTAGTGAAAACTAGGGCATATACGCCTAAAATTGAATTCTTTCCATATTTTAAGCCTTTATCTTTTATTGGACAAATTTAAAAACATTTAAAACATATATAATCATATTTTAGTTATTTATATCCATTCCCTCCAATACAACGGCTACATGTTAACTACCATTTAAAATAATATTATTTTATTATTAGAGTGCAATGTAAGATTCCTAAGAAACTCGTTGTTGCGTGTTGGGTACGCCATAGAGAAGAGCGTCCCATTTAAATTCATATTAATATTTTATTCACAAATATGGATAAATATGAAAATTTCATATTGTTTATTTACTTGGGGTGTTACATCCTTCCCCCCTTTTGGGAATTGCGTCCTCACAATTTTTAAAATTGAGCCTGGAAACATCCTTGAAAGTCCCACATCGGAACAAGAGTCGGTAAAACAATCACTTTAAAATAAAGGAAGATGAGTACAGAGGTCACCCGAGTTAACCCATACTAGGATTCCATGTAGAAAAACATGGACATAGAAGAAAAATCAAAGGGTCGTGTTCTTGAGGGAGAGTGATAGTAAACATGTCTAGGAGAAAGTTAACCATAAGAAAATCACAAACTTGTGATGGGTTAAACGGTATTTGATTCCCCAGTAGGAAAAGTTAATAGACAAAATTTTTGTTTTAAGTTACTTTTTATTGAGGAATTTATTCATAAGGAAACATAATCACTTATCATTTTGACTTTCAACTTTTACTAGATTCCTTAATCAAACTCATATTTTTTCCAAAAGACGAGTATTTAGGAAGACTTGTTCACATTAAGAGTACTGTAATCAACTTCTAGGGAATCACCTAATCCACAAAAAGAGAACTATATACTTCCCATGTCTTTAGACTTTAACCAAAACCAAAACCAAAAAGGTTAGTACAAGATCAGATAATCCAGAAAAGGATAACCCTTTATAAAAAGAATATCTATTCTTAATCTCAAAAATTTTGACTAACAAAACCCAAAGTTCAAAGAGGACCATCCGATAAACAATTTGTCCATAAAATTCTTCAATGTAAACCAAAGTAAGATTGAAAATCAAATATTTGAAGGATTTAGTCACATAGTCTTCCAAGTTAAATCGTAACATTTATCTCCAAACAACATTAGTTACTCTTAATGTCTCGTATTGAAAAGTAATTAACCTAATCACATATCCTCCATGATAGGTTAATGAATTTCCATAGATAACCCAAAACCAACTTACTCTTAATTCATAAAATCATCTAACTAAAAAGAATCAGTCGAACTAACCAGGGACTTCACGTATTCCAGTGGTAGGCGATAAATACCAGTCGCACTTTGGTTGTGGGTTCCATTCCCGTAGCTTTTTCTGACGCGACGGGTTGTCACACGGTCTGCGTGTTGTCCTTTTTCCAAAACTATATAATTCTTAAAAGATTCCCCAAAATGAGATAAAATCTTCAAAAATGATCATAACATATTTTAACCTCAAGTTTATCTCATGCCTTTCATTTTCCATCATAACATATAATAACCCATAATTACCTCAAAAGTTGGGATCATATGAACTCTAATGGTTACCTTTATAATTATTACCTGAACTTCCACATCGATTGGTCATCTCGTACATGATTCATTACAGATCATACCAAGGTTCAAGTGGTTGATCATGACTCCTTACTAGTTGGTTTAGAACAACCACGAGTTTCCTCATTGAATCCCCCATTTCATACAGTCTCTTAATCAGAGAACCACCACAGTTTCCTTCAAACCTATTGTCACTTTGGTGCCTGCTAGATCCATCCATTTACTAAAACCAAAAAGGTCAGTGTGAGTATATCAACAAAACCATCTTATAATAATGAGGAAGATAAACACCAATATATACTTACTCATTCACTTTATCTAAAACTAGGACTCTTTCTGAAATCCTATCCATTATGGTACTGTCACTTATGCTTAGAGAATACCCTAACCTCTAAAGTTATCTAAACCGACCTTTGATACCAACTATAAGGCCCCAGCCTTAAACCTTACTTAATCTTGAGTTATTACAAGATTACACATTGAGGATCTTTTCAGGTTTAGTGTTTTAGAGAATTAGATCATGAAACTTTCCTTACATTCCACATTTAAACAATGTGGTTACATAAAAGACAGTATTCATTCTTCCAATCAACGAAAACATATTTAAAATAAAACACGGATTCTTTCTTGACACATCCTTGACACTATCATCACATCATGTACCTTTCCCTTGACCTGTGAAAAACATTTCAAAAACTTGGGATGAGCATAAAAAGCTCAGTAAGAGTTATAAAAATATGGAAAGGAAACATGAGTTTATATATACATTAGAATGAAATCATACTTTACCCATAAAACATAGGCATATAAAATCATGAATAAATCATAGAAATCATAAGACATAAAAGGTATCTTGAGGCATTCATAACATTCTTACGTAGGAAGTAACCCTCTTGGTTACGTTTTGAATATCCACCATACTATATTCCCTAAATCTCTTCGGAGAAACCTTAACGTTTCACTCCTTCGCGTTACCCAATGCATTGGAGAGCTATATCGGGCTCACCCGCCCTTAGTTTATCACGGAACCACCCGTCTTCATAATAATTCCCAAGAACCTCAACATAATCGTATCACATAAAACATGCATAAAGGAAACATACCATTTCCACCTTTCAATCACAAGATATCAATACAACACATTAATATAAAAACATCATGAAAACCATTTTCAATACCATAATAAAAGAAAAGTAAAACATGGTATTTATTTTTCATTTAATAAGAAGTTATGGTTTTTAAAGGAAGCTGAAACTCAAATAATGGTCACGGTGGCGGAGAAGTCGTTGTCGCCGCATACGTACGACAAAAACATTCCCTTTTGTCGTTTAGTAAAACACTTCATATAAAAAAGATTCCTTTTGGATAAACGTAAAAGTCAAAATGGTTTTATACACCGTATAAAAGAAGGTTGTGTATAAAACAAAATATTCCTCAATGAAAGGAGATTGAGACGAAATCTCATACAAAGACGGTATCCTTAGTTTAAGGATAAATCAATTACATAATTATGTGGGACAAATGAATACACCAAATATAAGTGGATATTAAGTGTAAAATAATCAAAGTTCATTCACACATATTCAAAGGATGACATATTCAATAACTACATGTTTAAACCAAAGAAATCGAAATTGGGTTAAGAAGTTCCCTTGACAGCCTAACGGCGTCACATCAAAATGAGTAGATGAGAGACAAAAAAAGGGTATCTCATCACTTGGACATAAAATTTAAATCAATAAGGATATATGAGAACATATCCTAACATAAAAATATGTAAATTAAAATACCCAACAAAATAAGTCTTTTAAAAAGAGGAGGGTGAAAGGTTCCCCTACCGACATGGGTATCTTTCGAAACATACACCTCGTGAAAGAAGGACAATACAAAATTGATGTAAATACTCATAAAAGAATGTATATTACACAATGAGTAAAATAATTTTCAGTACATACACAACTCAATGGAAATTGTGGCAAATGTAACATAAATCTCACAGGAATAAAAGTGAGATGAAAAAGCCCTTACGAAAACTCGGCAACCTAACGACGCCACTTAAAACTTTCAAAAATGGATTGATGAGATCAAATAGGGTCTCTCATCGTATTAACATAAAGTTTACAGAAGGAGGAATATAAAATAACATCCCCCAACATAACAAAGAGGAGCTTAAAATAAGTGACATAAAGGAGAGGACTTAAAAAGAAAGAGAGAGGTTAGATCTCTTACGAAAATTCGGCAGCCTAACGGCGCCACTCAAAACTTCCAAAATGGAATTGATGAGAGGAAATAGGGTCTCTCGTCATATGAACATAATAAGTACAGTAGTAGTAATATAAAATAACATCCCAATAATAAGAAATACGAGCTTAAAAGGAATGATATAAAAGAGTGTACTTAAAAAGAAAGAGAGGTGTAGGATCCCTTACCTCAAGTCCAACTTGTCTTGTTCGTTTCTTTATATTCCTGAATAATAAACTTTGGTCAATTTATAATTGATTAAAGACCTCATATAAAGATTATTATTCAGTTCATATCACATAATTTAATTTTATAATATTTGGTTAATAATATGAGTTCATATCAGACGTTTTTGTCAATGTTTGGTACATGAGTCAAAAATTGAACTTGTGGGAAAATAATTTTCCATGTAGTTATAGGTACATCATATCCAGAATAGTATTGATGTTTTAAATATCATATATATCCAGTATATATTCATTTTATACTATACCATATCATTTGGAGAAAAAAAATTAAAACCACCGTTCATGGAGATGGTAGATCGTACGTATGCATGAACGCTACTTTCATTTTTTTCCATATTAATGGAATTAAAACAAAATGAGATATATATATATTATAATTCCAGAATGATACCCATCATTTAGATTTAATATATTAAATATATATCCATTATATATATGTACTTATAATATTACATAACATTTTGAGATAAGAAATGAAATGTACCATTCATGGAGACGGTAAGCCGTACATACGCATGAATGCTACTTTTATTTCTATTTCATATTTAATGGAATTAAAACATAATGATAAATAATAGTATTTTAATTCCAGTATGATATCATATATAATATCATTAAATATACCCTTTATACGTACCACATATGGTAATAACGAATCAATTCACTTTGAGGGGGCGGTAGTCCGCACTGCCTTAAATGAAGATATCGCGTTTACCCATAATGGAAACCATAAAGGTATGAAATAAATGAAAAATACATAAGCTTAAGTAAAACATAAACATATTATATATCATATCTAAATATAGTGTCATCTTAATGGCCACCTTTGAAGGTGTTAGAAGAATGTTGAACAATCATCGTTTCGTGAGGCAGAAATTCCCCATCCACAGAAACAGTATGTTCTTTAACCATTAGATGTTGGTGTGTGTAAGTTTAGCTCTAATAATTCTTATAAAAACATCCTAGTATATTTAATATACTGTATTTGTTACAAAATAAATGAATAAAAAGATTTTAGTGGGTTTTAGAAGAAAAATAAAACAAAAGGACACAAGTGAAGACATTACCTTAAAATCGGGTAACTCCCTTTGGTTTGAGCTCAAAGGCTTCCTTGGGAAGACTTCTGCCCAAAGTGAGGCTTCAAGGAGTAAGAGAGGGAAGTGGAGAGACAAAATGGGCAGGTTTTGGCCGATCCAAAGTCTTTTTGAGTGTGGATAAGGAGGTAGAGGTGGGGGCCTTTTATAAGAGGAGAGGAGGGGCACTCTTGTAAAGTTACAAAATGTTACTTTATTTTCAAACGAGTTTCGGATTTTAAAGGTCCCACATTGATGTATTTCGAAGATAAGGTGATAAGGGTTCTAAATACACTCATCCAATATGTTTTGGACATGTGTAGGTCTTAGATATTACATCATCTTCCCATTTTATTTAAATCGTTAAGTAATGAGGTCATCACTGCATCATCATGATGTCATAAATAATTTAATTTATGTAATGTCTAAAAATTATAAAAAAAATACTATTATGTAGGAAATATTTTTATATTTACAATTACTATTTATAGTTAAAAATATGACTTGTATAACCCCATGTAAAAATTGTTTTAGTAAAACATCTCATGTTTGTGTCATTTTTACTTTAACATTAAATAAAAAGATATTTATGTCATTTCCCAACCAAAGTGGCTCCATGGGGTCCCCAAGTTGGCCCATGGATTTTATTGGTCGGCCATGACACATCCAATGAGGGTAGAACATGTGTCTAGGTCATTTAATTTTATTAAAACATTATTCTTACCATAAACTACAATAATTACCTCTAATCGCGATTAAAAACTTAATAAGTTACTATTCACCAAAAAATTATTTTTATCCCATTGAACCACATTTTACTTCTTAATGAAAACCATGCATGTCTTATTTTTGAAATTAAAAACAAAAAGATGACAAAATTTCATTTAAACGGAAAAATCAGTTTTTTATAAGTACCACTTAGTGGTTTTACTATTCATCAAAAATTGAAGTTTTTCAGAAAAATCCCAAAAAATTCACCCTAAGCTATATTTGATATTATGAATTCAAAAATGAAGTCTATTTTAAAAAATTCAAAACATATAATTCACATTAATTAATTTAATAATTAATTCCCACTGTCAGAGCAAATATCGTGTTTTTATGAAACAATAAGTATGAAAATATTGACACTAGTTTAAGTCTGATTTCAAAGCGAAATTAATTCCAACGAACACTATTGGATTTAATGGTAAAAAAATATTCTAATTTCACTTTAAAACCAATTAAAAAGATAATCTAATCATATAAATAAATTAGATTAAAAAGAGGTTTTGAATTAAAATACAACATTTTACATTATTCATTAAAAATTGAATTTTATCGGAAAGATACCAAAAATTTACACACAGTAAATTTTGATGTCCCAATTATTAAGAAGAGTTTTATTTGGTCCAATAGAATGTATAAGAGTGAACAAAACTATATTTAATGACGGTTCTCCATCAAAAGGAGATAAGTGAACCTTTAGTGAAAACTAGGGCATATACGCCTAAAATTGAATTTTTTCCGTATTTTAATTCTTCATCTTTTATTGGATAAATTTAAAAACATTTAAAACATATATAATCATATTTTAGTTATTTATATCCATTCCCGACAATACAACGGCTACATGTTAACTACCATTTAAAATAATATTATTTTATTATTAGAGTGCAACGTAAGATTCCCAAGAAACTCGTTGTTGCGTGTTGGGTACGCCATCGAGCATAGCATCCCATTTAAAATCATATTAATATTTTATTCACAAATATGGATAAATATGAAAATTTCATATTAATTATTTACCTGGGGTGTTACATCCTTCCCCCCTTTTGGGAATTGCGTCCTCGCAATTTTTAAAATTGAGCCTGGAAAAATCCTTGAAAGTCCCACATCGGAACAAGAGTCGGTAAAACAATCACTTTAAAATAAAGGAAGATAAGTACAGAGGTCACCCGAGTTAACCCATACTAGGATTCCATGTTTAAAAACATAGACATGGAAGAAAAAGCAAAGGGTCATGTTCTTGAGGGAGAGTGATAGTAAACATGTCTTGGAGAAAGTTAACCATAAGAAAATCACAAACTTGTGATGGGTTAAACGGTATTCGATTCCCCAGTAGGAAAAGTTAATAGACAACATTTTTGTTTTAAGTTACTTTTTATTGAGGAATTTATTCATAAGGAAACATAATCACTTATCATGTTGACTTTCAACTTTTACTAGATTCCTTAATCAAACTCATATTTTTTCCAAAAGACGAGTATTTAAGAAGACTTGTTCACATTAAGAGTACTATAATCAACTTCTAGAGAATCACCTAATCCACAAAAAGAGAACTATATACTTCCCATGTCTTTAGACTTTAACCAAAACCAAAACCAAAAAGGTTAGTACAAGATCAGATAATCCAGAAAAGGATAACCCATTATAAAAAGAAAATCTATTCTTAATCTCCAAAATTTTGTCTAACAAAACCCAAAGTTCAAAGAGGACCATCCGATAAAAAATTTGTCCATAAAATTCTTCAAAGTAAACCAAACTAAGATTTAAACCCAAATATTTGAAGGATTTAGTCACATAGTCTTCCAAGTTAAATCGTAACATTTATTTCCAAACAACATCAGTTGCTCTTAATGTCTCGTATTGAAAAGTAATTAACCTAATCACATATCCTCTATGATAGGTTAGTAAATTTCCATAGATAACCCAAAATCCAATTACTCTTAATTAATAAAATCACCTAACTAAAAAGAATCAGTCGAACTAACCAGGGACTTCATGTAGTCCAGTGGTAGGTGATAAATACCAGTCGCACTTTGGTTGTGGGTTCGATTCCAGCAGCTTTGTCCTACGCGACGGGTTGTCACACGGTCTGCGTGTTGTCCATTTTACAAAACTATATAATTCTTAAAACATTCCCCAAAAGGAGATAAAATCTTCAAAAATGATCATAACATATTTTAACCTCAAGTTTATCTCATGCCTTTCATTTTCCATCATAACATATAATAACCCATAATTACCTCAAAAGTTAGGATCATATGAACTCTAATGGTTACCTTTATAATTATTACCTGAACTTACACAACGATTGGTCACCTCGTACATGATGCATTATAGATCATACCAAGGTTCAAGTGGTTGATCATGACTCCTTGCTAGTTGTTTTAGAACAACCACGAGTTTCCTCATTGAATCCCCCATTTCATACAGTCTCTTAATCGGAGAACCACCATAGTTTCCTTCAAACCTATTGTCACTTTGGTGCCTGCTAGATCCATCCATTTACTAAAACCAAAAAGGTCAGTGTGAGTATATCAACAAAACCATCATATACTAATGAGGAAGATAAACACCAAGATATACTTACTCATTCACTTTATCTAAAACTAGGACTCTTTCTGAAATCCTATCCATTATGGTACTGTCACTTATGCTTAGAGAATACCCTAACCTCTAAAGTTATATAAACCGACCTTTGATACCAACTATAAGGCCCCATCCTTAAACCTTACTTAATCTTGAGTTATTACAAGATTACACATTGAGGATCTTTTCAGGTTTAGTGTTTTAGAGAATTAGATCATGAAACTTGCCTTACATTCCACATTTAAACAAAGTGGTTATATAAAAGACAGTATTCATTCTTCCCATCAATGGAAACATATTTAAAATAAAACACGGATTCTTTATTGACACATCCTTGACACTATCATCACATCATGTACCTTTCCCTTGACCTGTGAAAAACATTTCAAAAACTTGGGATGAGCATAAAAAGCTTAGTAAGAGTTATAAAAATATGGAAAGGAAACATGAGTTCATATATAAATTAGAATGAAATCATACTTTACCCATAAAACATAGGCATATCAAATCATGAATAAATCATAGAAATCATAAGACATAAAAGGTATCTTGATGCATTCGTAACATTCTTACGTAGGGAGTAACCCTCTTGGTTACGTTTGGAATACCCACCACAGTATATTCCCTAAATCTCTTCGGAGAAATCTTAACGTTTAACTCCTTCGCGTTACCCAATTCATTGGAGAGCTATATCGGGCTCACCCTCCCTTAGTTTATCATGGAACCACTCGTCTTCATAATAATGCCCAAGAACCTCAACATAATCGTATCACATAAAACATGCATAAAGGAAACATAACCTTTCCACCTTTCAATCACAAGATATCAACACAACACATTAATATAAAAACATTATGAAAACCATTTTCAATACCATAATAAAAGAAAAGTAAAACATGGTATTTATTTTTCATTTAATAAGAAGGTATGGCTTGTAGAGGAATCCGAAACTCAAATAATGGTCACGGCGGCGGAGAAGTCGTTGTCGCCGCATACGTACGACAAAAATATTCCCTTTTGTCGTTTAGTAAGCACTTCGTATAAAAAATATTCCTTTTGGATAAACGTAAAAGTCAAAAGGGGTTTATACACCGTATAAAAGAAGGTTGTGTATAAAACAAAATATTCCTCAATGAAATGAGATTGAGACGAAGTCCCATACAAAGACGGTATCCTTGGTTTAAGGATAAATCAATTACATAATTATGTGTGACAAACGAATACACCAAATATAAGTGGATATTAAGTGTAAAATAATCAAAGGTCATTCACACATATTCAAAGGATGACATATTAAATAACTACATGTTGAACCCAAAGAAATCGAAATTCGGTTAAGAAGTTCCCTTGACAGCCTAACGGTGTCACGTCAAAATGAGTAGATGAGAGACAAAAAAAGGGTATCTCATCACTTGGACATAAAATTTAAATCAATAAGGATATATGAGAACATATCCCAACATAACAATATGTAAATTAAAATACCCAACAAAAGAAGACTTTTAAAAAGAGGAGGGTGAAAGGTTCCCTTACCGACATGGGTATCTTTCGAAACATACACCTCGTGAAAGAAGGACAATACAACATTGATGTAAATACTCATAAAAGAATTTATATTACACAATGAGTAAAATAATGTGAATTACATACACCACTCAAAGGAAATTGTGGCAAATTTAGCATAAATCTCATGGTAATAAAAGTGAGATGAAAAATCCCTTATGAAAACTCGGCAGCCTAACGACGCCACTTAAAACTTCCAAAAATGGATTGATGAGATCAAATAGGGTCTCTCATCGTATTAACATAAAGTTTAAAGAAGTAGGAATATAAAATAACATCCCAAAACATAACAAAGAGGATCTTAAAAGAAGTGACATAAAGGAGAGGACTTAAAAAGAAAGAGAGAGGTTAGATCTCTTACGAAAATTCGGCAGCCAAACGGCGCCACTCAAAACTTCCAAAATGGAATTGATGAGAGGAAATAGGTTCTCTCGTAATAAGAACATAATAATTATAGTAGGAGTAATATAAAAGAACATCCCAATAATAAGAAAGACGATCTTAAAAGTAATGACATAAAAGAGTGTACTTAAAAAGAAAGAGAGGTGTAGGATCCCTTACCTCAAGTCCAACTTGTCTTGTTCGTTTCTTTATATTCCTGAATGATAAACTTTGGTCAATTTATAATTGATTAAAGACCTCCTCTAAAGATTATTATTCAGTTCATATCACATATTTTAATGTTACAATATTTGGTTAATAATATGAGTTCATATCAGACGTTTTTGTCAATGTTTGGTACATGAGTCAAAAATTGAACTTGTTGGAAAATAATTTTCCATGTAGTTATAGGTACATCATATCCAGAATAGTATTGATGTTTTAAATATCATATATATCCAGTATATATTAATTTTATACTATACCATAGAATTTGGAGATAAAAAATTAAAATCACCGTTCATGGAGACGGTAGGCCGTACGTACGCATGAACGCTACTTTCATTTTTTTGCCATATTAATGTATTTAAAACAAAATGAGAGATATATATATTATAATTCCAGAATGATAACCATCATTTAGATGTAATATATTACTTATATATCCATTATATATATGTACTTATAATATTACATAACATTTTGAGATAAAAAATGAAATGTACCGTTCATGGAGACGGTAAGTCGTACGTACGCATGAACACTACTTCCACTTCTATTTCATATTTAATGGAATTAAAACATAATGATACATAATAGTATTTTAATTCCAGTATAGTATCATATATAATATCATTAAATATACCCTTTATACATACCAAATATGGTAAAAACGAATCAAATCACTTTGAGGGGGCGGTAGTCCGCACTTCCTTAAATGAAGATATCGCGTTTACCCATAATGGAAACCATAAAGGTATGAAATAAATTAAAAATACAGAAGCTTAAGTAAAACATAAACATATTATATATCATATATAAATATAGTGTCATCTTAATGGCCACCTTTGAAGGTGTTTGAAGAATGTTGAACAATCATCGTTTCGTGAGGTAGAAATTTGCCATCCACAGAAACAGTATGTTCTTTAACCATTAGATGTGGGTGTGTGTAAGTGTAGCTCTAATACTTCTTATAACAAAATCCTAGTATATTGAAGATACTGGATTTGTTACAAAATAAATTAATAAAAATATTTTAGGTGGTTGGAGAAGAAAAATAAAACAAAAGGACACAAGTGAAGACATTACATTAAAATCGGGTTACTCCTTTTGGTTTGAGCTCAAAGGCTTCCTTGGGAAGACTTCTGCCCAAAGTGAGGCTTCAAGGAGTAATATAGGGAAGTGTAGAGACAAAATGGGCAGGGTTTGGCCGAGCCAAAGTCTTTGGGAGTGTGGGTAAGGAGGTAGAGGTGGAGGCCTTTTATAAGAGGAGAGGAGGGGCACTCTTATAAAGTTACAAAATGTTACTTTATTTTGAAAAGAGTTTCGGATTTTAAAGGTACCACGTTGATTTCTTTCGAAGATAAGGTGATAAGGGTTCGAAATCCACTCATACAATAGGTTTTGGACATGTGTAGGTCTTAGATATTACATTATCATTCCATTTTATTTAAATCATTAAATAATGAGGTCATCACTGCATCATCATGATGTCATAAATAATTTAATTTATTTAATGTCTAAAAATTATAAAAAAATACTATTATGTAGGAAATATTTTTATATTTACAATGACTATTTATATTCAAAAATATGACTTTTATAACCCCATGTAAAAATTGTTTTAGTAAAACATCTCATGTTTGTGTCATTTTTGCTTTAACATTAAATAAAAAGATATTTATGTCATTTCCCAACCAAAGTGGCTCCATGGGGTCCCCAAGTTGACCCATGGATTTTCTTGGTCGGCCATGACACATCCAATGATGGTAGGACATGTGTCTAGGTAATTTCATTTTATTGAAACATTATTCTTACCATAAACTACACTGATTACCTCTAATCGTGAATAAAAACTTAATAAGTTACTATTCACCAAAAAATTATTTTTATCCCATTGAACCACATTTTACTTCTTAATGACAACCATGTATGTCGGATTTTTGAAATTCAAAACACAAATATGGAAAAATTTCATTTAAACGGAAAAATCAGTTTTTTATAAGTACCACTTAGTGGTTTCACTATTCATCAAAAATTGAAGTTTTTCAGAAAAATCCCAAAAAAACACCCTAAGATATATTTTATATTCCGAATTAAAAAATGAAGTATATTTTACAAAATTCAAAATGTATAATTCACATTAATTAATTTAATAATTAATTCCCACTGTCAGAGAAAATATCGTGTTTTTATGAAACAATAAGTATCAAAAGATTGACACTAGTTTAAGTCTGATTTCAAAGAGAAATTAATTCCAACGAACACTATTGGATTTAATGGTAAAAACATATTATAATTTCACTTTAAAACCAATTCAAAAGATAATCTAATCATATAAATAAATTAGATTAAAAAGAGGTTTTGAATTAAAATACAACATTTTACACTATTCTTTAAAAATGAACTTTATCGGAAAGATACCAAAAATTTACACAAAGTAAATTTTGATGTCCCAATTCTTAAGAAGAGTTTTATTTGGTCCAAAAGAATGTATAAGAGTGAACAAAACTATATTTAATGACTGTTCTCCATCAAAAGGCGATAAGTGAACCTTAAGTAAAAACTAGGGTATATACTCCTAAAATTGAATTCTTTCTGTATTTTAATCCTTTATCTTTTATTGGATAAATTTAAAAACATTTAAAACATATATAATAATATTTTAGTTATTTATATCCATTCCCTCCAATACAACGGCTACATGTTAACTACCATTTAAAATAATATTATTTCATTATTAGAGTGCAACGTAAGATTCCCAAGAAACTCATTGTTGTGTGTTGGGTACGCCATCGAGCATAGAATCTCCTTTAAAGTCATATTAATATTTTATTCACAAATATGGATAAATATGAAAATGTCATGTTCTTTATTTACCTGGGGTGTTACAAGTGTGGTCATTATCCGTGCATCGTGAATTTTTTTGTCTATAAAATCATTATTATATGGGTCTTATAGTTATGATATTATATTATTATTATTATCATAATTTTTATTTTTATTTAATATTGTCTCCTTGATGCTCTGGAATGAGAGTACATTGAGTCTCTAATCTACTAAAATTACTCTCTAAATCTAAAGTGAATGAAAAAATATTAAAAATAAAATGTACCTAGGTTGCCTCCCATCTAATGTTACATTTAAAATTGAGATCTTGGAATACCTTTAATTCCTTCAATTAATATTTAGAAATAGAATTCATTCCTTTTATAAAGTGTCCATATAATATTTTAACTGTTGTTTGTTGACATTGAATAAGGTTTTGAGCTCCCTTTTGATCTCAATGGATCTATGTGGGAAAAATATAACTAATATAACCATTATATAAATTTACCTTCATATAGTTTCAATCATGAGTTAAGTAATAATACCTTACCTTTGGGTGAAAATGTTCATCAGGTGATTCTCCGGTGGTCAAACATCTTAGTATTTTTCTTGTAAATCATGTAATTATAGTACATATCTCTCTAAATTTATTCCAAATCATCCAACTGTAGAAATATTTTATTTTCATCTTGGTGTAGATCTATGTTACTCTTCTTCACATCCCAATATGATATATTCTCGATCTCAACCAATAAAAAAATTAATTTCAATTGATATTCCTAAATGATTTCATACCTATCAATATTTTGAAGGCTATTTTTTATATCCAAAATTAATCATCAAGATTCATACTCAGATCCTTCCAACATTCATTCACTTTTATTTCTAAAAATCTACTTGATCTCTTAGTAGCTCCACTTTCCCACTTTTTTATGGATGATAAGGGGCCTTGGTGTTGTATTGAACTATATACTATCCTAGAAATCCCCTCAATAAGTACTTATTTAAATGTGTGTCCTTGTCACATATGAGTAACCAAGGAATTCTAAACAAAGAAAAAAATATTATTTAAAAAAACATAATCACCACATCTTTTATGTTTTTATATGTAGATTCTAATAACAAACATTTTAAAATGTAACCATTTCATATAAGGATGTATATGTTGTTGAAATAATTCAGAAAGGTGACAATAAATTTTATTCCTCACACATCGAATACCTCAAATTCCAAAATTGGGTGTTGTGGAATTTCATTTGTCTTTCCAATATTTCTTTCAATTTCTCATAAACCATATATTCTCACAAATTATGTTACTTATTAAGTAAAATTTGGCCAAAATAATCCACTTTTTATAAGCATAAACACTACTCTATCAAGACCATGGTGTCATGCAGTAAGTAAGGGATGATATTATTCTAATACACTCCTTGTAAAGACCAAAAGTTTAATCAATGGAAATTCCCTTCTTATTTTCATATAGTAAAATCACATGAAATCACAACATGATAAACTACTAAGTACTATGTGACCTTTAAACATAATATTTCCACATCTTTGATTTGAATTTTGAAAATATAACATACACAGTTGTGATCAGTAAGAAGTTTTGAGTCCAACAAGACAAACTTATTTTTTATTGAATAGTAACTGACCCTTGGGAATAGTATTGTTACCCCTATAAATAGTAATATGAATCTTATGAATATTAAATCATCCAAGTCAATAAGTAACCTTACCAATGAAGGTATAAATAAAATTAATCAATCTTATTAGTGACAATATGGTATAATTATATCACAGTGTTAGTATTTTTGTGAGTCATATATATATAATTACAAATTTATGATTAATTTTATAATTTAAAATAAATTTATTTTCATAAAATGAATTCATAAATAATTATTTTGATGACTTCTGATTATATTATAATTTTAAGAGACCTTAATTAATTTTTCAAAGTGTCAGAAAGGCAATTTTAATTTTAGAATTTGTATTTTTCAATTAAATTATGATTTTAATTACAAATTAAATTTCACATATTTTGAAAATTATTTTCATAAAATGGAGTTCAATTTTTAATTCAACATGTCAAAAAAATGTCTGGGGTGAATTTTTGGTATTTTTTAGGAAATACTTGAATGTTTGGTGAATAGTAAAATATGGCAATTTGTTGTATATATATATATTATAGGTTAAATACACTATTTATTGAGTCATGGATATTGTAAGCACATTGGGTTAGAACTATCATGTACATATTTCTATTTTTTGTCACAATAATCAATAATATTTCTTATCTTGAGCTAAATTATAAAATAAAAAATAAAATATTGAGAAAACCCTCCTCTCCTCCACTTTAAAAACCACCCTCAAACTTCTCTTATCCTCACTCCTCTTAAGCCTTGTTCATTGCCTAAATTCTACTCAAATCACCCCCTAATACCCTTTACCACATCTTTCATCCCTTATTCTCTTCAAAAGATCAAATCCTCTCCCCTAAAGAGGTTCTCAAGTAAGATATATTCAAGAGGTAAATTTCTCCTCATTCCTTTTATTTTATTTTAAGTTCCATTATTTTCTTTTTCTTTGTTCACCTAATTTCATCAAAATGTTATGATAACTCTAGTAACTTATATGTACTAGAATTTTGTTATGATAATGTAATATTCATCATCATCTTTCATTTCCCCTCCTTTTATACTAGGAATGAAAACATCATCCGAGATGTGTTAATTTCTCACATTCAAGGATGACAAGTTTTCAATTTCTATTACCCTCTTAAATTATGGTCATGAAATCATATTTATGGTTGAAATAGAATATTATATATTTATTGTGTCTAATTTAATGTTCCAGAATATTTTTTACACAAGATATTATTTTATAAAAAAATGTGTTCGATGTGATAAAAAAACCACCAATTAACCAAAACAGTTATCATTAAAGTTTTATATAATGATTCATCTTTGCTAAAAATAAACAAATTAATTTTATAACTAATTAATCTAATTAATTATCACTAATAACATTCAACCCCAATTCCAAACAACCATTCCCATCTGACATGTTTATCCTTACATGTATATAAGTAAACCAATCATGAAAACTAATGAAACCAACAAAGAAATTCAACCTCTTAACCCAACAAAAAGAACATGAATGAACTTAATAAGGTTATACCAAATAAATTAGATAATTAATCGGTTATAAACATGTCAATTAATTGATTTAATTTGGCTATCCATGACATTAAGATCAGGGGAAGAACACCTTCGGACATGAGGTAAGGAATTCTACCCGAACCTCCATTATTCCTTCAGGTTACTCTATCTTTATTTTTACCCAAATTCAGTTATCATTTATTTTTATGTATATATTTTAAATGATGTTTAAATTATTAAAATCATGTACCAATATCCATTCATTATTATATTTTTTGGATGTACATGTTTTTAAGTTGTTTCCTCCTCAATATATCTCGATAAGCAAACACGTTTTTAAGGGAGCTTCCTGAATTTTTGACCAATTTCAAGTGAACTCTTTCATCTATTTTAATAAAAAAATTATAAAATCATTATTTTTATTATGAAAACTATCTTGGTTAACTTCTTGTTTTATATAAAATATTATGCCCTTTTCTATTTTAAAGGCTCTTTAGTATTTTCCTTAAAGCCGCACTAAAATGTTTTAATGATAAAATTTTAAATAATCTTCTAACATTTTGTCACCTATGTTTTAAATCACTTACCATGATATGTGCCTATTTTACCTTATCGATTTCTATGTATTTTTTCATTCCTTTCTTTCTTGGACACTTGTTTGATATGCCCATCTATTATGCATTATGACATGATTATGATACACATTTATTTCCATGGGTACCCTTATGTTTATGTATGATTGATTGTGTGTGATTATATATATGGAAAGAATATTCATGAACAAGTTATGACGGGTTTTCCCAAATGACGCTCCAATGCATTGGCTAAAGTTGAGTCTCATGATACATTATGTGTAATGGTCTGGGCGATTAGCCTTGACTCGTGCTACCATGTGGAACGGTCTTGGTGGTTAACCATGAATTGTGATCCTCTATAATCAATGATCCTTGAATCATGATAAATTTAGGTTTTATGTTGTTGTCACATTATTTTCAATCCATGTTTATATGATCCCATGTTTATATGTTATGATTCTATTTGTTCCATGAATTTTTATTTAATTATGTCATGCCTTCTAACCCATGTTATAAAGCATTGTTCTTATGTTTATTCCATTACTAGGATTTTAGATCATCCCTTTTTTGTGTTATCCTCAAGTTATTCTATGTAGATGTATTAGAACAATGGAAGATATGATCTATTTTTTTAGATTTAATAAAAAAAATTAATGATGTTTAATTATGTACCTAGTCTTCCAAGACACTATACTTTATGATCCTTGGATTGTAATATGATGATTTATTATACTTAAAATCATGTAATGATTTGTGTAAAAGGATTTGGATCACTATAGTAAGTATTAGAGGATGGTCTAGTTATTTTTTGAGATTTGTAATAGATAACCTTAGTGAGAACCATAGGGATAATACTAAGTATAAGAAAACATCCCTAAATTTTATTAAGTATTGAGAAAGTTTTTTATCAAGAAAATACATCCCTTCCTCGATACAAACAAGTGGATGTGGCTCTGGCATAGATGTATCTAGGGGTAAAAACCAAAAACACCACTTTAAGATAAAATCGAATGGGAATTGGTGCATGATTATGGGACTTTCTACACTATTGGTTTGACACTCCCGGGGGATTTGCCTTGGTAAATTCAAAATCTTAGTATGAGAAATTATTAAGGGAACAAAAAATAAGAATCCCATAAGAATATATGTTAAGAAACAGATCAAGGAAAACCTACTTTGAAACCTAGGAAATCACAAGTTAGGATATTTTTTTCCTTTAAGAGATTATCCTTTTATGATTAATGTTTTCTTTTTATGCTTAGTAGATAAGTATTCAATCCCTATAATTGTAAAATATTTTTCTTAGTTAATGGTTGGAAATAGAATAACGCATTCCAACAATCATTGTGAATGGGAATGTTAATATTTCCCTATTGATATGCCAAATATGATTGGAATGGGTGCTCAAAACTTCATGATAGTACTTTCTTAGCTGGCTCAGGTTTTGAATAATAAACTTAATCATGTGGATCGCCCTCCTCCTACAAGGAAGGATCATGTTGTTGTTGAATCCTTCATTTGGAAAATGCCTCCCATGTTTAGTGGATCTTCTGATCCCCTCCTCAGGGAACAGTATATTAACTCCATTGAAAAGATATTCTTTGTCCTCCAATGCTCAAAAGAAGAGAAAGTCATGCCAGCAGTCTATCATTTTGATGGGGAAGCTGATTAGTGGTGGAAAATAATCAAGAATATGAAGTCCTGGGAGGAAATTGATTCCTTGGATTTAAAGGAATTCAATAAAATATTTTTAAATAATTATTTTCCCTAACCCTCCATATCAAGAAAGAAAGTGGGTTCCTCATACTTAAGCAGAAGGAAAATGATCTCATCGAGACATATGAAGAAAACTTCACAAGTATTGCAAGATACACCTATGACTTTGTCATGAAGACCAATATTAAGTTATATCTCCTCTTTAGTGGACTAAATTTGAGTCTATTAAAAGAGTTGGAGATTCGTGACTTCAAAAGTTTTTAGGAGATTTCTTCATTGTGTCCTCAAGGTTGAAATAAAGATTGGAGAATCTCAATGGTCTCAAGGACCTATTGATAAAAAGTAGAAAATAGAGTCTAATATGGGTGGTTTGGAAAATAAATCCCATGATGTAAAGATGATAAAACATCCCATGTGTCAAAATTGTAGCAAGAATCATCTTCGGAACTGTCTAAAGGGAACCAAGAATTGCTTCAAATAAGGAGTAATGGGACATATTTCTATCAAATTACAGAGGTAAATGAATAATACCACTAATGTGGAAAAGGAAATGAAGGTTCATATCAATGCTCACCCTATAGTGTAGTGTTACAACTACAAGAATCATGGGAATTTTGAAAACAATTTCCATAAGCAAAGGGATGTCGGAGGAAATCAACAACAACCTCCAAGGCAACAAGTAAGGGATTATGGTATCACTACTACTGAGGTGGATCTGGAAAACAATGTGGTGACTGATATGATAGTTATTCATTCAATAATAGTGACCATACTATTTTTCTATGCTTCTACACATTCTTTCATATCTTGAAAGTTTAGTAGAAATACTCAAACACCACCTCAAAATTTCGAGGTTCAATTATCCTTGAGAAAAAAATGGGGAAATTATTGCATCCAAAGTATATAACTCCTGCCCAGTTAATATTTGTGGACTAAACCTCCAAGAAAATCTCATCATACTTCCTTTAGTGGAGTTTGATGTTATCTAGGACATGGATTTTCTATCTTTATACAAATATATCATCAACTATCAGGAAATAGAGATCACTCTTCACATCCCAAAGCATCCACCATTTATTTAAAAGTGTAAGGAGGAAGATTATTCTCCTTTAGAATAATTATCTCATGTATGGATATTAATTCCTTATGATAAATCCTTTCTAGCTCAAATGATTGAGTCAAAGGATAGAATACTTCTCAAAGATATGCTCATCATGAGGGATTACACTGATGTATTCCCTGAGGAATTGTCTTATCTTCCTCCTGATCGAGAGGTTGAGTTCTCAATTGAACTTATTCTTGGATATATACCTATATCAAAGACACCTTATATAATGGCCATCTTATAGTAGTAATAGCTGAAGAAGTAGTTACAAGAGAATCTAGAGAAGGGTTTTATTTGACTGAGTGCTTTACTATGGGGTGTGCTAGTCTGCTTCATCAATAAGAAGTATGGATCAATTCACATATGAATTGATTATCATAAGTTCAATAAAATCATGATAAAGAACAAGTATCCCCTACCACAGATAGATTAATTGTTCAATCAGATTCATGGGGATATTTATTTCTCTATAGAGGACATTCGGTCAGGATATCACTTATTAAATGTGAGGAAGGAAGATATTCCTAATACTTCCTTTTGAACAACATATGGACACTATTAGTTCATAGTGATTCCCTTTAGACTCACTAATTATATATAAATATTTTTGGATTTAATGAATAGAGTCTTTGAATATTATCTTGAAAAATATTTGGTAGTCTTTGTCAGTGATATTCTAATATAATCCAACAGAAAGGAGGAACATTAGAAGCATTTGAATACACTACTGATGAATTTGCAAAGAAAGAAACATTATGAAAAGTATAGTAAATTTGAGTTATGGATAGAGGAAGTATCATTATTAGGTTATTTTATCACCATAAACGGGATATATGTGGACCCTTCCAAGATAAAGGCTATTGAAGAGTGGCCCTGAACAACATTTATAATGGAGATTTGTAGCTTTCTAGATCTAGCTAGGTATTATCGATGATTTATAAAGAACTTATCATGATTTTCAAACCTAATGACCAAACTGACATGTAAGGGGGTGAAGATTTTTTGGACTCAACAATGTGAGGAAAGCTTTAAGGAGCTCAAAAAGAGGATTATCACTCTACTAGTACTCACACTCTCAATAAGTGGAGAGCTATTTTTGGTGTATAGTGATGCTTCAAAGAAGGGATTAGGTTGTGTGCTGATGTAAAATGATAAAGTGATAGGCTACGACTCAAGATAGTTGAAAATACAGAGAGAAAACTATCACACACATGATCTGGGGTCGGTCATTGGGATATTTGCTTTTGAAATATGGTGGCCTTATCTCTATAGAGAGAAGTGTTAGATATATACCGATCATGTGAGTCTCAAATATATATTCACACAGAAGGAGCTTAATATGCACCAGTGAATATGGTTAGATCTCATCAAGGATTATGATTGGTCAATCTAATGTTATCCCTGTAAGGAAAATAAGGTATGGAATGCTCTAAGTAGAAAGGATCGTGCATATTTATCAATTATGAGAGTTGATAATGATCCAATCTTCTTAGATTTACATAGTATTGACATGTGAATCATTAAGAGAGGAACATCATCAATCCTTTCTCAAATGGTTTCTCAACCATCCCTCATGGAGAAAATAAAGTATGTTCAAAGAAAAGATGTGGATGTTCTGAAAAGGGTGGAACCTATTAGAAATGGTAAATCCTATAAGTGTAAAATTGATGAGGAAGGATTTGTGATATTTGGTTCATGATTATGTGTATCATCTGATCCAGATATAAAGAAGGAGTTTTTCAATGATGCACATAGATCAACATTCTCTATTAACATAGGGAGCACAAAAATGTATCAAGATCTCTAAGAGAAATTTTTTGGGACAATATGAAGGAGTAGATTACTGAATCTACAAAAAAGTGCCAAGTATGTCAATAAGTTAAGGCTTAAAGATATAATTCTATGGGGATGATGCAACCACTACCCATACCAGCATGGAAATGGAAGAACATAATCATGTACTTTTTCATTGTACTTCTAAGGATTTCCAAAGGAAATGATGTTATGTAGTTCATTGGGGATCATCATACAAAGACAAATCACTTTATCACAATTCGATAGGAATTCTAATTATATCAACTTTAATGGATATATATCAAAGTGGTGATAAGGCTATATGGAGTACCACTATCTATTGTATATGATAGAGATCCTAGATTTACCTCCAAGTTTTGGAAAAGTCTCCAACATGCTCTAAGAACTGAACTGAGCTTCAGTATGGCCTATCATCCTCAAACTAATGGACAATGAGTAAACTATTTAGACCCTAAAAGACATTTTGAGAGCATGTTATATGGAATTAAAAGGAGGATGGTACCAATATCTTCTACTGGTTGAATTCTCCTAAAACAATAGTTTCCACTCCAACATCTGAATGGCACCATGTAAATCCATTTTTGGGAAAAGGTGCAGAACACTAACATATTGGGATGTACTTGGTGACAATAAGCTTCTAGGACCTTAAATGGTCAAAGAAATGGTGGAGAAGGTGAAAACCATTCAACATCAAATCAAGGTAGCCTAAAGTTGACAGAAGATTTATGTAGACAATTATTGATGTGACCTTGAGTTCAAAGTTGGAGATATGGTATTCTTCTATATATCTCCATGGAAGAAGGTCATTATATTTGGGAAGAAAGGAAAGCAATGTCCCAGGTACATTGGCCCCTTTGAGATTCTTGATCGTGTCATAATTGTGGCCTATCGACTAGCACTTCCACCTACCATGTCTAAAATATATGATATCTTCCACGAATCCCTATTATGGAAGTACATACTAGATACTTCACATGTACTATCTTCAGAGGTGGTACATTTGAATAATGATATTTATTATAAAGAGAATTTAGTAAAGATCTTGTATTGTAGAGATAATGTTCTATGAAATAAGACTAGTTAACTGGTCAAAGAAATATGGTAGAACCATAAGTACGAAGAGGCAACATGGGAACTGGAAGAGGCAATGAAGGAAAAAGTACCCAAACCTATTTACTTCTTAAAATATAAACCAAAATTTTGAGGGTGAAATTTCATAGGGGGGAAGAATGTAAAGACCCAAAGTTTAATCAATGGAAAATCCCATCTTATTACCATATAGTATAATCACATGAAATCACAAAACAATTAACTACTAAGTACTATGGGATATTTAAACATAATATTGTCACTTATGTGATTTGAATTTCGAAAATCTAAAATACATGGTTGCGATCAATAAGATGTTTGGAATCGAATATGAAAAACTTAATTTTTTATGAATAGTAACTCACCCTTATGAATATTAATGTTACCCTTATTAATAGTAATATGACCCTTATGAATAGTAAATTTTCCAAGTGATTAAGTAAAATTACCAATGAAAGTATAATTAAAACTTATCCATCGTATAAGTTAAAATGTGATATAATTATATCATAGTGTTGGTATTTTTGTGAGTCATGTATATTTAAATAAAATTTTATGATTAATTTAATAATTTAAAAGAAAATTTATTTTCATAAAATGTATTCATAAATAATTATTTTGATGACTTTTGATTATATGATAATTTTAAGAGACTTTGATTAAATTTTCCAAGTGTTAGAAATGCAGTTATAATTTTAAAATTTGTATTTTTAAATTAAATAATGGTTTCAATTAAAAATTAAATTTCATATATTTATAAAATTATTTTCATAAAATAGAGTTAATTTTTAAATTCTATATGTTGAAAAATTATTGGGGTTAATTTTTATAATTTTTCTGAAATACCTGAATTTTTTGTGAATATTAAAATATGGTAATTTGTTGTATATATACATTATATGTTAAATGCGCTATTTATTGAGTCATGGATGATGTAAAAAACCTTTGATTCAAAATAAAATGATAATATTACTATTTTTTCACAAGAATAAATACTATTTATCATCTTGATAAAAATAATAAAATAATATATAAAATATTGAGAAACCCCTCCTCTCCTCCAATGTGAAAACCACCCTCACCCCCCCCCCCCCCTCTCTTCTATTCACTCCTCTAAATCCTTTTCCTTTTCTAAATTCAGATAAAATATATCCCTAAGACCCTATCCCATGTACATCATATATTTTTCTCCTTAAAAGACCAAATATTCTCCCCTAAAGAGGTTCTTAAGGAAGATATATTTAGGAGGTAAATTCCTCTTTTCATTTCATTTATTTTCATTCAAGTTGTGTTCTTTTTCTTCCCTCACCACCTTTCATCCAAATTTTATTCTAAATATAGTACCTTATATATAATTTAATTTTTTTATGATAATATAATAATTAATTACCATCTCTCCTTTCTCATCCTTTTATACTAGGAATGAAAACACCATCTGAGATGCGTTAATTTCTCACATTCTAGGACGATGGGTTTTCAATTTCTATTACCATATTAAATAATTGTCATGAAATCATTTATTATAGTTTGTCCAAACTATAATATATGTATTATTTATAATTTAATGTTTGGGAATATTTTTTACACATGAAATTAATTTATAAAGAAAAATGGGTTTGATGTGTTCAAAAAATCACAAATTAACCAAAATAGCTATCATTAAAGTTTTATATAATGATTCATCTTCGATCCAAATAAAAAAATGAAATTTATAACCAATTAATCTATTTTAGGATCACTAACAACATATAACTCCAATTATGGACAACCATTCTCATCTTACATGTTTATCCTTACATGTATATAAGTAAACAAATCATGAAAACCAATGAAAAAAACAATGAAATAGAACCTCTTGACCCATCAAAAAGGTCACGAATGTACTTAATATGGTTATAATAAATCAATTAAATAAATAAGAGGTTATGTAAATTTTAATTAATGAATTTAATTCAGTTATAAATGGCATTAAGATAATTGTAAGAATACCTTCGGACTTAAGGTAAGGGATTCTACCAAAACCTCCATTATTCCTTAGGGTTGCTCTATCTTTATTTTTACCCAAATTAAGTTATCTGTTATTTTTATTTACATATTATAAATATTTTGTACATGCTCCAAAATAATTAATAAATATCCATTCAATATTCTCTTTCATGTATATACATTTTTTAAGTTTTCCCCTCCTTGATACTTCCTGGTAAGGAAACCCATTTTAAGGGAACTTTCTGAATTCTTACCCAATTTCAAGTGCACTCTATAATCTGTCTTAAGACACCATTATTTTTATAAAATCAGTATTTTTATTATGAAAATTTTATTGTTTCACTTCTAGTTTTATATAAAAAAATTATTCCCTTTTCTATTTTAAAGGATATTTAGTATTTTCTTTAAAACCGTACTAAAATGTTTTAATGCTAAAATTTCTTAAATACTCTTATTACTTGTTGTCACTTATATTTGAAATCACTTACCATGATATATTCCTATTTTACCTAATCAATTTCCTTGTATATTTTAATTCCTTTATTTTATGGGTACTTGTATGATACACCCATATATTATGCTTTATAACATGATTATGATACCCATTTATTTCTATGGGAACCCTTATGTTTATGTATGATTGATTATGTATGATTATATTTGTGGAAAGCATATTCAAGAACATTTTATGATGGGTGATCTCATATAGGATGCAAATTAATTGGTTAATGTTGAGTCTCATGAGATTTTATGTGCAATAATCTTGGCGGTTAGCCTTGACTTGTGCTACAATGTGCAATGGTCTTGGTGGTTAACCTTGAATTGTGCTCCTCTATGTCCAATAATACTTGATTCCTGATAGAGTTGTGTTTTATATTGTTTCCACATTACTATGAATCCATGTTTATATTATCCCTTGTTTATATGTTATGATTCCATATGTTCCACGCCTTTTTATATCATTATTTCATGCCTTCTAACCTATGTTCTAAAGCTTTATTCTTATGTTTATTCACTTACTAGGATGATAGCTCATCCATTTGATCATGTTATCTCCATGTTATCCTAGGCAGATGTATGAGAATAATGGAAGATATGAGCTCTTTTTTATATTTAATAAAATTTGTTTTTATGATGTTTAATTATGTACCTAGTATTCTTAAGACAGTAGACTTTACAATACTTGGATTGTAATATGATGCTTTATTATGCATAAAATCATGTAATGATATGTGAAGAAGTATAGGGTTTCTATATTCCACTCCTATAATTCATGAACACATTATTGAATTCATGTCCATAATGCTTGAATAAAAGGGTATCATCCCAGAAATATTGCATTTGTTGGATAGAAACCTTTTATATTGTTGATATAAAAAATAAAAAAATTGTTGCATTCTACAAATAATTCTCTATATCAATAAACCCAGGGAAATCTTGCATATCAACATAGAAAATATTTTTTCTAGGAACTCATCAACAATTCCCATCACCTTATATTATACAAGTGTCAACTATAGCCTTTATAAATGATCAACCACCACATTATTTCAAACCTTATTATCCTTGATTATAATTTTAAACTCTTAAAGCAACATGATCCAATTATTAGGCTTATATTTGTATCTATTTTATTCAATAAGTACTTTATAATGTCATGATTAGTGTATAAAACCCACTTATAAAGTACTAAATTATATTTAAACTTATCAATAGTAAATACCACTATAAGAAATTCCTTCTGTATAGTGTTTTAGTTGATTTGGGAATTATTGGGTGTGCATCATGAATAATAGATGTTTCAAAATATGTGATTGACATACAATCCTAATGCATCTACTCTTAAGAAAACGATCACATCATACAAAATCATGAAATCATTTTCATAATTTAAATATTTTATAATCATAGTGTCCACTAAATATATTTTAATGAAATAAAGTATTGCTTACATGATTCATAAAAGTTGAATGGAACTTCCTCAATTATGATATGAGAGATTGTTTGGTCTATCTTGGATAATTATTTGAAAAACTAGTGATATAATACTGAATTTACAAGAAAGCATTGGATCCCCTTATCTTTGGTTGTCTGTGTAATCTCTTGTATCATTCTTTTCTTAATTGTATTGACTTTAATTCCATGTGTGGATATTCTATGGCGGAGTATAATTCCTACATGCACCATGAAGTGTCATTTTTTTTAATTTGTCACTTGTAATTTCTCTTTACATATCTTGATCAATAAGTCTAGGTTAATCGAGAACACCTTGAAATACATCTCATGGATTGAGAAATCATTATTGAAAATCTCCAAAAATATTTCCTTCATGTCATGGAAAATAAGTGTTTTCCACCTTTAAAATTTCACTGGTGCATTTCACATGCCAAATGGCAAACAATGATAGGAAATATTATAGTATGGTCTTGTGAATTTGGTCATTTATTGATCATTCAGATCCATCAGTATTTGATTATAACCATAGTATCCATTTATGAAGAAAAAATCAAGCTTTAGTAACCTTTATAAAAAAATTTCTATGATTAAAAATGGAAAGTTATCTTTTCATGAGGTTAAATCCATCTACCTATAATCCATACAAAATCTCCATCTTGTAACTCTTCTTATTAGAATGAGATTTTTCTCTTCATTCATTATCATGGTTAGTCCTCCCTTCTTAGAAACAACCTGTAATGGGTAGAACCATTCATTATTAGAAATACAAAAGATAATTAAAACATGGAAGAGTTTTAGATTTTTTTTTAACCACCTACTTTATTGGTTGTGTGATTATTCATGATATTTCTAGTATTGGTTTATTCCTATTTCCAAAAATCACTTCGTGTGTGAAAATGGTTGGAAAAATTCTCACGATATCTCAAATACCAAAGCATATTTCTAGACATGTCTTATTAAAAACTTCTAACATATTAAATTCTTGTTCCTCTATCTTTTATGACATTATTATCACTAGTAGTGTGTATTTATCTCCCAATAATGACTTACATAATGTACTAGGTGGTAACTTTAACTCAATTGTTAATGTATTGATATTTAAAGGACTAAACTTTTGATATTAATCCATTTCAAATGTTATGTCCACTATAAACTCTTATATTTTTTCTCTTTCATCATCACTAATTTTTTCCCCTTTTTCTTCCACTGTCACGCCAATTTTTTGCATCATGTTATCCTTTTATTCTTGGTGTACACTCATAATAGAAGGGTGTTATTCAGAAACAAAAAATAGAATGAAAATCATCCAATGCATCTTCATGCTTCATATATTTCATTATATCAAAGATAAAATTTTTATCACTAACTCTAAAAAATATTCTACCTTGGTTAACATCAATAAATGTCTTCTATATTTCTAGGAATGGTCTTCCCAGGATGATGAGAACATTCCCTTACACTTTTATCTCAAGTATTAAGAAGTCATTAAGAAAAATGAATTTCCCCACATTTGTGAGACTGTGTTTTAGAATTCCTCTTGGATAAATCACTAAAAGATCTATGAATTGAAGTGTTAATAACATTAGCATTGGCTCATCAAATCCAATTTTTTTAAGAACATTTAGTTTCATGAGATTTATAATTTCACATAAATCACAAAATATCTTACAAAATGTGCATGATCCAATAGTTCAATGGATGTAAAATCTCCTTGTATCTCTCATACTTGGTGGTATATTCCATTAAATAACTATAGAACACTACTCGTTTAGAGAATTGTCTACTAGATCTTCTAAATTTTTCTTATTTGACAACAGATCCTTTAAGAGTTTATCATAATCTTAAATTTGGGAAATTTATTTGGTTGAAGGGATGTTAATGTGTAACTATTTAAAAATGACCAATAATTAATAATATTGAGTTTCAACTCTCCCTTTCATTATCCTATCCGGGAATGGTGTAGGTATTAGTATAGTTCAGTTTCTTATACTCTTCCTTCCTTATTTCCTATTGATCCAACTATTCAAATTTCCTTAATTCTCATCTCCTTTCTCATCCTTGATCTTATAATCTTAGGAAAAAACTTATTCCATAGTAGTATCCCTTTTATATTTCTTCTTATCCACCTTTTTATTACTTTTTCTTTCTTTATTACCTATAGATATTACCCACATTATATTGTTTCCAAATTTGAGTCCTCCCTTAGATTTAACTCTATGCTACCTAGTTATGTACTGAGTAATCACTCTCATATAGTTTGAGTTTTTTTCTAATTTATGGTCAAGTTTTTGAATATATGATTGTTGATTCATCATTTAATTTTCTTAGTAGCCATCCACTATTCCAACTATTGAATGAATTCATGCAACATATCCTCAATTTTTTTTGGGGTTATGAAGGTGGTTTTTGTCAAGGTTATAATTATTATTGAGGCTAAATATATTGAGGTCTGGGGGTTGTAATGGTTGAAAATGAATTTGATATTGTGTTTAATATTGTTATCTAGGTATTCCATGGTTTTTATTGATATTATAACCCCCTTTTTTTATTCCAACCCATAATTGTTTGAGGTTGTGGTTATATTGGCCTCCATGGATTGTAAGTATATTGGTTCCATTTAAGGGTTTGGTTATAGTTTAAATAGTTAAAATCAGTTGTTTTATTGTCTTCTAATCCATCCAGACATTGTTATTATACATGAAGACCTCCACACATTTCAAAAAATTGAATTTTTTATGTTGGTTTCAGTGGTGATACTTATTATGATTGAGTATCTTACACTAGAAATTGGAATTTGTCTAACTTCATTATAAATTATTTCATTTGAGTGTCTAAATGAGTAGACTAATACAATTGATAAATTTCCCTTCTTGGTAGACCTGTCTTATTTTTTCAAAGATGAGCATTGTCATAGATTTCATCAAGAAGGTCTCATCCACCCTCAGGAGGCTTCATTATCATTCCACTATCAACTAAAGCTTTTACCATGACTCAATATGTGAGCTATAAACTAGAGAAAAACATTGGTAGTTTGAGAAAACATTGATTCTTTGATGTGTTCATTTTATTATTAGTGCCTTAAATTTATTCCATGCTTCAAATGTTGATTCTCCATTAATTTGATAAATTTTTAGATATCACTTGTTCTCACTAATGGAAAGTACTTATCAAAAAAAATATTTACTAGCTCATCCCAAGTTATAATTTCCCCTACTGGTTGACTCTTTATCCAATACATAGCCTTGTATTGGAGTGGGAATGGTAATACTCTTGAATGAATTACATATAGATATACTATATTATATTAAAATTTGTTACAGATTTCAAATAAATTTGAAAGGTGGTTGTGCAGATCATCACTTCGCATTCCACTGAGTTTTCATTTGTTCTGAATCATTTTAATAAGGCTTGGATTTATAAAAAAAATCCTGAATATGAGGATGAAAAATGTTCAATACATCCCCGTTAATGGATGGTAAACCAAAATCCATAATGGTTCTAGTCTGAAAAAACTCATTATGCTCTTTATTGTTATTTTCTATTGGCACGTAATGAAGGTTCTGGGTGCAGTGGAAGCGTGGTTGGGATGCGACCCAACTTTGATTTTTAACATGATCAATTATTATTCCGAGATCAATACAATGATTAACACTAGTCTCCAGGTAATATAATAAAATATTTAGATTAAGAATCAAGATGCCCGAAACCTTAGAGAGGATCTTGCACATCATGTTTATAATTAATTTAATTAATTTCTTAAAGGAAAATAATACCTGTATATTTGGTATTTTTATTCATTGATGATGTTTATCATCTAGAATGACCCTTCTATATTATCTCGTTTCACTTTTAAGGATCCAGACTAGAATCCCTCTAGCAGTGATTCACATGTCCTCTGATGACCTCTGATCGACATCACTCATTCTCCGGGTGCTAGCGCGGCGAAGCAAGTGTCTTATGTCGGTCGTTCTTGATCGCTTGTTATTCGATCTTGAAGAATGTATCTTGTTCTTGAGAGGGGATAGAATATGATTTGAGAGAAAAAAAATTGGCTCAAAAATTCTCAATTCATCAGGCGTGTGGTGTGGTTTCTGGCACAATAGGCGTACTTTCCTATTTATATACATGGAATTTCAATTAAAATATTTAACTTCATAGCAACAATTAAATACATTCATGAACTTAGAGAAACCCCATTCATTTAATAATAATATTGAGTTATTATTTATAGTGCACCAACTTGAGAAAAACGGAATTATAAATAAAATTATGTATCATAAAATAATAGAAGTGTTATTTTAATTTCTTCCAACTAGTTAAATAATTATTTACCATCTTGAAAATAGTTATTTTATTACCAGACTGACCTTGGTCTTCTCGAAATTCACTTCCATTTATTGAGCACCCAAATAAATAAATAAATAATTTATTCTCTTAAATAAATATTTTATTTTCAAACTAGTAAATAAATATTTATTAAATGTTCAATAAAATAAATAAATATATTTTATTTAATTAATTAGATCATTGTAACTTGAATAAAATTATTCCACGATCTTGATAATAATATTTATTTCATTAATTAAATTAAAATAGAATTTAACCGAGACCACCAAAAAACTTAGTGTGTGACCCTCTAGGATTCTTTCCCGTATGCATTAGGTGGGCTTACCTAAAGTCCAAGAGTACTGTCCAGCAATGGTTCAAGGAACCCAAGAGAAAGAATGTAAAGTCACAACAACAACATCCACATACGAATGCTCACTATATAATATAATCCCTCTGTCACAATATCTCATCAAGAAGGTTTCAGGATTGTGTCATCAACTTTTATGCTCAATATGTTGTTCTTTGACTACCTAAAATAAACTCTTCATTACACCATGTCCATGGAATTTCACGTAAAGGTTCTATTTAAATCAAAGGTCCAAGATATCAACTTCCATAAATGGAAGGGATAAATCTTTCCTCAACTTATCCATTAATAACGTGCCACTCATGACACACCTAACGTACCCTACTTCTCGCCAACTGTCTGCGTGATGGTTTTCTTCAGTAAATCAAAGTGCGTAAGTTATGACACGTATTAATGAAAATATTAAAGTGTAAGGATCATTACACATGCTTTCAGATAGAAATATCTGATGAAACCAAAACATGAAGAATTCCTACTAGCGGGTCTGTTCTCATAATCTCATCTCTTGGAGATTACTAAGTGTGAACTTAATGAGAGGAAGTCTCATCTACTAATGAGTACTCACACCTGATGGTCTACATGCTATGTGTCCCATCATAGTATGTCATCCAACCACATAACTAAATTTAAGAATATTATTATAGCATTTCAAGGTTCTCATCATAGTGGGGAACTGCCATGACCTTATCAATGCAACAAATACTCTAGGACATTATTACATCATTGTCATGCAGAACAATGAACAATATGTAATAATACATTAAATATACATGTAATCAAAGTAAAACCAGTTGGTTCTAGGACACCAACTCTTACAAACTCCCACTTGAACTAGATCCACCTACCTACGACTTTCATATGTTTCTCACAGACTAGGAAATCCTCATCAATTGCTTCTTTGATAGGTGAATCAGGTAATGCTAAATCCATCACATAAGACTTCCATTCATAGCATAGGATAACCCGAAGGCATCTAAACTATTCCTGGAAGTTACTACCAGTGAGGATGTTGTCTTTATCCAGAATTGATTGTAGGGATAGTGTGGTTGATGAGTTTGTAATTTTTATTCCACAATTATAAGAGGATATCATTTGTACATTATTGATTACATTTTATAAGAAATATTAAACTTTATCAAGTCTCCCACTATTTTATCAAGTCCCAATAGCCCTCACCATTAAACTCAGAATGTCTAGTTTCCATGACATTCTAGTGGAAAGTATTCATATTCCACTTCGCATAACCCCAACAAGGGTTGGTCAAGATATTAGAATGTATTTAGATAGGTAGGCCTTTTCCAACTGCATGCTTGGAGCTCCTTGATATGTTGATTGGAATCCCCAATCCTGAAATTATGATTTTGGATTTCCTTAACTCTTGACACCAATATTACACCAAGTCTAGCAAGGGATACTTCTCTTGATGTAATATGGTTATGTCAACCTGAAACCTTTCATAAGGGCTTCCTATATAAAAATATGGGTCCCAACAAGGGTTGGTTAGACACATAGTTTTGTTGAGTTTTTTCCTTAATTAAGTAACGGAAGGCTTCTTCTGACTTAATATTTTATTTGAGGTATTTTTTATCTCCTATTAGTGAATTGATTATTATAATTGTCACATGATTATTAAAATTAAGTGGAACTTACTTAAGTGATTAACCATGTCTTGATAATATTTATGCATAAGTCTTGTTTATTTTAGTTCCATCTTGCATGTTTGTTTAATTCTTTAATTATGTGATCGTGAAAACAGATCCATAATGATAAACCATGCAATAGAAAGAAATAAAATAAATTAAATGGCATGATCATGAGATTTTATAATGGCTATTTTATCTAGCGATTGATAAACTAACCCTGAACAAGGGTAGAAACACCTTGAACCTTTTGGGTTCGTGTTTACAGCTTCTACTTGTCCACCTCTGTATCTCCTGGGATTGGTTTCGTCTCAGCTCCAGCTTGAATTGCCTCCAATATCTTGAGAGTTCCATCCATTATATATGCCTTTTTTAATTCACATGTAGGTGAGGGGTAAAATGGGGTTTTACATAAAAGAAACCTTGGGCACGCTGGCCCAACATATTAATAAGGAGAAGGCTTGCAAGTCAACAAATCTAATTCAAATAATTAAATTAAAACAAACAATCCACATGCAAAGGTCTTGGTCTAGCTTATGATCATCCATACATGCAACAATATTTATGCATAAATAAAACTAGCGATCAATTCTTTAATCATTATTATTTATGATAAATCATGCTCGAATAAATTAATTATTATCTTTAATTAATCAATCCATTTATCTTAAAGCCTTTTCTGAATTTCCTTGAGATTCTCATACATCATAATTTTAAACAAATAAATTCATTTAAAATTATCTTTGTACGTAACTCGTACCATGGAGGAGACCTAGTGAATTCCTATTCCTAACAACTCAATGATTATAAATGAGCATTACACAGATGTTAAATTAAACACATATATGTAAAACACCTATCATGTGTTGTGCCTCATCTTTATGACTACACGATGGTACACGTCTCAAGGGTTTGTATAATATAATAATAAATTATAATAAATCTGTGTAATTTTGATGAGTACACGACGTATAGTTCCAACTACACATTGTGTATTATTTTTCATCGTCCATCTGAAGTACATGCCTAGGGAAACAGTGAGTGAGTATACTTAATAAGTCTTTAGAGTACACGGCATGTCTAGTGGGTCACATGTCATGTAGTTCCTCCTTACACGGTCTCCATTCGGGCAAGTCGTGTACAAGGTACATGGTTCAACCCTAACCAGAAGGGATTACACACTATTTCCATTGGGCCACACAGTGTGTAATCTGGAAACCACATGCCAACTGTTCCTGCTCAAAACACGGAGTCATTTAATACTTATAAAGACTCCAACACATGGCTTGGTTTAGCGGACCGGTCAGATGCATTGAATCTTGACTACACGGTGTGTACTGCTGAATACACACCGTGTGTTCTGGTGTTGTATAGACAAGAAGCTTTGGCACCTCTGGATGAGATCCTTTATTTTATTTTAATAAAAATTAAAAGAAAATATTATTTCTGTAAGGTGAACAATAAATGAAAAAGGATGAATAGATCTCGATCTAGCTATGATCCACACGTGCTCCGATTGACTCTGATCGACACTGCTCACTCTCTGGGTGCTAGCGCAGTGAAACGAGTGTCTTGTGTTGGTCATTCTTGATCGATTTTTCTTCAGCATTGAATAACATATCTCATTCCTGATAGGGGATAGAGGAGGATTTGAGAGAGAAATTGTTTGGCTCAATAATTCTCAATTCACCAGGCAAGTGGTGTGGTATCTGGCACAAAAGGTATACTTGCCTATTTATATACAAGTAATTTCAATTAAAATATTTAATTTTATACTAGCAATTAAATACATTCATGAAATTAGAGATAACCCAAACATTTAATAATAATATTGTGTCATTATTTATGGTTCAACAACTTGTGTAAAACTAAATTATAAATAAAATTTTGTATCATAAAATAATAGCAGTGTTATTTTAATTTGTGTTAACTAGTTAAATAATTATTTACCATCTTGCTAATAATTATTTTACAACCAGACCAGCCTTGGCCCACTCGAACTCCACTTCCATTTATTGAACACCCGAATAAATAAGAAAATAATTTATTCTCTTAAATAAATATTTTATTTACAAACTAATAAATAAATATTTACTAAATGTTCAATAAAATAAATAAATATATTTTATTTAATTTATTCTATCTTTGTCACTTGAATAAAATTATTCCATGATATTGAGAATAATATTTATTTCATTAATTAAATTCAAATAGAATTTAACTCAGACCACCAAAAACACTTAGTGTGTGACCCTCTAGGATTCTTTCTTGTTGGCATTAGGAAGGCCTGCCTAAAGTCCAAGAGTTTTGTCTAGAAATGGGTCAAGGAACCCAAGAGAAAGAACATAAATTCACAACAATGACATCAACATACGAAATCTCACTATGTAATATAATCTCTTTGTCATAATATCTCATAAAGTAGGTTTCATGAAGGTGTCATCAACTTTTATGCTTGATACGTCGTTCTTTGACTACCTAAAATAAACCCGTCATTACACCATGGCCATGGAATTTCACGCAATGGTTCTATTTCAATCAAATGGATATGATATAAACTTCCATAAATGGAAGTGAAAAATCCTTCCTTGACTTATCCATTAATAGGATTCCACTCGTGACACACCTAACGTACCCTACTTCCTGCCAACTGTCTGTGTCATGGTTTTCATCAGTAAATCAAAGTGTGTATGTCGTGACATGTATTAATGATAATTTTAAAGTATAAGGATCATTACACATGCTCACAGATAGAAATATCCAATGACACCAAAACATGTGGAATTCCTACTAGCAGGTCTGTTCTCATAATCTTCTATCTTGGAGATTACCAAGTGAAAACTTCATGATAGGAATTCTAATATTCTTACGAGTACTCGCACTTGACGGTATGCAAGATATGTGTCCCATAATAGCTTGTCATCCAACCACATAACTATATTTAATAATATTGTTATATAATTTCAATGTTCTCATCATAGAAGGCAACTACCATGACCTTATCAATGAAACAAATACTCTATGACATTATTACATTATAGTCATATAGAACAATGAACAATATGTAATAATATATTAAATATCCATGTAATAAATATAAAGCCATTTGGTTATAGGACACAAAATCTTACACATAATTCATAAAATCCTTTGGGTTTAGTGATATTATGATGCTTTCCCATAGTGGAAGGTCAATGCTAGAAGATGAACTACTTAATATTTGAGTTATACTCAGGTGGTTCATAACAATCAACATTCTGTAATTGAGTCATTGGTGTCCTTATCATGCATCGATATACCTATAAAAACAAAAATAACACAACTCATTCACGTAAATATAATATAATTAGAAATAAAAATGAGGTAATAGTAGAATGATTTAATCAAGAAAATATTTCATTCACCATCCACCCCAATAATAACACCAAAAAATTATCAGGCCCCACCAATATTTTTACCTCTAATGAGATTATAATTTTAGAATTATAAGTTTTCTTGATCCTTTGTTAATCTAATAAATTGTAGATTAGTTTTATTCTAAGTTAAATCTCATAGATATTTCATTTGATCCCCAATATCTTGTGTATGTTTGTTATTATTCCAATGTTTTTTCCAAAAGAGTGGATTAAAAAGTATTAAAATACAAATTAATTGGGTTTAAAGTAATTTGATAAAATATAATTATAAGATCAATTTAAAAATATATTCTTAGAGAATTTTACCTTTATTAAACATGAATTAGTTGATTCAATTGATCGTATAAGTTGTTCTAAAATTATCAACTCCTTATTGTCAGGTTCATTAATTCTTCCTAAGTTAATAAAAATATCTTAATTAGATAAGTGTGTAAACCTAAGTGTGTTAATATCAATATTTAGTGTAAGATATAATTAAAATATGTTTTTAAGAGATAAATTTACTAAAAAAAGTTGGTTCCTAGCTTTACATGTATCTTGATGGAAGACGTGTGAAGGAATATTGTAATTTTAAGTTTCAAGGTGATTCTTAATAAAATTACTCTTTAACGAATAGAATTAATAAATAATTTACAAACAAATAAAAATTTCTTGATCCCTCAACCCTTAAATAAATCATCCTCATAACTTAAAGAAGAAATCCATCACACATGAATAATTAATATTAAGAAGAAATTTAGGGAAATAAATAACAAAAAATAACAATTGAAGAACAAATTACTTACTTGAATTAATGGTAAAAAATTTAAAGGAATGTTTCCGAATTAAAATAATCACAAAATAACTTGAAAAGTATAATAAAATTAGGATATATTGAAAAAATTATCTTTATAACTTGATAAAAACCCCTATTTATAGAAATACTACAAATCATGGTGCAATGGGAGGCATCATGGTGTGAACCAATAAAAATCACAAAAAAGGTTTCTTTCTAATTTCCTTAACAAGATGTATCATAGTGCAGTAGGAACCACTATACCATGATTGGTTTATCTTATAATTTTAAATTTTTAATCCTTAAAAATCAATGGATTAAATACCAATAAATAAAACTGAATATCTTCCCCATTCTTTAATTCCTAAAGTGTCATGAAAGAAGTGGGAACTGGTGGTGGTGTGATTCATAAGGATTTTCCTATCTCACCTAACATTATCATCTTGGGATGCAACAGACAGTGGTCATGGTATATTATTTTGTAGTTAAATAAAAGAATATTTGGTTTGAGATCCCATTGTTATGTAAGTACATCCATTATGAAATAGTGTATTCCCATCATATTAAATTTAATCTCCCACATCCCCAATGAATTATCAAAAACATATCCATTTAATATCACATATCTCCAGCAATTTAATATATTATAGAACCTTTTCAATTTCATTCATATCCCCATGATTCAAAATCCCTTGATGCATGTGAAGATGATTCCTACTTAGCCCTTAGGTCAAAATTTTTAATCCTACATAGCCATGGATTCAAGCGTGCTACAGCATGATATCCTAGGGAATAAGAAATAAATCAATCACACTACCAAATTCATTCATATTAAAGAAGTTTTGGTTTAAATAACATACCATGTGGCATGATTTATTCTAACTATAATTATGTTTAATCATGCATAGTTCCCTCGTGGTATGAAACTTCATCTCATACCATGGTTCCTTATTGGTTCCTTAGATATTATTTTACCTTCAAATCAGTCACTCAGTTAATACACCTTTGGTGGTGTAAAAAACATAAAATAATTATAAAATTATCTCACTTTAATTGATTTAATAATCATAAATATTTTAAAAATCATAAGAATTACATAGGATTATGAGGTATTAAATCCATTAATCAGTTATCCCATGTTCAAAATATATAAACATTTAAAATGAATCACTTATCTAGGTTATGAACTCAACCATCTGGACCCATTAGTCTATACAAATAATATTATTACCTTTTAAATATCTTATATGATATTATTTTATGGGATCACTTATCAAACTAAAGCTAACCCCCCCCCCCCAATGACCAGCACATGGTCTTTAAGTGTGTTTTATCCTCACTTACACACAACCTAAGAAAACTAATTAGGATTACATCCATCCAAAACTTACTCTAGGAAAATCCTATTTAACTAATTATTTCTTATCATCTAAATTTATAAAAAAAAATTCACCCTTTTTATATGGGTTGTCAAAACTTTCCTTTTAGGCCTTCTTTTTTCTACAGATGTTATAATTTAAATATTTGAAATTATTATTTCTTAGATATGATAGTGGGTTTTTATTCTCTAATTTTATATTTTTATAAGCATAATAAGAATTATCCATATTATTTTTATATATTCCATCACACTTTCATAAATTTTATTACTTAATTTTTTATTATGTTAGATTATAATGATTTTTCATTATAAAATGGGGGATATTATTAGTTCAATTCTAAAAATTAATTATTCTAATAGTCATAAATCATATTTAAGTTGAGATTAATATATTTACTCTATATGTAGGGTAATTTTTTATTAAAGGTTTTTTAGTTGTGAAATATATATCAAATCATATCTGTGTATAAAATAATTTAATTTTAATAGAAAAAAATCATCAAGACTACTAGATTAATCAAAGTAAAAAAAATAGATGAAACTGATATATCAAAGTCAACTAAGCACAACTTTCAAATATTCTAGGTGCGGTGCTTAAAAATTTCTACTTGGCACAACTAATAATTTTTTTGTTCATAGTTAAATACATTAAATTTTTTCCAATTACTAGAAATATTGTTAGTGTAATTATTATAATTATGAATTTATTTATTGTATATTGTGGAAATTATTATACAATTGTAGAATTTTGAATTTATGGGTATGTATTGATGTTTTTTTTTGTTAATCAAGGTTTTTTATTGGATGTTTATAATGATGTTTGAAATGAAATAGATATTATAAAATATTATAGGAGTTTTGAATTGGTTTGGAAGATATTTTCTTAAAAGGAACACACATTATTCTATGGTGGTGTTAATTATTCCATGGTGAAGTTGAAGATAAGAATAATATAGAGTTTACACTCATGGTGGTGGTTATTTGTTTTCAGGAAATATCTATGTTGGTAATGGGTGGGTATCTATTCCATGGTAGAGGTTTTTTTCAACATAAACTTTAGGATATATTATTATGGTTGATCATGATGACTAGAGAATTGATTATTTTGATTTTTTTTTTAAGTTTCTAGAAATATGGAGAACAGTTGAATTATCAAATGTTAGTTGTTGTTTATGTTAGAGAACTGGAATGGGGATCTAGAGCAGTATAATTCCACAGAGTATGTAATTTGGTGCATTATAGGAATTTTTGGACATTATGGTGTACACATAATATTAAAAATATTCAGAAGATGGAATATGGATATACCATGATTCATACTGTTGTGAACTATTGATAAAACTAAAATGAATTAGAAATGGTAAACTGAGGTTCTTGTGGGAATTTCATATAAATGTTTAATCTAGATATAGAACCATGGAGATTATTTCATGGTGAAAATATCACCATGAAATAATGGTTTGAGCTATGGGGGTTTACAAAAATTGAAATGGGTGAAAATTTTAGTCATTTAAAATGAAAAATTGTGTTTTATATATCGGGGTAAAACTAGAGGATAGGCATGTCATAGTGGAGAAGTGGCTATGTCAGGGTGGATAATTAATTTTAAAAAATGAAAATACAATATGATTGGGATATTAGAAATAAAATAGTCTTTTATAGTGGATTTAATTTTTTAATAATGAAATATTTTTAGGACCAATAAGGGGATGACATATGGAATTCCAAAAAGTATGAATTTGGATGCTTAAATTATTTATATTATAATTATAAAGAATGTAGAATGAGAAGGTAAAGTTTTGAGAAGGGGAGAATGGCTTCATCAGAAGCTCTCATAGAATATTGGATGTGAAGAATGAAATTGGAGGTCTATCTTTGATAGAGGATATTTAAGAATAATGTAATAGTCTCATTGTTTGTTGTTGAGTATTTAATATGATATTCATTATGAGAAACCATCATGTTAATATTTCATGTATATATAATCTTGAAGTATTATGTGTAAATATAATTTGAGGGAGTGGCCCTTGGACTGACAGTAATCACATCCAAAACTTTCATAGTAACAATAGTGATTAGTGATCCCCATGGTACATTAAAAATTGTTAGTGTGTGCTCTTTGGAGTATCTCTTGGTTGTGAACCAAGTAAATTCACTCTTCTCGTGATTTTACTATTCAAAATCAAACTATTTTTATGTTTTTTTTGTTTTGATTGGTTTATATAATTATTTAAAATATGAGAAAAATATCTATTTGGTTATCCTGTAAAGTTAACACCTTAATTCCCCACTTTTAAGGTGTTTTTGGAACCACTTATTGGAACTATAATATAAATAGATTGATCGTGTTTTCCAACTCCATCAATTGTGAATCAATTTTCCAATTTTTATGAATAAATATTTATTATTCCAATTACCAAGTGAGATTATACCACCATTGAGGGGGGTGGATCGGTGGTTAAAAAAAACAAAAAACTATCAGAATCATTTTCCCGTCATTTTTTAGTGTGATTTCATCTCAAATGGAATTATGTGATGATGATAGGTGGATAGGGAAAGAATTCACCTTGCACAATTGTTTTTATAAGTTTCACTTACTCTTTTTATTGAGTGGAATATCCAAGGTGGAAAATTTTTGGGATTCTGTTACATACATTCTTATCCTATTATCAACAAGAGTAATTAATGGAGATAGAATATGGTCATAAAATCTATGTAAAATAAAGAAATAAAAACTTTTAAAGTTGATCAATATTTACTTACCAACCTCAAGGGATTCTAAAATTTGGATTGCATGTGCACCCTCATGATTCTCCTCATTATCGTTCAGATAACCGTATAACTCTCCTTATGATGGGTAACTATTTATCTGAAATTTTCACCATATCTTTCTCTAGGAAGAAAAAATTGTATTTATAAACCATTCAATATTTACGTAATATTGATTATTATTATGGAATGATAGATTAAATATAATAGAAACAAATTATAGATCTATAAAAAATATTCTCCCATTGTTTCATGATCAAATAATTTGTGTAAAGAACTTAATATCTACTCATATTTTCAAAATACATGTTTTTGTTTGGCCTACAACCTTTTTGTGTGAAGTGAGTTATCTTTTAAGATATCCATGCACCAAAGTTTCATAGACACACATATTATGGTGTGATATTATATATTGTAGTCTGATGTCATTTAAATTCCTTAAATAGTGTAACTCTAATTTTCATAGGCTCTCCATCACAGCACATCTCACACCCAACAATTCCTCTATACCCCCTTCATGACACAACACCGATTAACTATAGTGTGAATTCCTATGTAAGAGTAAAAACTTTTTCTATCTCACTCTATTAAGTCATTTATGTATCATTCACACTTTTAGTTTCTTAAACTCATAAAATTTTCATTTATTTTCATTCTAACTTATCACAATTTGGCCTCTAACTCATCTATGAGAATGTTTTCAATAAATAAAACATGAAAAACACCTCCACGACTCATGAATTAACTGTATCAAGAAAAAATTCATAGTATTACTCCAATGTGAGGTATATTTAAACACTATATCATAAAAAAAATATTGTTTCTAATATTTTTATAAATCTTAGTGTAAAGTTCAATTTTATATTGACCATGTCTCAATTATGACCAACTCAAAACTCTCTTTTCTCAGTTTACTTCATGAGTGATTTATAGTCTAAAAGAAACACCAAATACCTAAAATCCAAATTATTTTATATCTTTCCATGTGGGTTCTTCAATCTCTCCCTTTATATTTAATGGAAACATTCAAATAAAAACATAAAGTCTTCTCCATGATTCATAAACCAACCCCTCATTTCACCACTTTGAGGAACACTCTTCTACTCCTCTTTAATTATCACATATAAAAAACATTAGAGTATCTACTCCTTTACAAAAATATATCCTTCTTATTCTCACCTTTTTTAATAAATAAAACATAATAAAATAGGAAAAATAAACCAAATTACATATAGTATATTGGAAGATAATGCACTCCCAAAAACACTCTCAAGTGCGAGAATTCATCATTAATTTGGGAATTGTTTTAGATAATTATAACTTGATCCTTTGTTGAAACATACTCAAATGAAATATGTCTACATTCCATCTTCTACTTAGTGTATTTTTATATTATTTCAATATTCATGTAACTTGAATATTAGATTAGATTCAATGATAATTTGATTTGTCTTTGATTTCCACATTTAATCATCAATGGGTATGAGTCATTTACATTCATTTATTAAATCTATGACTTCATCCATATAATTTGTGTTCTGAACTATAACGTTAACACATACTTAGATTTTATTTTAATTAATATGGTTGAGTTTTTATAATTAGAGTTCTAAACAATGCAACTTCTCCTAACAAAAAATGCACATTCAGAAACTGACTTCTAATCGTACAATTCACCTAACCAATCCATATCTGAATAGTTATATTGATAAAAGGATTATTCTTTATAAAACCTAGAGTTATAATTAATATTTAAGTTGAAATAGAATAAATAAATCCCTTTCATAAGATATTACTCTATTATATTTCTTTGGAATCAATCACAAAGTGTAGTCACAATAAGATATCAGGTCTAGACACTATCAAGTATATTAGACAGCTGATATGCCTCCAGAACTCCATTTGATAAACACTCCTTCCTTTTTTTTCCATAGACAACTTGATCCAAACTGCTATTGGAGTATATACCTCTCTTTATTATTTCATTAAAAACATATTAAAAAACTCAAGATCATACTTCACTTGTGAGAGAAAGATATATCATGTTGTGTTCAAAAGATAAAATCCTAAAAATAATGACTTCTTGAATATCATAGATATTTCAATGTATTTACCCATTTGGGAAGAAAATGTTTGTGGGATAACACGATAAATCACTAAAATATAAACTGTCTAAGTTCATCAAAGTTATATCAAGCTCTAAAACATTATTGATTGGAAGATACTCTATTTCTTTTAGTGTATTAGGTATTAAGAAGAAAACACCTCACCCTAAATCATTTTATTATGTGTAACCACTCACACACTCAAAAAAAACTCAAAAACAAATTGATTGAAAAATAAAATTAAATTTAAGAACACTATAGATTACATGGTTTGAACATTAAGTTATACATCTGTGGGAAAAAACTGGCACATTTTTTATTCCTTTATAAAATACAATAATTATAATCTTTTGGTTTAATCATACCTATATATCATTAATTACAAGAAATCACAAAATTGAATCTTCACAAATGTAAAAGTGGTCCCACCCACTATAAGTGGGTCTCATATTGTAATCAAGTAGTACCAAATTTTTATATTCATGAAAGTTCCTCTATTGAGCCCATCAACCTCTGATTGTGCATAGTAATTTGCACATGTCCACTAATATCTAGGTAATAGTGAAAGTTACTCTAATATTACAATGATTGAATCTTATATATCATTTCCTTTTTCAAAAAAACCATCCAAGAATGAATCTTATTTAACTTCATAAATTATCTTTAATGTCTCTCATCACTTCCATTCAAAACACCTTTTGGGTCACTGACCAGCACGCCATCAGGAAGCATAACTTTTGAACACCTGCCTCCTCTAAATTCCATTATTACTAGATTTTACAAGTTGAAACTATATTATAAAGTTCCTATATCTTTTCAAAATAAATGGTAACATGAAAGGAGACTTCTCATTCCTAGAAATCCCCTACTTGAAGACTAATTTCAAGGAATCTATGGAAACCTCCAACACTTAGGCAAGACATCTTACCCTTCTTCTACAACAGAAGCAGTAGCATCTCCTATATTTCTTAAATTCACACTAGTAACACTATGGAATAATGTTTACTTATTATTTCTTATACCAGATCCATGGTGAACTTTCCAAACCTATTTTTTCTCGTGGATGTAATCTATAGCTCTAACTCTTTATCCTTAAACATCTTCTAAATAAGGTGATATTTCATATTAATGTGTTTTTTTAGAATGAAATACTAGATTAAAATCCAAATAGATTTCACTCTGGGTGTCATAATAGATAAATCCACCCCCTTATATTATTTTTATCACTTTTATCAAAAAAATTAACCAAATCAATTCTTTCCCAGATTCTATTGTGTATATATATTTCTCTTTTAATATAGATATAGCTACATAGGATGAATCCTAGACATCTCATTAAATATCATTCCTTTAAATGGGAACATATATAATGTTGTAATCATTCAAATACCTAAATCTCCCCCAATTTATTCATCTTCATACACCTTTAATAGATCGTTTGTCCCAAAACATAAGGTCTTATCTTCTAATCCTTATAGATACTGTATGGCCAATTTCATTCCCTCCCACTGTTTTTTCCTCAAATTTTAATTGAACCAACTAATGAATCCCACTTAAAATTCAATGTATAAGTGAATCTATACAATTGAGTATATAAAACTTATTACTGCTAATTAAAATATAATATTCAACATATAATTTTCATCATATTCTACATTAGGCACTTTCCCAATGAATAGCTGGAAGTGTCCAGACAACAGAGTTGATAGTGGATTACATCTAAGCATCCTAAACCTTTCAATTATCTTCTTGAATGTGTTCCCTCTGAGATAAAACTCATACTTCCAGTTTTCTAGTCTCTCTCAATCCTCATAAATAATAATTTCTTATCCTCCCTGAGGTATTTCGTCTCAAATATTTTATAAAAATATTTATTTAGTTATTGAATCCTATTTATTTATGAAACTACTTGGATTATTTCATCCATATAAAATATGAATAGAATAAATCTCACATACTAAAAACCCTCCTAGTAGAAATATTGGTCTGTGTTTATCTACATGAAACCTTTATCACTCATAAATGTGTTGAACTTCTGGTTCCAATTCCCTGGAACCTTCTTCAATTGATATAACCTCCTCTTCATTTTACAAACCATGTCCTGGTTATAATTACCCATGAAACCAGATTGTTAATTCATGTAAATTTTCTCCTCTAAATCACCAATAAGGAATGTTTTTTACATCCATATTCTCTATATGAAATTTATTGGAAGCAACCTTTCTCATCACTATCCATATGAAAGTGTGTTCAACCACTGATAAAGATAATTTAAATAATTCAATACTTTCCTTCTACAGAAATCCTTTGATGTCCATCCTATACTTGTAACACTTCTTACCATTAGCCACTGCTTTAAAATGTAATACTCGTTTTTTTCAAGTTATTTTATCATCTGTGGTAGTTCTGTTAACTCTTAGGATTTATTGTTATATAAAAAATCTTACTCGTCTTTCATATCTAATTCCAACTTTTCATAATCACTAAGACTAGATACTTATTCACTTCTAAGAAACACTTATATAGTCATGAGTAAGGATATTTGTGGATATATTAAAGATATATCCATTGGAAAAAATATCATGGTTATAGGGAAAACTCTATCTATGGGTGTTTATGGCCATGGTTATATGTGTTTTCCCCTCCAACACAGTGAAGAATATTTTCCCCCATTGGAAAGATCCTATAACCATTTTCATAGGTTCCCATGGATACATCTCCCCACTAAAAATCCCTATATTCAGGGGAATATATGGCCTATGGCTATAGGTCCCTCCCAAAACTCCTATTTCTATAGGAATACGAGTCTGATGGCTACAGGCCCCTCCCAAAGCCCTTGTAGCCATATGTACATGGTGCTCATGACAATAATCCCCTCCCAAAACCATTTTATACATGTTAATAGGATTTTTTGTCTATAAGATCCTACCAATAACCCCTATATCCATGAGAATAATAGGTCTATATCTATAATCCCCTCCTAAAACCCCTGTATCCAAGGGAATTAGGGGATCGTGGCTACATAATCCTCTCATAACCCCTGTATCAATGGGAATATTCACTTGTGGATAAAATTTTATATTTAAAATTTCTTACATATGTATATATAAGTCTATTTTTACATCAATGGTGCAATTTTGTGTCATAGTTTAGTGGAAAATCACCTCTAAAAACCCCACTAAGTCTGGGGATTGAATTAAATCTCATTTTTTAATTTTCATATTATTTTATATATATTAGGATTTTTATATAAAAAAATTTAATATTGGTTGTATCATAGTGGATGAAATTGTATGATAATGGTATTGAGTCCCAAGTTTCAAACCCTCCAATTTTGTATCTTCTATAACATCATTTATATTTATATATTTTAACTAATTTTTATGTATATTTTAATTAAATGACTTATATTGGAGTGTAAAAGTTTTGTGGATACAATTACATGGTGTGGGTTTGAACCATGGAACTACATTTTAAATATTAAATACCATGTCTCCCTGATCAAGTGATCGTGTCAATAGTTTTGTCTAGCTAGCCACAGAAATGTTTCTTATGGATATAGGTGCTTCGTGGACTCGGTTCCATGTCAAACTGGATATAGAAACCATCCATTCTTATTCTTATAGCTCAAATTTTGTAGCCATCACTTCTGTATCCATGGATGTTATGCCCGTGGTTATACCCTATTTTTCTACTTGTGCTCCTAAGCTCATGGGCTCTCCTCTTTTCATTAAAAGCAAGTAATGTATTTTATTTCAAAACCTCTATGCCAATTGTATGGCTTTGAAAGATCTCCAAAATTAAACTTATGGATCTACTTTTTTTGGAACAAAATATTCCATAACTTATCCTTCAAAAAATGTAACATGATCTTCTATAGTCCTATAGCATTCAGGTACATCTTCCACTAGTTTATCTTTTGATCATTCAATTCCATATGAACTCTTAAGAACATGTGTGATTATTCATATTTTATTCTTATCAAATTTGATCTATTCAATTGAATATTTTCTCTAAAATTCATTTTCAACCATATTAGGGTATTTCCATAAGACCTTCACATTGAATAAAACATTTTGTCTCTTAACTAACATTCAATTTTCATTATCTCATAACCATAATCCAATTTTTTTCATCACCATATCTCATAAAAACATTTCTGATACTTAGATTAATGTTTTTACTGATCCTTTGAATTAAAATTAATATAATATAGACTTCCATAAATTTTTAGGTGGTTCATTTATATTGTTTTTTTAGACCATAACTACTCTAGAATCTCCTAACACGTCATTACTAATGGACTTATATTAACTAATTAGAGAAAACAGTTGATTGATTCCACCAAAATTGCCCTATAAATTCCATAATATAGTTTCATTCTTCACATCTTTTTCATTTTTTCATGACCATTTGATCAACCACACCATCATGCTCTAGTGTTTCAGGTATAGTCCTTTCCATTATAATTACTTTCATTCGACACTAGTTTTAAAAATATATTCTATCATACTAACCACTATTATTAGAAATTTAAAATTTTAGAATTCTTCCAATCTCCCTTTTAACCATATACTTCCATTAAACAAATAATCTTAATACCTTAAATATTTTTTTCAAAAATTAAAATCATACTTTCCTCATTGAGTTACCAATAAAATTCATAAATTACTATGACCCATCTTGAGACTAGACTAAAGTAGTCTCCCAAACATTCATGTGCAATATTTATATCTTTTGATGTATAATATTCCTTCTATTCAAGTTTAATAATACATTTCTATACTTCTTCATTATATAATTATAAAAACTTATTATTTTAGTGTTATCTAGATTCAATACACTCTTTGATGTTAAAACCTTCAATTTCTTCTTATTGAGGTTTTTAAGACAACAACTCCACAATTTCAAGATATAGAAATTGGTAACACTAAAAATTGTTGAGACATTTGATCTTATGGTCAAATATAAGATTCTATTATTTACATATCTATACAAAATCATGAATCCTAGAGTGACTTTCCTAAATCCATTTCCAAATCGCATTCTGTAATGTACCTTATCCAACTGACCAACTGAAATTAGCTTATTCTATTCACCTGGTATGTATCAAAATTCTTTCAACTTCAAGAAGCTCTTATTCAATATTGAAATATTAATATCACCCTTCCCATATACTTCCAGATATTCATTATTTGTAAATTATACCTGTATAAATATTTGGATATGTAATTGACCATGAATACTTGCTCTATCATAGAATGGAAAGATGCTCTGGAATCAATGACCCATGATTCTACTAAAATATTGACAATATGAAATAATTGGTTTATACCTTCAACTAAATTAACTAAACATAAACATCCAAAAATGGTGCTTCTAGATTTCACTCTGTGATCCTCATAATCCTTTTTGAGATGCACTTTCTTATCATAAATACAACATATAGTACTAGGTCCAATTTATTTACCATGACTAATATCTCTATAATAATCTTCCAATTTCCTCTAAATTAACTTTTGATAAGGTTTTTATCCTCTATATTCTAATTTCATCACTATTTAGATAGGTAATTATACTTATCTTTATATATGTTCTTAATTCAAAAATTAATCCATCACATCCTCTAACACTAAGTCAATTTTCTCAGAAGGATTTCTTATAGTAGTTACCACTGAATACCATAATTCTTGTAGTGATGATAACAATAATAGTTCCCACATACCTTCCATAAATATGAATTTTATTAATTTAAGATGACTTTAGGTCTTATTAAAGTCATTCACATGATCAGTCAAGGGTATACCTTTTAAAAATTTCAAATAGAATAGCCTCCACATCATGAACACCTTGTTTAAATTAGTTTGTTTCTCATAAATACTAATCAAATTGAGTGTCTTCATATCCATCCTTTCCCATTATACTTTCTCCATACCTTCCAGTCTTACCCCCTTCAACGAAACTTCCAAATCTGTATCTATCTAATATTCTTCCATCTACATCCTCTAAAAGTTGAATTCTAACCCATCAAACTTTTATATATGATCCTTAAATTATTTATAATCCATACCTTATAATATAATTTCTCCCACTAAATAAAAATAATGATAATATAATGGAGGTAATATTGCCTAATTTTTCTTTTGATTTTGTATTTTCAAGACTTGAACCAAGATTTGATACAACTTGTTAGGGGGTACACACCACCGATCACTATAGGATACACCATCTAAGAGCTTAAATGGTATAAAAAGATATTAAACGTCATTAATATATATATGTATCCCTTAACTTTCAATGTATATGAATTTAAAAATAAAGTTCCTCAACCTAATTCACCACATTGATTCTAACTTTTCATGAACTCAAGAAAAACTCACAAGAAAACATTCAAGAGAAAAGTAAAATAAATATAAAGAGAAATTTCCATCAAATAGTTCAGAAATTAAGTCCTAAATCAATGGGAGAACACTGCTACATTTTTCATAACTTTAAAATTTACAATAATTATAATCACTCTGACTAATAAACCAACTAGATCACTAATTACATGTAATCACAAAATTTCATTACATGTGTAAGTGGTTCTATACACTTATAGTGATTCCTAGTCAGTCATCAAGTAGAAATGATTTCTAATATTCATATATATCCCTATATTGAGCTAATAAACATTTAATTATCTATAGAAATATGCATCTTAACATTAATATCTTTTAAATAGTAAAAGTTACTCTCAAATTTCATTGAGTGAATCTTATATATCATTTCTTTTACCAAAAAACCATGCTAGGAATGACTCATATATACTCATCAATGAAATTCAATGAATTCCATAATTTTAATTCGCTAAACCTTCTACAACACTAACTAGTACACCATCCAAAATCATAACTTAAATATACCAAACTCTGTTAGATTCTCTTACCACTTCCTTCCATTAGTTAAACTTATCTATCAAAGTTACTCAGTCTGAATGAACTGAATCATATTAAGAAAGTAGTCTTTCTCTCTATCTTTTTTTAAAAAAAATTGGACCATTTATTGATTTGTGTGTGTCATCCTTGCACAGGGGCCATGCTAATCTTATCTGTATCGTTCCAATTTTATCGGATGTCTCCGGAGAGACATAAGAAAGTAGTCTTCATATTCCTAATATAAAATAGCTCATAAACTTCCTCTTTGTTTTAAAAAAAATCCCATCGAAATATAAAATCAAAATGAGTGACTTTGGGTCATCCCTGTTAATATAGAGCTTTCCATCCACCTTACATGTTTTGAATTTCATGCTCTTTAAGCTATTATTAATCTTTAAATACCATTATTGAGGAAATTTTATAAGACTATATTTTAGTTTAATCTATTTTAAAACACAAAATTGATCACCATAAATTATCTAACCTTCTCATAGATTACTATAAAACTCTTCCTCAAGTTCACCATTAAAGAATCTAGATTTCACATCCTTCTAGAAAACATTATAGTTACTTTAATAACATTTCATAGGAAATGTTTTCATTATTTTAATCCTTGTAACTATATAATAAGTCTTATCAAAAAATGGACCCTTAAATTGAGAGTATCATTTCATACATGATGAGCATTACTTTTTGCCACTTCTCCTTTCACATTGATTTTATTCCTGAAAACCAACGTCATCCTAATCATATTATTATATTTGGGATGTTACACTAATTCCCAAGTTTAATTCTTCTCAATATAATTCATATCTTCATAAATTACTATTAACCAATCTCGTGTTGTAATACCCCTTCAACACTATTTGGTTCAACATATGAGATCAAGATGGTGTGATTAGAAATTATTATACTGCTCTAGTTTTACACACCCTTTATTCTATCTCCAAGACTATTTCCAAGCTCCAGATTTTTTTAAGTCTTTTTAATTTTGATTCGTATTTCTATGGTTCTTCCTCATTACTAGAAATTTCATTATCAACATGATATATTTGAAAATATTCTATAATATCGACATTTATACCATGTTTCCTTAGGCTTTATTCTTGATAGTTTTCAATTTCATCATCAATAAGTAATGATTTTTTATTGTAATTTTTTTTAAAAAAAATACATCAAAATTATCAAATATTTTTCTTATATTTTTTGTTGAAATTTTAGTAACTCATACCAATAGGTGTATATCCAAGGAATATCCCCACATCATCTCTCTCATCAAACTTTTGAAAATATATTACTTTGGTATTGATATAGAAAGATCTTCCAAATTATTTAAGACACTTAAAGTTTGGCTTCTTATTAAACCACATCTTATAAAGTGTATTCAATGAATTGGGTTTAAGTAAGTGATAATTTATAATGTAAATATTCATTGTTGTAGCTTGTCTAAAAAAGTACTTTGAGGTGTATTTTTCTAAAAAAAAATATTTCTTCTCAGGTTCACCAAACTTTGGTTCTTCTACTCTACTATATTTTTTTTACAGCTCCTCTATCAGAACATTAGATATCCTGTAATAGTTATTTATTTTCAGTCATGTGTGATAATAAAATGCTATTAATGATGCAAGTATTTTTCCTTTTGCTGATCTTTAATCCACTTAAATCCCATATTATTTTTCATAATCACTCCTCCTATTAATATATTTAGAGTTTTCTTTTATTTTCAATTTCTATAGAAGTATAGTGAGACCCCTATTAGTGGTGTGTCAGGATTGATAACACTTCCCAAAAGTTTTTTTATTAGAATAAAAAGAGTTATGTAACTCTTCCTTATCTTTATGGTGTTTTCTTTTCTATAATATTTTAACTTTAGGTTGACTCCCCCACAATTAATAACCTCCTCTTAAAATAAAAGAGTGAAAAATTACACCAGTACACATTGTATTTTTTTCATAAACTACACAGACCCAATATCTTCCATCAAAGAAAAAACATTCTTGGTTGGAAATAATATTCTTCAAAATATGCTCTTTGATATTCCTATTAATTTAAAATTTATTTTTTTATTCAACATGAGATCATCCACATCACTATTCTTCTATAATACCTCATTATTTTTATGCTTTTCAGAATCACTATAAGGAACTAAAATATTTTTTTATTCTTATTATGTGATTTAATCACCTATTTTTCCTTTATTTTAATTATTTTGATCATTTAGGTTATAATATTTAGTGTCTAATATGATAGTTTGAGAAAACTAGGGTAGTAAAAAAGTTTCATAGTGGAATCACTAACATTATTAGCTAATATTGAACTTTAAAAAAGTTACTTAATGGAATTTTGAAACTCAAATAGGATGTATTTTTAGAATTTATCTACATAAACAAACCTATCATAGATATATTTTACCTCATCATTCTTAGAAATCTTAGTTTTTTTATTAATATCAAGTATATTGTCTCTTTATTTATGGTTTTCATTGATATCACCCATCTTCTTTGTGATATTTTTTTCCATATTAGTAATGTATTTGTATTTTGATTCATCAAAAATTGTATTTAATGTTTCATTCTCCATTATTAAATCATTAATTTATCTATAAAGAATTTTTAATTATTTTAGGATCACCAAAAATTTCATCCTTCAATGAAATTATTTTGGTGTCTCCTCATCACTACTCTACTCTTGAAGACACTGTTATTCTTCAATGGAGGGATCTTGAAATAGTTCAGATTTTTCTGTGAATGATTTTGGGAAAAATCCCTCAAGGTAACTTTGAATTGTTTTTAGGTTGATTTTTTTATTGAAAAATCAGGTTGACAAGGTCAGTTGTGGAGTTCTAGAGTGATTTTTGACAAGGTATATTGAAAAAGATTCAAGACATAGGTATGGAAGCTCTGGAATTGTTACAAAAAATTATGTGTACAAGGTGGATCCATTCCCTAGGGTATGCCAAATTTTTGAGTTCCAAAATTTGATGGATTAATAAAGTTTCATTAAATTTGAAGTTCTGGGGTTGCCTCTTGAAAATATGTAAATTTCATGTAATTTATAAAATTTTGGTGTTTTGAAAAAATTTGGTGATTCATTAATGTTTGGTGTTTCGTGAAGGTTGAATGAGTCACAAATGAAATATGGTAAGTTACATAATGATGAGAAGTTTTGAGAATAGAAAAATTTTCTCTAATGTTTCACAAAGACAAGGAGTTTTGTGGACAAGAATAAAGAGTTTCAATAAATAGAAATGGAGAGATTGAAAGTTTCGTGCATGGGAAGAAACATCTATAAATATATAGTTACCCCCCCCTATATTTTAGTATATGAATACTTAATAAAATCCAAAGTATTTGAATTCATGAAGGAATATCAAGAAATATTTCCTTATATGAAGGATCCATAAGAATATTAGTTTTTCAAATGAATAAAGTTTCATGAAATCGAAAGATTCATTAAGAGTTGTGAGTTTCATGAAGGCTTATAAAGTTTCACCAAAGGTTTTTAGTATCGAGAAAGGTAAATTTTCATGGAGTTTTAAAAAGTTTCACAAATTATTTAATAGTTTCATAAAAGTTGAGAATGGGGTTTTTGAATGTGAATCTTATGAAAATAAAAAGGGATTCCTTGATAATTTTTTAGTAAAGTTTTATTCATAAAGGGGATGAAATTGGAACTTAATGTTCCACCGAATGGGTCATAAAACATATTGATTAAAGTGATCAAAATATAAATATTTGAAGGATCAATGATCACACTTCAGTTAAGAGAGAAGTGATATTTTAAATTGTTATTGTTTGTCAACCAGGAGGGATAGTGAGTTTGCTTTGAACATTGTAACAATAATGCACTTTAGTATATTTGGTACATAGGAAAATTATCTTTTTATTATCTTTGAACGTATCCCAGAGTGGGTGAAATAAGTAAAATTGATGTTTCATGTTCATGATTTCATTTATGTTCACAAATTTTTATCGGAAAGGAAGATAATAGTAATTTTTAATGAAAAAAAAATATACAAAGGGGTAGTTTTTTTAATCATTCATGCCCTAATTTATCCCCCCGGTGAATTTAAGATTGTTGGGGAAAAACTATAGGAACATTATCTTATAATTAATCATACTTATTTTCTTTTCCTCAATACATGATATAGAATTATATTTTAATATAAAGTTTATTTTTGTTTATATAATGGGTTTTTTATGATATGTTGGATTTTCAATTGACTTTAAAGGACTTTCCTCCAATGCATCCACTATCAACCTTATTTATCCTTAATAATATTCAACATTTATCATAAATGTATTATATATTTTTCAAATCAAGGAAAATATATGAAAAGTGTCCAATCATTCTAAAATTGAAACACAATGTTACCCTTATGTTTACCTTCCTCCACTGTAATCCATTTAAAAATAATAATACAAATTCATTTAAATTAATGGAATTATATTTGAAATCATTTTCACTTTTATTCTTAGGTTCAATCTATTTCAATATTTTAAAGATTTTTTATTCATCTCTTTATTATATTTTACTTTATCTTTAATGATTACTATCTGCTCATCTCATACTCTATTAAAAAATTGAACTTAGAAATGCTCTAATCATGAAATTTTTTGTCCAATGGGATATAAATATTTAAATAAAATTTATTTAGGATAATTCCCATCTACTTATTCACCACCATGAAATCCTCAAAAATTTCTCTATAACGTTGAATCAAACATAAAATTTTCTTCACTTGAATAAATAATTCATCAACCAATTTATCTTCTCCCATTTATACGTCCTAAAAATTAACTCAATAAGTTTGTAAGCATAAATCCTTAACCTTATTGTCTCACATATGGTTATCATAGAGTTTTATTCAAATTATATTATTTATTTTGTACCCATAACTCATGTCTATTATTTCTCTGAGAGGGATGAGAGTAACACATTGTGTTCTCTCCCATCAACATTAATATTATTCTTGTGTAAAATTTATAGGTCATTCCCACTTCAAGAATATTTATGCGATTATCAATGATATCAAGTATGTCTAATACAATAGAAATAATACATGGAATCATCATCTCCATGCGTAGATAAAATCCTTTCCCATAGAACATGGGAACTAATTTCTTGGCAATGGTGTTCTTTAATTCTAAATATCTCTTTGATCAAAATATATCAGTAATAAAGATCAGAATCGAATCCAAGGAAAAAACCTAGATCCACCTCAAGTACACTCTAATACCAAGTGTAAGTCCTAGTTGAGAGCAAACCAACATTAATAGGGAAGTACATTAGTGGTTAGTAAAAAAATAACTCTAAAAAACATTTTCCATTCAATGATTAGTATAATTGGATCTCATATAGAATAATTTGATGTTGAGAGATAAATTAAGAAACAACACACTTGTTACAATAATTTTTAAAAGGGTCACTCGCTATTTTTAATATGTATAAAATCCTTGATTAATAATCATTTCAATATTTCTAGACACATTCTAATAAAAAATAAAAATAAATAGGGAAAGAATATAGTCTTAAACTCTAATAATGATAAAAAATATTGATTGTTATATAGTTCATTGATCTTTTCTTGACCATATGTTCCTTGAAAATTTGGATATTTTTTGCACCCTTTTTATTCTCCATAATCTAATAAAAACTCCCTAGAATGTTCCTTGTGATGGGAATCCAGTTATCTCAAAGATTCTTCGCAGCTTTCTCCAGGCGGTTCAACTTATATGTATAGCATAGCGATGTTCAATGTGGCATGACATGTCAGATTCAAATGATATGAATTATATATTCAAAAAATCTCTCCACTAATGTGGTATGGTTGAATACTTTATGTTTTGGTATTTATATAAACTCATATCAATAGAATACATGTTGTGGTGTAGCCTTTATCCTTCTCATATAAGGAGGTATATCTTCCAAGATATCCATTCACAAAAATTTCACAACCACACACTTTAGGGAGTGAACTTATCTATTGAGATGTGGTGTATGTCATGCGGTGTGATTCCCCTAAGGTTCCTTAGATATTGAATCACCAATTTTTCATAGTCTCCCCAAAACAGTGTAGATCACGCCCTATAATTCCTTTATAACTCCTTCATATAACAATTCCCTTTTACTGTGGCATGGGTAGTTATGTAAGATTATAGACCCAATTCTGATACACCCCATTGTGATGTGATGCATACCCTTCACTCCTTAAGTTTCTTCAACTCAAAAAATATTCATTTATTTTTACACCAACTTAGCTTTAATTAGACACTATCTCATCCATTATCATGTATTAATAAATACAACATGAAAAAAACTTCAAGAGTTATGAATAAATTATCTCAAGAAACAAGTTATATTATTACTATAATGTGAAGTTTATCTAAACATATTACCATGTGATAGAATGATATTTTTAAGAGTTCTATAACTCTAAATTTCAAGATAAATACTTTATTAACAATGTATAAACTAAGATAAAATCATAGATCTGATTTTTCAATTCACTTCATATGGATCTTCAATCTTTAAAACTACATAAACTCCCCAAAATAAAATGAATCTTCAATCAACCCCTTTGGGATATTTTATCATCTGATTTAGTTGGATTGACTGATTATAATTCTTTAAGGACACTTATAATTTTATAAGAAGTTAAATTTACTATAAGTTGTATCTTAATCCAAGACTATAAATATAAAAAAAAGGACAATGATCAATAAGGTTGAATAATTAAGGAAAATTGAGTTTTAATTTCAACTACATTGATCATGTAGTTTATCTATATCGACCGTGAAGAAAAAAGATTTAGTTTTATCAACCATGAAGAACGAGGTTATCGATTTCAAGGGAGGTATATTTATTTATATTTTATAATCATTAAAAAGTATTAAATGAAATTTAAAATAGATATTTTGAAAATAATTAAATATCAATTTCTTTTAAAACCATTAAATAAAATGATAATTATTCTTTAATTAATATTTTCCAATATAGAAATCTATAAATTTGGGAAGGTCTCTTATTACTATAGATGATGGTTAAATCAAAGATATTGAGTGAAAAAAAATATAAACCCTATAGTCTTAATGTGAAACCAATAAAATTGGATCTCTAAGTTGGATTTAATAGGAAACTTATCTGTAAATATTTAAGGAGTCCATAATGAACCATAATAAAAATCTAAATTCCCCCCAAAAAAATAAATATAGAGAGATATACACCTAGGATATCATTATAAAACACTAATTTTATCTTATATAAATATTTTAGAGAGTCTACTTATGTTTTTTAAATAAGGATAATTAAACCCTTTATCATCTTTCATTTTTTAAATCTTATACCCCCACTATAACTATAATAGTGATTTTATAGATTTTAAATTTGATATCTTTGAAATTGTATGAATTATCTATGTTATGGTATTGTATTTCCAAATTCTTGATAGAGGACATTACTTAATTGTGCTCAAAAAATAGAAATTTATGTTTCCTATAAATACTGTAAGAGTGGTTTTCATTGGAAGTCACTTAGAAAACATTTCACATTACTAATTGTATTACACTTATTTTATTACTATTTTTTATATTTTAAATATAAAAATATGATAAACATAAGATAATATATTTTAAAAATATATAAAACAAATAAAAAATGAAAACAAGTGTTAGTGAAAAATGTGATGATCCTTAGGTTTAGACATGGGGTCCTTCATTATCCTCCTTTTATTATTTTTAAATAAAATTAATAAAAAACTCAATAACATTAATGGATTTACTACCTATATATACCTTATATAAATTAATACAATTTGGAAATCCCCTTCTAACACCAAGTCAAACTTCCTTCATAGTAAATAGGTAGTGAACACACCTTTACCAAGGTCATTCTCCAACTAAACACTTGAGTCCATCATATATTTCCCATCACTCTACTTACCCAATTTCACCATATGAATGGAAATAAAATTTAATGGAGGGATATGTGATTTAATAATGGAAGAAACATAGACAGTAATATGAGAGGAAGGTTAAAACTTCTGAACCATCCAATCACACCCACACTGCCATATCATGAAATAGAAATTAAACACATGAGTAGTAAATTATAGGGATCAAGAAACCAATTTATTTCTAAAAGGATCGAACCTTGGGTTATTTTTACATTAACATAGATTTATATAGACATTTTATATATAAGTAAATTAAAATACAAATTGAAAATAAATTACTATATCTAAAACTCAAACTATAGAAATAAAAAATGAAACCCATGTTACTTACTAATGGGTGGGAGCCACAAAAGAAATGCCTTGGACCCCATTTTATAATATTTTATGAAGGTATAAAAACATATTATACATGGGAAAATGTGTTCCATGTGTATGATGTAAGTTCGGTGATACTTCTACATGTGTTTCTTCAAGAATCTTCTCTTAGATTCATGATTATTCTCTAGATATTATCCAATATTCAAAAACTCTATAATATGATTTTTTATGCATGAAATGTGGAGTGGGAACATGAGTATTACCCAATATGGGATGAAAACATAAATAAATATTTTATTTATATGCAAAAACCATAAATTTCACCCACATATATGATTCATTAATCACAAAAACACCACTAATCTTTATGAGGGTTCTTAAGACTTATATGATAATATATAACCCTAGTTTAATAGGTTGAATACTTTTTTAATGTCTTGGGATCAAGTTTAAATAAAGGTTTATCATTTATTTCTTTATGATTATAGGAAAAAAATTATTCATTGGTAGTGGCTCAATCATGGGTGATGTTGGAGAATAAAGCAGTATTGGGTCATCAGAATAAAGAACATTTTCTATAATGGTATCTTGGTATTTCTGAGCTTTCATCTCCAGATGGATTATTAGATTGATTTATAGATCCCAAATAATACATTTAGTTAGAGAATAAAATGTAAACATTGATCAGAACAATTCATCTATGGTATAAAATATGCTAAAGAGCATAAATTTTTTTTACCCACTGCACAAAACATTTACTAGGTGAAACCTTAATTTTATATGAATTAATATGGCATGATGAATGGGTAATTGTCTAAATTTTTTGAATGTATATGATGAAAACATGATTTAATCTATAATTACCTTTATAGAAGATATTAAACTAGTGTCAGCACCTTATCAGATCATAGAGTTCTCTTCAACATAGAACATTTCTTATTTTTGTTGTGTGTCTTGAGTCAACTTGGAAGATTTTAGAACTTGGAACATTTATAGCTTAATTCACAGAACAATTGAGTAAATTCATCCCATATTTAATCTATAAAAAACAAAATAATATTTTAAAATATCACCCATCATCAATAAATGAATAATTAAAGATAAATTAATAAAATAAATATTTTTTTCCAATATTACATTGAACTTCAATTCATCTTAAATTATTAAATATATAGTAAATTCAAATGTAATGTAAAATTATTGGGGATATATCCAATGAAAAATACGAGAAACAATTATGGATTTTTGTGTAATATCACTCCTACACACTTAAAAATTCCCCCCATAGTAAAATACCTATACCAAGGTCAAATAATACTTTTGAATTCATTAAGTGTGGAACATGTAAATTATCACATCCATAGATTCATCTTTATTATTATAAGATGTTATTTCCCAAATTTTCCTTCTTTCACATCAATTTTATCCCATACTTCAATTTCACTCCAAGATCACTTGCACCTACCTTCCTAGAAATGTTTCCATTATCATGCATTGTATCATACATTGTATAATCCTCATAGGCTTGTTGGTATTTGTTATTCTCTATTGATGAATAAATATTTTGTTCCACTCTCAAGGGATTGGAAATTTTGTTCTATGGATAAAGGTGGTTGGTTCATATGTTAAAAACAAACGTAGGGTAAGGAGGATTGAATCATAAAAAAATAATGCGTGATTAAAAATTTTGTTCACTCAATGAATGAACCTCACTAATTCTCCTTCAAATGATTCTTCAAATACCATACTTTCCTATCTTTCATGAATTTTTACAAAAAAAATTATAATAGTGAAATAATCATATTGTATTCTTAATATTTTTCTCTTATTAATTTTTATAGTGTTATATAATTATTTTTTTATGGGATAAATATAGATACCTTTTAATCATAATGAATTTTGTGAGAATTACTACCCAACAAGTGTTATCATACCCCCAACATCATTCCATTAAGGAAACTATCCTCCTGGGAATCCTAAATATAGTAATCCACCCATTTGTTATTAATGAATATCATAAAAAATACTTAATAGTAGGTTGGATGAGGATAATAGGATTATAATGTATCAAACTAAAAAGTTATTACAACTTCTAGTGCCTTAAAATAAAGGTCAAACATAAGGGTAGGCTAAAGAGAGTGAAAATATAAAAAGGGATTTCAAAATGGTGATTCAACCATTTTAACATAGTTTCTCAATTTTCTAAAAAAACATTAATATAGATAAATAGAAATTTTTAGATCTCAATTTATGGATCATGTTCTATAAATAAATTAATAAATGTAACAATATGTGAAAATGACCTAAAACCGCTCAGAACTATATGATTTTAAATCTAGATAGTTCTTTATGGAATGGGTTTCCATATCTAGTGAAATTACTATAATGCTCAAAAATAAAATCTTGGAAAGAAATATATATAAAAATTCATTTAATTACTTAGATTCCTAATTCAATCAATTTTTACAAAAATTATATTATAATTCAAATTAACCAAGGAATTCCATTAACTTAGCAACACTCTAAAAATATATCCAAAAAAATAAACAAAAAAGTAAAAAAAATTCAACCCTGATGGTAGGTTAATATCACTCCCCCACACTTTTCTAACAATATCCCTCATTTAATTTCGGATAGTGCACTCAATAGACATAGATAGTAATCAAACATATAGAAGGATATGCATAACCTGATTATTCTAGGGTTATATTAAGTTAATCTTCTATCAACCGCCCACTGGTGATTTTTCATCCAATAATAAAAATTGAAACAAAATATACATAATTATTGAAATAATGGAAAATTGAAATTGGAAGGGGAAGGAAGTTTTTGTCATTCCCCAAGAGATGTTTTGTTTATACTTCTTACAGACATGAAATTATAGTTGTTAGCATCAACCAGATGGTGGATGTGGTTAATGTGATGTTCACCACCACATTTTTCTTGTTCTAGTTCCCTTTAGTATGCACTTGATGATGATATTCCCTTGAACAAAATTTTATATTTTCACTCCTTTCTGAGTGGAAAAAAATTAATAATGGGTTTGTAAGAATGTAAAGGTCATTCACTTATTCTTCAAAATATTCCACCTCTTTTGTACCCACTTCATCACAATCCTCCAATTAAATCATATATTTTAAATCAAGAATATTAACAAAGATTTAGTAAGTATACAATTGATTTTAATGAAGTTAGAGAGAAATGATTTCAAGATATTGATATATTGCATGGTGGATTTATCTTCTAGCTCATTTTCCTTATTAAAATCCTCTTGATATATTTTGTAATGGTTGGTAATTTGATAATCTTAAAGTTCCACTTTACCCTCTATGATAACTTATCCAAATGTTACAAGGAAAATCTCTTGTTATCTCTCTAATTCTTCCTTGGACACATTAGAATTAAATTTGGGAAAATACTCAAAAAAACTCACGTATTACCTCTATAATAACTATTATGTGTGGACCCTTTATCTCCTACTTAAGGTGCATCATAATTTCCCTAAATATACCCTTTTAAAAATTAGAATTTTATACACTTAAAAAAATTAAACAAAATCTTTACTCCTTTATTTAAAGTTATAAGGGATTCATAAACAATGAAATCCATTTTAAAAAATAAATTAAAGAAAAGGAACTATTTATAAAATGTAAAGAAAAATGAATTTATAGCTTGGATTCCTTAAAATGGTTAATTTTTTTATGAAGTGAATTTTTTAGGGTCCATATAAAATATATTTTTATGTTTCCTATAAATGAATCAATTATTTTAACCACAAGTTTCCTCTTAAATATTCTTATAAATTGATCACTTCCATTCACTTATATTTTTTTAAATTATTTACATAAAAAATATTAAAAAAATAAAATATATTTTTATAATGAATAACAACATAAATTAGTAAAAAGAAATATTAGTTTGAAATGTAATGATCCATAGGTTTATCCAAGGGGTCCTTCGTTTTCTTCTTCTAGTTCTTTTAACCCCGCTCAATATCATTCATTGATTTCCAACCACTATATAATTTTTGGAACTTAATAAAACATTGAGACCTCATTTTCACACTATGATTAATCTCCTATATAGTGAAGGGGATGTGAATAAACCTCTAATGAGTGCATTCACCTTCCCAACACCTCTCCTCATTATGTTTTTTATCACTCTACTTACCCAAATTTACTATATGAAGGGTAAACAAAGTGAAGGGAAGGAGATGTGATTTAATAGGGAAATAAGAACAATCAATAATATGGGATGAAGGTCTAAAAATAGTTGAAAATTCAATCACACACAGACAATAATATCATGAAATAGAAATTAAACACATTATAAATTAATTATGGGACTTGGAAAACCCACTTCCTACCCCAATAATCAACCCGCATGTAATTTTTCCATGACCATGGGCCTAGAGAGGTATAGTAGAGTAAATAAAATTAAAACAATGAGAGAAAAAAAATCTATAATGTATTGAAATAGAAACTAAATAAATAAATAAAAATTACCTAAACTAATTTCATGGGGTTCATAAGTGTTTACCAGACATTATCCAATCATCACACAATCCTTAATTTTCATTCTGCTTAGATCAATGGAACAAGGAGTTTTCACATAGACTTTACCTGATGTGGGATAACAACTTGGATAAATAATTAATTTATGGTTGAACACCTTGAAAGTTTTCCACATGTGCATTAGATCAATCCTATAGAAACCATTGATCTTACATGGGGGTACTAAAGACTTATCTGATGATCCTATTCCCTGTTTTGATTTGTTTCATAATTTTCATGTAACTTGGGATTGAGTGGTGTTCATGGTGGATTTTGTTGAGATATGATAAAGGGTTATCACTTCCTATGTTATGATCACATGTAAAAAAATCAATGAGTTGTATATATAATATCAATCATGGGTAGTTTTGGAGGATAAGGTGACATCAGGGCTTCAGAATATTGAACATATTCTATAGCGGTACCTCAATATGTTTTATCCTTTCAGGGATTTTAACACCCCTATTTTTAGTTATTTTACCCTTTTATTATGTATTTTGAATTTATATAATTTTTGGGTTCAGTTTTTTGAGTTTTTATATGATTTTGTTGTGTTTTTTTAAGTGTTTTTAAGGGTGCGTGGTTTGAGCGTGATTATGGGAAATAGTGAAACTTCTCTAGGAAACCAAGCAAGGGAATTTTTAAGACACACAGTTTGATAATGGTTTTCCCAAAGCATGTGGGTGATAATAAAGATTGTGTGCATGAAAATAGAGGGAAAATTATGGTTGGAATAAAAAATTTCAAACTATGAAAACCAATCATATGAGGGGTTGTTTGGAGACACTGGAAGGTGCACAGTTTCCCAAATAATGGATTCTAACCATGTGATACACATTTAATGATTTAAAAAATATATTTTAATGTAGTTTTAATACTTAAAACCCTCATTTAACACCTCTCCTATTAGTATCTCAAAATCGTATCCCCTCTTAAGTATTTTTGGTGGTTCTCTTTGATCTTAAAGTAATTTTTCATGGATCTAAGTGTATTGGATCTTCAGAATCAATGGTAAGCCTATATTTTATCTATTTATCTATATATCTTCTTATATCCTATCATAAAAAATGTTAGATCTAATATAATATATATATATATATATATATATATATATCTGTGTGTGTGTGTGTCTGATATATGATGTTTTTTGATGATATCATGGTTGGATATATTAGAGGAAGGTGATTTTGAGTCCGGATCTAGAGGTCTCATAGTTTCGTTCACTATTTTCATCACCTATTGTGAGGTAGTTGGCTTCTCTCTATTATCCACTTATTCTAAAACATGAATTTTTAGTTGTATTTGAATGTTTTACATGGATTTGAAAAAGGAAATTTGGATTTATTTCTTAAAGGAAACCCTTTTGGTTGTTGATTTGGTAGCATGGTAATTTGAATAACTTTTTGAAAACCCCTTGATTTTAAGTTTTAAATTATGTTTTTGGTTTAACACAAGAAAGATATTTGATAAAATGTTTGAAAGGGGAGAAATGTATTCTGTGGAATGAATTTATATGATAAATTTAAATAAAAGTTTGGTGTGTGTTAATTTACATTGGATATGACCCTGAATAAGGGGTTTGGTGCAGACTGTAGTCACCTGGAGAAGGGAACCTAGTGACAACTTGGTGGATCGATGAGTAACCACTCATGAGTATGGGACTATCACTTGGAATACATGTGTGTGAGTAGATGGATATTGGGGAAAACTTTCTAGGTATGATTACCCACCCACTATATATTCACTTTTTTGTGTATGCATATATTATTATTTATGACATGGTTAAAGGGAAGGTTATTTATTTCTCTAGTGTAGAATCATGATGCTACTTTATATGGATGGTGTTTGGGTTTGGATTCCTCTCATGGGGTGGTTTTAGTGATTCTACCTCAGTGTTGTTGCATTGTATCATCCTTTGGTTTTCTTAAGCTTCCTTATTTGTTTATTATGCTTCTAATCAAATATTATTGTTTTATTGAATTTTCATTTGGTTTTTATTATTTATACTCATGCATCATATAGTTTTATTGGTTCACAACTACAAAATTAGTCTATTTCCAAAGTTCAAAACCATGGAAATATGGTCCAAAACCATGCCTATAGCCTATGGCCATTATTTTAGAAACTATAGTTTTGTAGGATATTACAATAGGTCTTTGAACTATATCCATAGTTTCAAACTATATCCATTGGATGAATATATCCATGATCTATGTGGATCGTGGTGATAGGCCATGTCTACATAACCTATTGCCATGGTTTATAAAATCAATTAAATATATGGTTTATAGCCATAGTCCATGTGGAATGTGGTCGTAGGCTACACAACATACACCTACTGGCATGATTTAGTAAACCTTGGTGGTAGTCTTCAAAAAATAATATGGAACCTCCATGTTTTTATCTCAAGACCTCTTCTAGAATACTCTTAAAACTCTACCACTATGTTATTATCTCTTATATGTACATATAGATATATACTTATATATATACATATATTTTTATTTATAATTTTATATAATTATAATTTTTAACCTTTTAAAAAATAAAAATTAGATTTGACTAAAATTTATATTGCCAGGGTTTTCACAAACCCTGGAAATAGGTGGGGATATTTACATGGTTATCTAAAACTGTGGAAATAAGTGAATTTTTTTAGGCCTATTACCAAGGTTTTCAGAAACTACGGTAATAGGTGGGGGCTATTTTCATGGTTCTCTAAAACTATGTAAATATGTGATTTTTTTATGCATATTTCCATGGATGTATAAAACCATGGAAATAGGTTAGGGATATTGCCACGGTTTTATAAAACCATAGTAATTATGTGAATTTCATGAGGCCTATTTCCATGGTTGTATAATAATATGGAAATATGTAAGGTATATTTCCATGTTTATCTAAAGCCTTGGTAATAGGTGATTTTTGTGAGGGATATTTGCATGGTTGTATACAAATATGGTACTAGGTGAGGTTATACTACCATGGATCTCTAAAATCATGTAAATCGGTGATTTTTGTAAAGTTTATTCCAACGGTTGTATAAAACTATGGACATATGAAAGGGTTATTTACACAGTTCTCTAGAACCATGAAAAAAAACCATTCCTACCAATTTCTCAAGTTTTTTTTTGTGGTTCCAATGCAACAAAGGTGATTATCATGTCCACATAATACCATGGTTTCATATAATTATAGTCATAAGTGGTCTTATTTCCATTTTTTAGACAAAATTTTCCTATAGAAAACCTATAGCCATAGTTTGTGTAAATATTTGCTATAGAAGCATGTCTATAGGGTCATGTTATAGTAGTGGTTGTTTTCATTTTTTCTTTTCAAGATGTATTGTTTAAAATGGTAAAATAATCCTCCAATGTATTGGTAAAACCTTTGAATTCATTATTATCCTTTAGTATATTGGGGATGTCACCTAAGGTTAGTACCACCTTCGACCTTTCCCAAGCCAATGGGTTGGGTGGGGTTATTATAAATGGTGTCAGTCGTGGTCATTCTATCATCTTGGGATGGTAACAAGGAGATAGGACATGTTGGAACTTAAAATATATTGCATAAAAATGTGTAACTAACCTCTTTATATTTAACTTCAACTAATCAAGGAGGTCTAAGTACAAAAGGTTTTTTAGCCACATATAGGTTTTTTCCATCGTATAGTCATGGGTTTACCCAATGAATGTGGTATACCATGCATTATTATTGATACTTACCTCTAAGACTAAATTTTTTATATTAGGTTTGATGGTTTTTTCGATATTGTTTAGAATGGTTCTTTGATTTGATGGTTTTTAATATTCTAATCCTTGAGTTTCAAGTGTGTGATGAATAAGTGGTATTTTTTTATAACTATAGAGGAATGGATCTAGTTAGATGATGTACAAACCTATAATAAGAGGCTATAGAAAATGTGCTTACACCTAATACATAGGAGAACCAATAGATTTTTTATAGAATTTTTCAATATTTTCAAGATGATAATAATGTAAATCAAAATTATGAACCACATCAACAAAATAATTCTATGAAATTTTAGAAATAAAATACACCAATACTTAAGGGGGATTCAGAAACTAAAAAAGAAGATGTGAGTCTTAATACAATTAATCTAATTTTTTATTTCCTTGGAAAATCAGATGATCTAAATGTCAAGAGAGCATTCTAAAATCTAGAGGATTTTTCATGCCAATATTCCCAAGATCAATTTGACTAAGTAATTAGGTGGTAGGGATTTAAATAATTTTCCAATAAAAAATATATCCTTTCACCTTCACGACAACAATAATGATAGAATTATTTATCTTTAATAAAGATAATCTATAAATGATGGAATAGGAAGAAAAGTTTATGAATTTAATTTATTTTTCTCCAAAAGTAGATACTAGTGCATCCTTGAAAAAACTTATCTTCAAGTCTGGGTTTTGATTAGAAATTTATTCTAATATAGTTGTCCTATGTATTTATAATTATACATAGATGGTTAATAGATTGATATTGGGGGAAAGGTATATCTCTATATATCAGAAAGTATGAAGTATATTTTTCTCCATAGAAATAGGTGGGAACTCTAATCCTGGGAATGAGAAGAGAGACAACTATTTCAAAGGTGATAGAGAATCTCATAATCAAACCACTAGATCAGTTAAATTTCTTCTATGATCCAAAATTGATCTTGGACATTTATAATTTGGTTTGTTTTATCTTATAAAGTGATATTATATGGATTAACCCAAATCATGTCATGACTATAATCATATGGGATATCTTTTTAACTATTTTAATAGCACTACTGAGTCAGCTGCTAGGAATACATCTTTTGTGTCTCACACATCTTATATATCAACTAGATTATCACATCATAATAGTTCTCATCCTTATAACCAAGAAAACTTGGTCGATCCAAGGAACACCATGAATCATCAAACAATGAAACTGTAATAGGTAAGTAAGGAACAATGGATTAGGATTAAGAAGTTATATGATGTTGAGCAGATGATCGCAGAGGATGAATCCGGTTATTTGATTGTATGAGGTTATATTCTTCTTAACTCAATACTTATGAAAGTTCTATTTGATACAAGTGTATACTACACTTATTTTACTTCCCATGATTTAAATAAAATGGTGTTGAATATCAAGATGATTCCACATGAGATGAGTATCCAAACACCTCTTAGTTAATAAGAGTGCAGGGGATTTAAATTTGAATCTTATTCTATAACCATCAATGGAGTCTAGTTTAATTATTACTTTTCTATTTTATAAATAGATTAATTTTACTTGATCATGGGAATGTTCTCGTTAATATATTTTAGGGACCATATCTATTTTTTTGACCAGTGAGTAAAGTTTACAAATCTTGATGGGAAGGTTCATATTTTTATAGAAGATTGGGATGTGATGACTGGAAGATCTAGACCATTAGCACCAATGTTTGGAATTATTCCTTATCAATTATAAATAGTTAATTTAATAAATAATATATAATTGAAATTTAAAAATCTCCTACCATGGTGGATCAATATTCAAACATGTTTCAAGAAAATTTCACAAGTTTTCCACTAGAAAGGGAAGTGTAATTTTTTATTGATCTCCTTCTATAGAAAAATATGATTTCACTTCCTTTGTATATAATGAAACTAATGTAATTGAAATATATTAAGATATATTGGGAATAATTGGAAAGTAAAGGTTTTATAAGAATAATTATGTCACCTTGGGATGCTCATTTCTTTTTTTCAAAAAGGGAAATGGTTTATTATGACTCGCCATTAATTATTGTAAGTTTAATCATGTTACAATAAGGATTTGATATCCACTGACTCAAATTTTTGACCTTTTTAATAAATTTAAAGGATCATAATGGTTCTATAAATATGATCTATTCTTAGGGTATCATAAAATTGGGTTTGTGAAAGAGGATATTCCAAATAAAACTTTACAGAGTCATTATTGTTATTATGAATATGTGGAAATTCCCTTTGGTCTTACAAATGCACCAGTGGTTTTCATTGAATTGATGAATCTTGTATTTTAGCGGTACCTTGACAATTTTTTATGGTATTTAAAATTTATATTCTAGTTTATTATCCAACTTATAGATAACATTAATAACATTTAGATATTGTGTTGAGAATTTTTAAAGATTACCAGTTATATGAAAAATTCTATAAATGTAACTTATAGATGCAAAAAAAAATTACATAGCCATTTCATTTTTTTGAAATGCATATTTGTAGAACCTTTAAAGATATAAGTTATTATATCATGTAAACAACCAAAAATGTCTTTGGGATATGCATTTTTTAGGCTTACCAAGCTACTATCATTTATTTTTTCAGGACTTATCATAACTGACTTCTCTTATGAGAGTGCTAATGATAAATGGAACTAAACTCCAATGGAGTGATTATTATCAAAAATAATTTTTAAAGCTTAAATAAATAATTAATTCTATACCAATTATTGTATTTTTAGAATATGTTAAGGGTTATGTGGTTTATTTTTATTCAACTAGATATAGACTTTGTTTTTTTCTCATAAAAGAAGTTCATGTGGTAGATTATGGATCATGATAGTTATGTATTTATAAATATAATTATCTAAATCATTATATTTAATTGTTTATAGTAGCATTTTCTTTGAAACATGGTTTCATTACCTCTTTAGTGATAATTTCATTATATTCATAGACCATAAAAAGTTTAAACACATCTTTTCACAAAGATATTTGAAATTAACAAGAAGATAATAGATGAAATATCTCTATATATTGAACTTTGACTTAGTTTACACACCTATGAAATGAAATATCATGATCGATAATTTAATCAAAAATTCATATAAGCAATTAGACAAATAATCTCATGCTAAGTGGCCATTAATGGCTTTGATTACTAAAATGTGTTTGGATTTAACTAAGTAGGATGAAGTTTCAATTTTCTATCTAGTAAATATTATTCATGATTTGGTTGAAAAAGTTAAGAATATGAAAATAATAGATTAGTATTTCCTTACAATTTTTTCAAAACTCAATGGTGTAGAGACCATTTATGTATGGAAACAAGATTGGAAATATTGATTTCTTTTCATGATAAAATGTTCAATCTGCAGTATTTTTAGAAGAAAATTATTTCTACATGACACCACTCAAAATTGATTATTTATCCTAGGATGTAGAATATGTATATGGAATTTTGAACTCGTTTTTTGTGGGATATCATGAAAAGGAAAGTGGTAGATTATGTCTTGATATACCTTACTTGTTAGTAGTTCAAGACAGGGCATAAACAATTTACTGGTATATTGAAATCATTACATATAACTGTCTGGAAATGGGAGAACATGAATTTGGATTTTTTTTCCCAAGTATACCAAGAATATTTTGGAAACATAATTCCATATGGGTGATTGTGGATTTTCTTATATATTTGGATCACTAAATTCTGATTCATGAATTTAATATGATGAAAGACTTAGCAAAACTCAATATTTTGGAGGTTTTAAAGTATCATGGAATAATAGTTTTGATATCCTTTAACTAAGATCCACATTTTACCTATTTAATCATAGATCCATTCAAGAAGAGTTGGGTATCCGGTTAACTATGAGTATGGAATATCTTCCTAAAATGGATGGACAATATGAATGAACAATTCAATAACTAGAATACATGCTCTGATCTTGTGTTATATATTTCAAAGGCTCATGGGAAGATCATATAATTTTAGTGTAGTTATCATACAATAATAGCTATCATTCCTCAATACATATGAATCCTTATGAATTATTGTTTGTTCATCCTTTTCAGTCTCCACATTTTTTGATATAGACTAGAGAAATGTTGCTTTTTGGTACCTAGTCTTTCTCAAGAGATGACTGAGAAAATTTATATGATCAGGAAAATGATGGATATAGATCAAATTCATCAAAAATAATATTTGGATCATCATCATTTTCCATTGACATTTGATGTGGGAGATCAGGAATTATTAAAGGACTCTCCAAGTCTAGGACATTGATGATTGGGTAAGAAAGGTAAATTGTCTCATCGATACATTATCCCTTTTGAAATACTAATACAGATTAGTGATGTGGCTTATCGGTTGACTTTAACACCATATTTTTTCTATATAAACAATTATTTTCATGTGTCCCAATTGTAAAAGTGTTGATATGATCATGGAAATGTGATTTTATGGGACCAAGTTTGATCTTACATCAGATTCCACTTTACTACATGTGTCGATGCATATTATGGATAAACAAGAGAAATTTTTTTGCAAATACTATTCATTTGGTGTGGGTTTTATGCTAGTATATTCATATTCTGTAAGAGACACGGGAGTGTGAAAACATTATGTTGGAGCAATGGCCTAACCATTTCTAAAGCATCAGAAATATCCATCTTTCTAAGGATGGAAATCCTAATGGTTGGGAGAATGTAACACCCCCAATTTTCTGAACTTTAATCTTTTATTATGAATTTTCAAGTCATATAATACTTGGGTTTAGTTTTGGATTTTTTTATAGTTTTGGTTTGTTTTGAAGTGGTTTTAAGGGTGTGTGGTTTGATAATAGTTAAGGAAAATAATGCACCTTCTCTAGGAAACAATGAAAGTACATTTGGGAATCTCATAGTTTTCCCAAACCATGTGGGTTCTAGGAGAGACTATACACATAGAGATAGAGTAAAAAATCATAGTTATCACTTGGTTTGTTAAACCATGTGAACCTACCATGTGAGGGGGTGGTTTGGGGACAATGGAAACTGCACAGTTAGTGCACGATTTCCCAAATCGTACAACCTAGCAATGTGATACATATTTAATGATCAAAACAATATATTTTAAATTGGTTTTAACCCCTAAAACTCGCACTTATCACCTATACTCATTGAATATAAAAATAATCTCCTCTTATAAGTGTTCTTGGTGGTTATCTTTGATTTTTAATCCATGTTTTATGGATCTATGTGCATTGGATTTTCAGAATCAACAATATGCCTTTGCTTTCTCCCTTTCTCTTTAGATATTATTATCACCAATCACATGGGATGTTAGATCTAATTCATTATGTCTAGATATATGATCTATTATGTGTTTTTATGAGATATTATTTGTATATATTAAAGGTTAGAGGTTTCAATCCAAGATCAAGATGTTTTATAGTGTCTTTTTCCATTTTTGTCACCCATTGTGAGGTTGGTGGATTCTCTCTCTTCTCAACTTATTCTATAAATTAAAGGATTAGTTTTATTTAAATATTTTGATTGGATTTTAAAAATAAATGTGGAATTATTTCTTAGAGGAAACACTTTTGGTAGTTAATTTTGGAACATGGTAACTTGAATGGATTTGGAAAACACCCTAATTTAAAATTTTAAATTATAGTTTTAAAATTATGTTTTTGGTTTAATGAAACAAATATGTTTGATGAAATTTTTTAATGGGAATAAATATATTATATGGAATGAATTTATATGAGAACTTTTTATACATAGTTGTTGTGTGTACATTTCCAATGGATGTGACCCTAAATAAGGGGCGTGGTTCTATACTAGAGGTGCCTAGAGAGTGGTCACCTGGTGATGACTTGGTGGATCGATGAATGAATACTCATGAGTATGTGAATTTCACCTGGAATTCATGTGCGATAAATTGTATGGATGTTGTGGGTATTCCATGTGGTATTAATGGATAGATTTTTATAATTTAATTTTTATATTTTAAAATTGGTAAACTGTTTTGATGTTCCTCTCTTTGTTATAACTAGTATTTTGAACTATGACCTAAAAGGATTGTATCCTAGTAGTGTGAGTTGGGAAGTCTCTTGGGGAATGACTAATAGTTATTATTACTCACCCCTTTAATATGCACTTTTGTGTGTATTCATAGGTTATTCTTCATGGAACATGTAAGGAAAATATTGTTTATTTATCTAGTAGAGAATTATGATGCTACTTTCTCGGGATGGTATTTGGAGATTGGAGTCCTCCCATGGAGTGCTTGGAGTTATGTCACATAAACATTGTTTCATCATGTCATCTTTTGGTTTTCTTGAGTCCCTATTTTAGGCTTTTACATTGCTACTCTAATATTATTATTTTATGGGATTTTCATGTGAGTTTTATTTTTTATACTCTTGCATCGTATAGTTATATTGGTTGCTTGTATTTTTTCTTGTCAGGTTGAATTTTTTTAAGAGTTAATCATCCCCAAATATCTATTTAATACCTTGGAATTTATTTCTAGCCTTTGGTGTCTTTTTTATATCACCTAATGTTAGTAGAACCTCTTTTTTATCCCAAACCAAATTATTGGGTGGGGATGTTACATGGATAGATGGATAAGTGGATGGATTGATAGATCCCACAAAACACTTTTTTCTCATAGTATATAAAACAATAGTATCACAAATGAATTCATCCATGGCATATAATAGTAAAGTAGGAACATAACATTTTCACCCACTATGTCAAACATTTATTATGGTGAAATATTAATCTATTGTGACATAATGTGGCATGATTAATGGGTGAATGGATCAAATGTTTTCATGGATTTGATGCACACATAGAGGAATCTAGAAGGACCTAAGTAGATAAAGGACACTTGTGATAGTAAATTATCATATGTCAAAACATTTTTCTCATCAATATAGAACATTTTTCATTGCATGTATATGTCATGAGTTAGCTTATAATATTTTGGAAATAAAAATATCTCTAGATTAAGCCACAAAACACATGTTTGCAGTTGACCCCTCTTCAAACTATCAAAAATAAATGGTTATTTTAAAATATAAAATATCATTATTAAAATTTTAAATCAAATATAAATCAATAAAATCCATACTTAAATACATTTTTATATTAAACACAAATTCATCTTAAATTACTAAATTTGTACTAAATACCCATGTAATGTAAAATTAGCAGGGATATATCCCATTAATTATGTTAAAAAATTATTAATTTTTATATTTTATCAATGTTCAAAAGGATTTTCTCAGCGATTTGAGTGATGATATTTCCAATACAAAGAAAGGTTATACACGTTTATCAGTACTAAAAATGCTGGTTATAAAATTTATTTCATCAAATTGAAGTTTGTGATAATAAATATTTATCTTTGTGAGTTTTTTTAAAGCTGATAAAATTTATCACTTACTTGTGATAATTTATATTTCTTAGAAAGGTAATGGAATTATTTAAAATCATTTCATGAATTTCCACCACCCTCAACATAACTGTCAGACCATGTATATCCCCACCACCTACCATAGATCCTCACCACCCCACCACCCACCATACAACCCCTCCCCCTATTTTTCCATCAAAAAATATAAATTAATGCACATGGGGTGAGATTTGAATTCATACACCACACCTTATGGAAAATTTAATGAAACACTAGTCTAAACACTTTTTCTACTAAATAATTTTATGTGGGGTGGTAAGGGTTTGAGGTGAGGGGTGGGTCATAGTGTCAAGCCCTCGGGCCTTTATGTTTACTGTGATTTTCTTCTTTTCTTTGTTTTTTGTAGTTTTGAATTTAATTGAACTTTTATAATGTGGTTTTAAATATATTTATTTTTTGCATATAATATATATATATGGGCCTAGTTTTTTATTTTTTGTCAATGATATGTCCATATTTTTTGGGTGAGTTAATGGTGAGAAGTGGTGATGCTTGGAGAGATGCCATGGATTCACTTTATAGTATTGGATGTAATGATTATAAAATTATCCATATAATTGTGATGATTTCTGAAGTTGTTCTTAATGTTCTAAGACATGTAGTTAGGAGAACACAATACCTAAAATAAGTGGACAACCATGAAAATGTTTATTTTCATGAATTGAAGATGAGTAATTAATTGAAGGACATCAAAAATTATAAATTCATATATATTTTACATGAAGTATTTTTGAAGAAGAATATTAAGGCCAGGAAAATTTTGTTAACATTTTGTATAAAGAAGATGAGTAGTTTTGGATTGGTGCATTATTTGATAAAGTCCTGATAATTTATTAAAGGATAATTTTTGAGAAGGCTTAGAATAATATTATATACTTAGAATATATTATAAATATTTTATATATTCTAAAGAATTTAGGTAAGGGAATAAAACAAAAAATTAGGACCAACAATGGCCACCTAAGGAGGCTATATTAACCACTTATGGGAGCTGGGCTCAACCACATGGGAGACAGCCCACACATGGGTAGGCCACGGTGGAAGGTATGAGTAATTAGGCCATGCGTAGTCCCACACGAAATAATTTTTGGGTAAAGTTATTGTTTTAGGGGTGTTGATGGTCTAGCGTGGGTGTGGTGTAGCCAGTGAGGTGTGATTGCATGTGTTTGTAGGTGAAGATACCCCATTTTCATCTCAAAATGATTGTGTCACTGATTATAATAGATGGAAATTCTCAACCGGATACTTGTTAAATGTGGGATTCATCTGGCATGGACATTTTTCATCCACCTTAATTAGATACTGTAACATCCCAAGTAATTAATTAATAATAGATATTTTATCTATTCCTATTAATGAATTAGATAGTGTTTTAGAGGCTTAAAATGAAAATAAATCCTATCTTAAGCATGGAATACACTAATATTTTTAAAAGATTATTTTACTACCTTTTGATGGAAAACCATTTTTGAATCTATCTTTTGAAAATTTTATAAAGTATTTTTGTCAAAATAAACTTATTCTTTATGATTGGGGCATCAAAATTTACTTTGTGTGAATTTTTTGTATTTTTCTTACAATGTTCATTTTTTAATGAATAGTGAAAAATACTGCATTTTACATCAAAACTACTTTTTAATCTAATTTATTTATATGATTAGATTATATTTTGAATTGGTTTTGAAGTTAAATTAGAATATATTTTTACCATTTAATCCAATGGTGGTCATTGGAATCAATTTCACTTTGAAATTGGACTTAAACTGGTGTCAATCTTTTGACACTTATTGTTTCATAAAAACACACTATTTGCTCTGACAGTGGGAATTAATTATAAAATTAATTAATGTGACTTGTATTTTTTGAATTTTTTAAAATAGACTTCATTTTTGAATTCATAATATCAAATATAGCTTAGGGTGAAGTTTTGGTATTTTTCTGAAAAACTTCAATTTTTGATGAATAGTGAAATCACTAAGTGGTAGTTAAAGAAACTGATTTTTCGTTTAAATGAAATTTTACCACTTCTGTGTTTTGAATTTTAAAAATCCAACATACATGGTTGTTATTAAGAAGTAAAATGTGGTTCAATGATATTAAAATAATTTTTTGGTGAATAGTAACTTTTAAGTTCTTAATCGCGATTAGTGGTAATTAGTGTAGTTTAAGGTAAAAATAATGCTTTAATAATATAAAATGACCTAGAAACATGTCCTAACCTTATTGGATGTGTCATGTCGGACCAATAAAAGCCATGGGTCAACTTGGGAACCCCATGGAACCACTTTGGTTGGGAAATGACATAAATAACTTTTTATTTAATGTAAAAGTAAAAATGACACAAACATAATATGTTTTACGAAAACAATTTTTAAATGGGGTTATACAAGTCAGATTTTTTATTATAAATATTAATTGGAAATATAAAAAGTTTTCCTACATCATAGTATTTTTTTTATAATTTTTTGACATTAAATAAATAAATGTATTTATGACATAATAATGATGTAGCGATTACCTCATTAATAAAGGATTTAAATAAAATGAAAAGATAATATAAAATCTATGACCTACACATGTACAAAACCTATTGGATGGGTGGATTTAAAACCCTTATCACCTTATCCTATAATTATATCAATGTGGGACCTTTTGAATCCGAAACTCATTTTAAAATAAAGTAACTTATCTTTACTTTCCAAGAGTGCCCCTCCTCTCCTATTATAAAAGGCCCCCACCTCTACCTCTTTTCCCACACTCCCAAAGCCTTTGTCTCGGACAACCCCTGCCCATTTTGTCTCTCCACTTCCCTCTCTTACTCCTTGAATCCTAACTTTGGGAAGAAGTCTTCCCAAGGAAGCCTTTGAGCTCAAACCAAAGAGAGTTACCCGATTTTAAGGTAATGTCTTCTTTTGAGTCCTTTTGTTTTATTTTGCTTCTCCAACCCCCTAAACTCTTTTTATTATTTTATTTTGTAACAAATCCAGTATCCTCAATATAATAGGATGTTTTTATAATAAGGATTCTATCTACACTTACACACACCTACATCTAATGGCTAACAAACATACTGTTTCCGTGGATGGCGAATTTATGCCTCCCGAAATGATGATTGTTCAACATTCCTTTAACACCTTCAAAGGTGGACATTAAGATGTCACTATATTTATATATGATATATAATATGTTTATGTTTTCTTTAAGCTTCTGTATTTTTCTTTTTGGTCATACCTTTATGGTTTCCATTATGGGTAAACGCGATATCTTTATTTAAGGAAGTGCGGACTACCGCCCCCTCAAAGTGATTTGATTCCTTAAATACCATATGTGGGACGTATAAAGGATGGAACTATGATATTATATATGATATTATAATGGAATTATAATATAACTTTATATCATTATGATTCCATTCTATAAAATACGAAATAGAAATGAAAGTAGCGTTCATGCGTACGTACGGCTTACCGTCTCCATGAACGGTGCATTTCATTTCTTACCTCTAAATGATTATGTAATATTATAAATGCACGTATATACTGGATATATATGATATATATGATATATACATCATGATTATAATCCTGGATATAATGGATACATGAACAACTTGTAATTATAAAGGGTTTATTTTGACTCAAGTACCAATGATCGTTAAAACGACCGTTATTAACTTAAATAATTACATAGTGTTCATGACATGGAAATAAGTGATATAAAAGGAATAATGAACTTTAAAAAGGTTCTTAAACAAGTATAAATTAACTCAAGTTTATTATTCAGGAGATTAAAGAATGACCGAGTCAAGTCGGACTCGAGGTATGGGACTTCGTCTCAATCTTCTTTCATTGAGGCATATTTTATTTTATACACAACTTTCTTTTATACGGTGTATAAACCCCTTTGACTTTTACGTTTATTCAAAAGGAATCTTTTTTATATGAAGAATTTACTAAATGAAAAAAGGGAATGTTTTTGTCATACATATGCGGCGACAACAACTTCTCCGCCGTCGTGACCGTTATTTGAGTTTCGGCTTCCTCTACAAGCCATACCTTCTTTTTAAAAGAAAAATAAATACCATGTTTTACTTTTCTTTTATTTTGGTATTGAAAATGGTTTTCATAATGTTTTTATATCGATGTGTTGTATTGATATATTGTGATTGAAAGGTGGAAATGTTATGTTTCCTTTATGCATGTTTTATGTGATACGATTATGTTGAGGTTCTTGGGCATTATTATGAAGACGGGTGGTTCCGTGATAAACTAAGGGTGGGTGAGCCCGATATAGCTCTCCAATTTATTGGGTAATATAAAGGAGTGAAACGTTAAGGTTTCTCCGAAGATATTTAGGGAATATACTGTGATGGGTATTCCAAACGTAACCAAGAGGGTTACTCCCTACGTAAGAATGTTATGAATGACTCAAGTTACCTTTATGTCTTATAATTTCTATGATTTATTCATGATTTGATGAGGTACGTTAAATTGCTTATGTTTTATGGGTAAAGTATGATCTCATTCTTATGTATAGATGTACCCATGTTTGCTTTCCATATTTTTATATCCCTTACTGAGCTTTTTATGCTCATCCCAAGTTTTTTGAAATGTTTTTCACAGGTCAAGGGAAAGGTACATGATATGATGATAGTGTCAAGGAAGTGTCAAGAAAGAATCCATGTTTTATTTTAAATATGTTTCCATTAATGGGAATGAAGAATACTATCTTTATGTAACCACTTTGTTTATATGTGGAATGTAATTCAAGTTTTATGATCTAATTCTCTAAAACTCTAAACCCGAAAAGATCCTCAATGTGTAATCTTGTAATAACTCAAGATTAAGTAAGGTTTAAGGATAGGGCCTTATAGATACAAACATTTCAATTGTATTGGATGAGATCTACGAGATTCATTTGATGACCAGTGAGTGTCTTCTTCCTCGAGCCTCGTTTGTGCGTACTAGTATCATCAGAGTTCACAGAAGGACAACCATCAATGAAAGTAGATCCTTCTATGGTCACTCAAAGTCCAAGATCAAAAAACAATGAGATGATTAACACTAATTCATGCATTCTACACTTTTTACACATCTAGTAGGTCGAGTAAAAAGCTTTGGATGAATATAAACACAGTTACAGGAGGTTGTTTGGTCATCTGATAACCATGGATGAGTTCGAGTTTATATATAAGGATAATCACATGATCATCATAGTTGCACATAAAAAATATTAATTTAACAAAGAACATCATGTATGTTTTCATAATAATTTTTAGTAATGATGATATATTTGTTGATTCGTAAAGATCCATGACCTGGCATAAAAGGTGGAGCCTCGATGTAGCATTTTTCTTAGATTTGAGGTGGTGGATAACTGTTTATAAATACTAATGATCCAAACGAAGTTTCTATCTTACATTTTTAAGAAGGATCTTGTTTACCCTAAAATAGAGCACCATAAATCAATGCTTTTTGAGGTGTAATTTCCTCAAATATCTTAGCTTGTGGGAAGGAAGAAGAAGTTGTGACCTCTTAACTGGTGAAGTTTGCACTCAAGAGTCTCATGAAGACATCAAAATCTTACATATATACTATATTATGTAAATAGGTCTGTGGATATTTTAATCAAATTTGGTATTCATTAATATCTCATGTGATAAACCTATGTGAAGGATCTTAGACATCAACTATCCATTTTGTTAGCATAAATGTTTTTATTTGAGAAGGTCATGTGCTCATTCTTGAGCTAGTGAGTTGTGTGAATAAGGAAATAGGAGAGTGTGTATATAATTTTGTGAAAATGAAATTTCATGAAAACAAGGAAATAGTTCACTACAGTTCTGTGAAGGACTTAAAGATCCATGCATATTATTTCATGAATGAAGAAGAAGTGAACAATCACATACACACCCTTGCACAAAGTATTTTCACAATACATGCAATATACATGCATGTGATAACATGAATGTATGAGGTATGAGTGTTTTGGTCTATGAATATTAAATGTGGATAGTTTAATATCACGTGAAGATGTTAAAGAACACTCTCTTAAGGAAATAACATGAACACATCATTAAAGTGACCACATAAAATAATAACAAAGGAGAATTTTATTTCCTAGGGTTTTGGTTGATAAACCTAGAAAAATCGTGCATTATGTATAATTTATAAATTGTGTGAATATATTTCATGCACCAAGTTAGTTCGGGTCTTCATCTGTAGAAGAAATAATTATAGTATGATCATTCTTTGACCTCTGGATATTGGTAATTATATGTGACCAGATATTTGAGAAATACCAACAGACCTAACCAGTGTTTTTTGAGAGTAATTGAAGTGTAAATGAGAAAGTAAAATCTTAAAAGATCATGTATGAAGATCAACATATCATCATGTAGTGGATTAAACCTTGAATTAATATGAACTCTTCTAGTTGTTGTTGGTAGTAGGTGAAGTCTTTTGGTTGGATCGAGGAGTAGAAGGAGTCTCTCAATTGGAGCCAGAGCACAAGAAGTCTCCCAGTTGGATCTGGTAGCAGGATATGGATGGGGGGTATAACCAAACAAGTAATAAGAGATGGATTTATTTGGGTTACAACTAGAATTAAATGGAGGATCAACTACTATGAGTATAACTAGTTTCTTCCTAAACCATTTTTATTTAAAACATTATTATAGTGGAGAATCCATGTTGGGGGTATAACCAACATGGAATGGAGTATGTATTTTAACTGAACCTTGTAAATATTTTGTGATACTCTCTCTATTATTACTACTTTACATTAGGTGAGAATGATAGATATCATATAATGGATAAAAAACCTTAACAAGGTCAAGATATTGAATCAATAATTAAAATAATTTATAAAATGAGTATACCACTGATTCACCCCACTCTCAATGGAACCTAATTCAGCTTGGGACTCTATAAGTGGTATCAGAGCATATGTTCCCTCTAAATATCCAAGTGAATCTTTATGAAGTGTATATTTATGTAAATGAGTGGGATATATCACATGAAAATTTTTTCCAAGGCTCAGGAGAATATAAAAAAGAGACGATCAAGGAAGTTGAAGAATAATCTTACAATAAATTCAAAGACACCGCCAACTAAAGGTAAAAAAAGTGGTATATGTTGGAATAATACTTTTTATTATGATTCTTCTAATAAATCCTAGTCATGATTTTATGATGATGGACCATTTAGTGATCTTAATTATTTATTTGAATAACATATAAAAAAAGTTCCAAGATAAGTAGTAAAATTTATTATTAGAGGTTTCTAGGGACTTCTCTTAGATGAAGCACAGCTAGAAGAAGAAGTTAAAGAACATGACATTGCACTAAGAAAGAATTTTAGAAATTGAATCACTCTAATAGACCTAGTAAAATAAATAGAGATATCCATTATTGAAATAGAATAATAATTGACGAATTATGCCTGTGAGAAATTTTTTTCTCATATAGTTTTTATGGAATATTTCTATGCACTTAAAAAGTTGCACAAAGTCTCTAGGGTTGTCAAAACTTATCCACTAGAGGATAAATAAAAAATGGTAATGGTGATTGGAAATTATTTACAAGAATCAAGGTAAATTTATGAATAATAAGAGAAAAAATTCTAATTTAATTTTGGGAACATAAGATAATATTAGTTGAGGATGAGAAGAAATCCCTAAACATGAAGTTCTTAGATCTTGAGGTGAGATTGAAAAATCTTGAATCACTGTAAGATGAAACTTCCCCCAAATTAATATAATAAGACATGTTGCCACACAAGTTAACATTTAGTATCTTGACTCCAAATAGAGCTTCTGTTTATCCTCTAATAAAATGGAAACATCCTTCAAGAAAAAGGTATCTTATATCCTAGAGACAATCTTGTTTACTAATGATGTTTCAAGTTATAATGTAGTTTTTAAACCAAACTCTGCGAAAATATAGATGGTGAAAATATTGATATAAACATCACATAAAGGGTGGATATGAAAATAATCATGAATATTTGTTCCCTGATAAGTTTCCTAAATAGTGGTAGTTCCACTCAAAAATAGAAAGGTTCGCTATCTTTGAAATCTAAATAGAATACACCACAAAAGAAAAAAGAAGAAGGATCATAGGCTATTGTCAGTATTTCTAGAAATTTGGGAACAAGGCATAGGAATGTTCAACTAACATAAAAATTAATGAAAATAACATAAGGTCTGCATTTAATGTGATAAAATTTGAAGATAAGAAAATACATGCACCAGAGAATAAAAAACCATAGAAAATGAATCTTTCTATAAGGAACAAATTTGAATGCCTTGAAGAGTTACGTGAGTAATGTAACAAAAGTAGTCATAGTTATAATGAGTGACGTTGTGTACCAATCATGAATGAATATATTATAATGTGAATATAATACCACAAACAAATGGGAAGCAAGTAATAAAATAATGTGACAAGTCAATCATGAAATTTGAACAAAAGAAGAAGATTTTTAAACAACCTATCACAAAAATGGAAAATATTGTGACCAAAAGCTATTCAATCTTCTAATTTGTAATAGACAATAATAATTAATTGATGTTTTTTTTATATGTAATAATAAGGGTCACATATCTGGGAGATGAATGATAATATTTCTAGGATATATTCCCTATGTTGAGAAAGGGAGGAGGTGTCAATGGAAAAAAAGTGTAAAGTCATGTGAAGATTATGAGAAGACAGGAAATGTAGGAAAAGAATTACTAGTTTTTTATCCAAGTAAACTTAAATTGGATAAGCAATTATAGGAATCTAAAAACTTGTTAAATCTAAAAGAAATCAAGTTTCTATATAAATTAAGGTGTAAAAAGTTATTACACATAAAGATGATGAGAATTTGACAGAGATTAGGAGAAAATAATTTCCCAAGTTGAGAGGAAGTTATCAGCCTTAATATTACTCCTAAAATAACAAGAGGGTCCCTTCCTATTACCTTATATATATATATATGCTTTTATATTAACATGTAGGGAATTGAAGGAGATAGATGCATCCCTTGAGGGGTCATTGATTAGTTAAAGCTGTTAAATCTTCCATAAATAGTGAATGTATAATTTTTAAACAACTTTACAAAATTGGAATATGAGGTATTCCAATCAAAAATTCATCCCTCATTCTTAATTTTATTAATAATATCAATTAATATGGAGTGATTGGTTGATGTAAATATGAGACAAAGGGGGGGTGTATCTTTTTCACCTAAACTTTCTAATGTGTTTGTTGAAGTATGAGTAATATTTAGTATTTTATTGATAAATCTATTTACTTACAACCACTAACATGATAATTAATAATTTCTAAGCATGATTTCAAATGCATGGTAATTTATAGATACCATGGACAAACTTGGTTATATATATCTTTTTTTATACATAGATTTATCCCATATAGACATAGAGTTGATTAAATAAAGGATAATTTCTAAGAGAACCATATGAGACCATCCCTCTCGTAGAAGTAGTCAAGAAATTTTCATATAAGGGATAAGATCATGTTTTTAAAAGAAAAATTATATTAAAATACCATGCTTATACTTTTCATTTGATTTCTAATATGGGGGAGAAATTTTGAGAATGCATAATTATTTTTAAATATGTGAATAGATATTGACATCAAAATACAAAGGGGGGGTTATTGGGTCCAGTGTTTCATTTTTTTCCCATGATATGTCAATATGTGTTTGGTGAGTTGAAGGTGATAGGTGGTGATGCTTATAGAATTTTTATGGATTAACTTTATATAATTTTAGGTTATTCTTGGAAAATTCTCCTTGTAATTTTGATGATTAATGATGTTAATATTAATGTTATAAGACATGTTATTAGAAGATCACATTACCTACAATAAGTGGAAGACCATTAGAATATTTTTTTGCATGAAGTTAATGTGTGGATTTTATTGATGGTCATGAAAAAATATAATTTATATATATATTTCATGAATTATTTGTGAATAAGAATATCAAGAAGGAAATGAAAAATTTGTTTACATTTTGTATGAATAAGATGAAGATTTTTGTCTTGGCACATTATTTGAGTAAGGAATGGAAATGTATTGAAGACTAATTTTTGATAATACATGGAATTATATTATATAATTAGAATATATTATAAGTATTTTATATATTCTAATCATTTTATATATTCTTAGTATTTTAAGTAAGGTCCTTATGCAAAAAACTGGGACCAACCATGGACACCCAAGGAGGCCAACTCAACCATTTATGGGATTTAGGCTCAACCACAAGGGAGCCAGCCCACACATGGGCAGGACACGATAAAAGCTATGGGAAATTGGACCATGTGTAGGCCCATAAGATAGCACACCTGAGTGAGGTGCATAGACCATGGGTTCTGGTGGGCCAACATAAGTGTGGCGTAGATAGTGAGTTGTGAGTGAATGTGTATGTGGGTGTTGATCCCCAGCTACCAACTCGAGCCAGTTGCAGCACAGATTATAATATATGGTTGTGCTCAACCAGCCACATGTTTAATGTGGGACACATCTAGTGAATAAACTATTCATCCAAATTAATGAGGTACTAAAATTTCAAGGTCCATAAAATGAGATCTATGAGATCTATTCTATGAAGCTAGTGAACATCTTCTTCCTCTTGCTTCATTGTATTGTACTAGTATCGCTGGAGTTCATGGCCGAACCACTATTGATCAAAGTCGAGACTGACATGGTCACTATGACTATAAGATCTCAATATAATGAGATTATGAACACTAATTCATGAATTATATGTTTTGAATGCATCCAAGAGGTCGAGGAATAAGCTTTCTCTGAATAAAAATATAGTTGCAGGAGGTTGTTTGATCATCTAACAACCATGCATGAGTTTGAGTTTATACTTAAGGAGAAGCACGCGATCATCATCGCGACATATAATGTGAAATCACATAAGAAATAACACCATGTTTTTTGGTTTAATTATTTTTAGTAACACTAATATATTCATTGATTCATAAATACTCATGACATGGCATAAAAGGTGGAGCATTGATGCGGAATATTTCTTGAATTAGAGGTAGTGGAGAGATGTTTATATATATACTGAAGATCCAACCCAAGTTCATAGTTTTATTTATTGATAAGTCTCTCATTTACACTAAAATATAGCACTATGAAAAACTATTTCACAAGGTGAAGTGTCTATGAAGCTCTTAACTTGCATGAAGGAAGAAGAAGGCATGGCCTCTTGACTTGTGAACCTCACACTAAAGAGTCTTGTGAAGACATCAAGACCCTATCTATACACTCTTTTATACAAATAGGTATAAGTATAAGTAAATCCATATGGATATATTTGAATATATCATGTGATAAACATGTGAAAAGAATATTAGACATCATATATCCATTATATTGGTGAAAAGGTTTTGATTGGAGATGGTCGTGTACTCATTCTTGAGAGAGTGAGTTAAGCAGAGAATAAAATTGGACATTGTGTGCATACTATTATGTGAAGGAAATTCCATGCACACATAGATACAGTGTACCTTATTTATGAAAAGGACTTAAATATCCATGCTTACTATTGCATGAAGGAAGAATAATTGAATAGTGACATACACACCTTTGTGTGAAGGATTTTATTAATACATGAAATATACATGCTTGTGATAACATGAATGTGTGAGGTATTGGTGATGTGATATATGAAGATTAAAGGTGAATAGTGTATGAGAACATGAACATGTGAAAACATGCTCACTTAAGGACATAACCTAAAAACAATTGGAAAGTGCATACACAAAATAATAAGAAAGAAGAATTTTGTGTGTTGGTATTTTGGTTGGGAAATACTTGCAACTCATGCATGAAGTATAATTGATAAAATGTGGGAATTTATTGAACACATCAATTGATGTTGTTTATTCATCAGAAGATAAAATAATTACACCTTGATAATTTGTTTCACTTAGGTAATCGGTAATTACAAGTGATCAGATATTTGATCAAGACCAACAGACCTGACCAGTGGCTATTGAAGGTACTAGAAGTGTGCATGAGCAAGTTAGATCCTACAAGATCATGTAGGAATATCAATATATCATATTAAAATAGATCAATACTTAAATTAAGGTGAATTCTTCTAGTTGGTTCCAAGATTAGGTGAATTATTCTGGTTATAGTTAGGGGTAGAAGGAATCTCTAGGTTGGATCCAAAGCATAAGAAGTCTCTTAGTTAGAGCTGGGAGTAGGAGACAGCTGGCGGTATAACTAACCAACCTAGAAGAGTTGGATTTTTAGGGGTTATAGATAAAATCAACTGGAGGATCGACTATTAGGTGGTTATAACTAGTTGTTTCCAAAACCATTTTAATTGACAAAAATATTATAGTGTATAATCCATGTTTGAGGTATAACCAAAATAGAAAGGAGTAGGTCTCTGAACTAAACATTGTAAATACTGTGTGTTGCTCTCTCTATTGTTACTACTACACATGAGGTTATATTGGGAGATATCATAGAGTGGATTGATAACTTTAACAAGTTCATGAGGTTGAATTCAAAAATAAAAGAATTCCTAAAACGAGTGTACCACTGATTCACCCCCCCCCCCCCCCCTCAGTGTCACTTAATCCAGTCTGGGGAACTATAAATATTTATATGTATTTACATATAAAAATTGTATATATTTATATATATTTATAAAATTATATATTTACATATATATTTTTAAAATTTATTTAAATGTATTATAAAATATACTTAATAATTATTATAAATTTAATGATAATGTGTATATTCATAAATTATTTAAATAAAAATTATCATATAATTTTATTCTAATATGATTTATATATTTATATATGCATTTTATGTTTAAATATATTATAATATATTTATATATTTATTTAAATATACTTTATATTTATATATTTTATAATATAGATATAAAATTATATATATATATAAACACACACGTAGATGAATGTGCTTGTATGATCACATACACTTAGAATTATATATGTATGTTATAAATTATATAATATGAAAATAAATATATAAATTTAAATATGAATTATAAATAAATATATAAATATATTAAAATATATTTACATGTGTGTGTGTTCACCTATTAAGATAAATCTAATAATAATATATATATATATATATTGGTATTTGTATATTAAATTTATAATATATATTTATTCTATTATGATTTAAAAATTGGGTACAACCGCGAAAGCGGCACACATGCAAGGAAGAAAATTACATGTAAATCGTAAGCCCGGGGACTTGACCCCACGACCTACCCCTCACCACCCCAAGCCCTTACCACCCCACCACCAATGGTGGGGCTTCTATTATGATTTACATTATAAAATATATATTTTATATACAGATAAGTAAAAATATATATACATTTATTTTTTTATTTTTTTATACTTTTTATTTTTTATATTTTATAAATTAAATTTGTAATTATAATTATATATATAATTATAACTATGTAGATATACACACACATGCAATTTATATATATATATATATATCAGATTGAAGAATATATATTATATATTTATATCAATATAATGGTTGACATTTCTCAATACTAGAAAACATGAGGAATGTTATCCTTTCTAAGTGCTTAAAAAGTATCCAAGAAGCATACATTTTCTTAATACTTTGTTTTAGTGTTGAGAAAGGTCTCCTCTTATTTTGTGCTAATATATGGTCATGTGTAATCACTCTGATTGATTTTTTAATAATCAATTTATAATTACTGATTTTATTAAAAAGTTTTTATCAAGTAAAGGGTGAAGGATATTTTATAAATTTGAACTCTTTGGTTAAAAATACATTTTTCTTTATTTTTTATTTATTTTTTTTCTTATTAATAGTTTGTGATTTATTATTTTAAAACCATATTTTGTTTTAAAACAATTATTTATTTTATAAATTATTTTTCAAAGGTTGTTAAATTTTATCAAAATGTTTTTTACTTCAATAAAAGATACTTTTAAGTGTACAAAATACTTTTTTGTTTTTTTATAATGATATTTGACAAGTTTGTATATTTTAGATTTATAATTGAGTATTGATTAGTGATTCTATGAAATATTTTAAATTTATTAAAATATTTTCATTCGCTTTTTTATTTATTCTTATATTTTAAATCAAGAAAACTTTTAGAATTTTTTAATTATACTAAAATTCCATTTTTTTTAATTGGGAAACTCAATTCACCCCTTCTTATAATGAAATTATTCATATGGAATTAAGTGCTAAAGTTAAAAATACATTTGTTTCATAATGTTAAAATGATAATTCATGATTAATTAGAAATATATTTTGAATATCTATCTTACAGGGAACCATATTTTTTATATAAGTAATACATATATATATGTTATGGATTTTAATATGTTTTATATATATTAATCACCTTATGTTTTTTATTTTTTAATATATTTTTTAGTTAATATGTTATTTTAAAAAATTGTACACTTTTTTTAAACACAGATCATATATATTTGTATATGTTTTTGTGTGTTTCTGTGTGTTGTACTAACAAAACATATATTTTATGTGTATTTGTGTATGTTTGGTGTGCATGTGTGTCTATTTTTGTGTGTTATGTTTTTAAAATAAAATATTGAGTTTTTAAAACATATTTTATTTTTTAAAACACATAACATATGTTTTTGTCTTGATTATTTTATTTTATTTTTTAATATTTTTTATTTTATATCTATTTTTTGAAAAAAAAAACAAAGTTGTTTTGTTTTAAAAAACATAAACATATATAAATTATTTTTTTTCTTTGTTTAAAAAATATAAAATATATATATATATATATTATATGTTATGTTATGTATTTAAAAATCATATATCATATGTTTAAAAAATTGTATTTACTCCCTTCTTTTTCTTCGATCTTTGTACTCAATCTCATATTAAGTTGTCGTCTAATAATTATCTTGATAAACTTAATTTGTTTTTCCCTCTACTATGGTTCCCACCATGGAATCTTTCTTATTGGAGTCTACGTTTTAAGATTCCTTTTATTCTAAACTCAATTAAGTTCCTAGTTAATGAGAAAGATTCATGAAAGTTATGATAAAAAATTTTCCTTATGTACATTTAGATAATAGAAACCTTATCTTGGATGTTGACATTATTTCGGCTCCTCTATCATCCCCAAGAGGTTATTCCTCTTAATGATCATCCCTCTAATATTAAAGGAAAATGTGAAGTCATTGAAGATCATATATATCACTTACCTAATAAATAGATAGTCAACATTGATGAGATATTTTCATAATATAAATGTTCTATAAGACAAAAACATTCCTCTACACAATAATCACTACAAAAAAATTGGTCATAGCGATGGTTTATTAGTGGTGGTTTTAATAGATGGTGATAAATAGATCGAATTTAAAATAAAACTATAATATAGTGGCAGTTTCTTATAACTACCACTATATTTAATTACTTTAACATGTTGCGACAATTTTATTTATGCCATTGCTTAATATTTTAAAAACCCCAAATTTCAACCTCCCCCCCCTCCCCCCTGAACCCTCGCCGCCCTCGAGCCCTCATCTCTCACTACCACCATCGTTCCCCCCTTCTCCCCCGATCCACTCACCTCCCCCTCACACCTCATCATCCGTAATCTACCCACTACTCCCCCCCTTCCCCCTTTCCGCCCACTTCCACTCCCCCTTCTCCCCCGAGCACCCCCACCCCCCTTGATCCCTTATCACCCCCTCGCCATCTAGCCCCTTTCCCACTTGCCACTCATCGCTGCTCCCTAATCCCCCTTGCTTATGCTTCCAACCACTCCCTTTCCCCCTTGCAGTATATTTCTTCTTCTCACATTCCCCCTTGTATCCACTTCCAATCAATCCTTAATGGATACTACCCAATCCATCACTGTAGCTTCTAAATCATGCATTATGGTAAATTTTTCCTATTTTTTAGATTTTCGTTCCTAGAGGGTTTTGAGTTGATTTATTATTTATTATGATTGATTTAGGATTTATTATGATGTATTATATGATTTATTGATGTTATTGGAATTTAATTGGTTTGATAATTGTGATGAGATTCCAATAGGCATTTCAAAATGAAGCATAATTTTATGAAATCAAGGAATGTTTTCAAGTATTTTAGATCCAAAATAAAACATTCTCCCGAGAAAAACTTTGGCTAGAAATATAATCATTTTGAAGAATTTATTTGGTGTTATGTTAAATTTTTTAAACATTTTTGGGCATTTTTATATTGAAATATGATTTGTTTCCCTCGATTATTTTAAAACATTAACATTTTTAAAGGTTGGGGTTTTAAGTATCAAAGGATATTTCTTCTGGGGTTTCAAAAAGGATTTGAAAAAGGTTTTTTAGGGGAATGATTTTTGAAAATATTTTTAAATAACTATAGATGATTTAATAATGAAATATTCAAGTATTTTAAAGAGAAAGTGGAGTTTTAGAAATTAATTTTTTCAATTTTTATAAATGAGACAAACTTATTTTATGTTTAAAAAGGGGAAACATTTTTATGGTATATTTAAATTTATGGAGTATGTTTTGAGACCTTTATTTAAAGATTTTTTCTTTTAAGGGGAAAAATAAATTTTTTAATGATGTTTTAAATGTGGTGGGTTCTATTTATAGGCATTTTTATTGGTTTAATGTGGATTCATTTTATTCGATTCATGGAGTATTGCTTCTTTGGGACTATATTCCATGTTATTTTGATTTTTATTCCAAGAAAGTTCTTGAGGAAAATGGTGAATTTTTTTACTTTAGGATAGTTCATAGGGTGATTATTTTTTCCATATAGTATTTTTCCTTTTTAAAATAGTTATGGTTACCAATTTTGGTTCTTATTCTTCTCGATCCTATAGTAGATAAAGATTATTTGGTGATTATTGATTGGTGTGATGCTTTGGGTTTTATCCTTGATTTTTTATCAATGTAATGTTCATCATCTTGGTGATGTTTTAGGTTTTGTCATTTATTTTTAAATAAATTTACATTTACCTGGAATATATTTTATATTTGATGAATGCTATAATTTTCTAGCTAGGCTAAAAGAGACTATATCACCAGATATTACAATGTTAAGTTCAAAAAAACTTTATTTTCAAAATTATCGAAGAAAGATATAGATATAGAGAAAATATTGCTTATTAAATATAAAAAAATTGATAATATGCAAAGATTAAAAGTTATAGATCTTTTAATGTTGGATTGAATCATCTTTGTGTTAAAATTTTGTTATGTCGAATAAAGACCTTACCCAATTCAATGAAAAAGTTGGGTGAATTTTAATTTTGATTGTACTTGTTTCGTTAACCATTTAAATCTTTATATCTGAATGTACATGGAGAAGAGTGTAAATCCAATACCTATGGATAAAAGTTGGATTAATTTACCTCAAAACACAGCTTGGTATGCCAAGGGATTAGAATAATTTTTAGATTATGCAATTTCAAACCGTTCAGTGGATGGTAGAATAAAATTTTCATGTCATGGGTATAAATTCAAGAGATAATTAAATATAAATGAAGTATATGAGAATTTGATATTAAAATAGTTTCATGATCAATGTGTATGTGGGATTTAGCATAGTGAATTGAATGTTATAGAAATTCAAAACAAGTAAAATCCTATCAATGAAATACAATGTGACCTTCCATGGGAGAATTTAGTTCAAAATTTGATAAATGGTGTATTTTTATTTACAAGATACAATGTCCAAAATTTTAATAGATCAATAGAACATTTAGTTGAACCTGAGTAGGTTAATATTTATCAGAATTCAGCGGCCAAAAAATTACTTTTTTGAATTAGTTGAAGATAGGTTGTAATAATTGTATGAAGGGTGTTCTATGTATTCAAAGTTATATTTTCTACATAAGTTATATCATATCAAGTTTCTATGTGGGATTACTAAAAAATAAATGTACATGATTTTAGAGTTGGTTAATGATACATTTAGTGAAGCAAATATCCGTACATTATTCTATGAGATGAATAAAGTCATCAAAAAATCGACTTGATTATACAAAGATACATGCATTCCCTAATGATTGCATGATTTACAATGGATAAGAGTCCAATAAATAATAATTCATAAGATTTCATACAAGCAGGAGGAAGTCAATGAATAATAATGAGACTATAAATCAATGTAACCCCAAGAATAAATAGAAGAAGAAAACTCAGGAAAAGGTATTGTGTTACTTTCCTTTGAAACCATGCTTTCAAAGATTATTCATGTCGTCTAAGGCTTCATATGACATTAAGTGGAAAGCTCAAGATAGTAACGATATCTTGATGAGACATCCAAAATATTCAAAATCATGGAATATGTTTGATACATTATATCCAAATTTTTATTCAGATCCTAGGAATGTATGTTTGGGATTAGCTTCTAATGGTTTTAACCCTTTTGGTACTTTAAGTGCTAAGTATAGAATTTGGCCAATTGTTTTGATCCCCTATAATTTACCTACATGTATGTGTATGAAGAGGAATTCTTTCATTATTTAGATGATTATTCCTCGAAATAAAATTCCTGTAAATTAAATTGATGTATACCTCCAATCTATAATTAAAAAATTGAGAGAATTGTGAGATGATGTCAAGGAAACTTATAATGCTTCCATGAGAAAACTATTCAAAATGCATGAAGCTTTAATGTGGACAATTAATTAATTTCTAGGACTAAGAAATTTATCTGGTTGGAACTCTCATACTATTTTGGCTTGTCTAGTTTGTAATTTTGATTTTGAACCTCAATGATTATCTCATAGCATAAAATGGTTTTTTTACTTGTCATCTTCAATTTTTTATGCTTATCATAAATTCGTGTTTAACAAGACATGATTCAATGTCGATATTGAATTGATAAAACCAGAAAAGTTTTCTATGGTTCATAAATCTTGGAACAATTAATGAATGTCGCTAAAGAATTTAGAAAATTTCATCAGTTTAAAGAGGGGGGAAATGTGTACAAGGTGCAGTATCTGAAGCAGCCGGAACACAACAATGGAAGAAAAAACATGTATTATTAAAAATTGATTATTGGGAGTTTAATTTGATATTTAATAATCTTGATATTATTCATATTTAGAATAATGTGTGTGATAATGTAATTTTTACATTTCTTAATGAGCAGGGTAAATTAAAGGAGAACCTTAATGCTCATAAGGATTTGTAGTCAGTGAATATAAAGAATGTTTTGTTGGAGAATGATAATGGAAAGTATCATTAAGCTATTTTTATAATTAAAAATCATGAGAAATATGTATTCTTTGAAAATTTAAAGAATTTAAAATTTCTAAGTGGATATTCAAGTAACATATCAAGGTGTGTTGACTTAAAACATTGAAATTTTCATAGATTGAAAATTCATGACTCGCATATTATGATAGATAATTTGTTTTCATTTTAATTGTGTAATACATTACTTGAAAACATAAATGCGGTTCTAGTTGATTTTTTTACCTTTTTTATAGAGTTTTTTAGAAAAACTCTAAATCCAACTGATCTTGATAAACATCAAGAAAGAATTGTTTTGAAACTTTTTCATTTAAATATATTATTTCCCCCTTCATTCTACACAATCATGATTAATTTGACTGTTCAGTTGGTTAAAGAAGATAAACTTGGTGGACCTTTAAACTATCAATAAAAATATCAATTTGAGAGGTATGTTGATATTATTTTTATTTTCATTGGTGAATTTGATTTTATCAAATCATTGCTTAAATTTTTTTAATATATTTATTTTTTTCATCAGGTACTTAGGTCATTTGAAATCATATATAAGGAATAAATATCAACCATAAGGCTCTATTGTTTAAGGTTACATAGTCGAAGAGTGCTTGACCATATGATCTAGGTATTTGGATGGGATTGAGACTAGGTTCAATCATGCTAGACCTATTGACGACATCTCCACTAATTATCATTCTGAAAACCAGTCATCAGTATTTCCAACTATTGAATGACTAATTAGTAAGGGGTCAAATTTTACACTTGATGATCCATTTATTGATGAATTTTTATTACAAATAAAGAGTTGGCTAAGGGGTCAAGCTCGAAATGGTATGGAATTAAAAAAAATATTTTAATAAGTTTATTGTTGAATGGTTCACCCATTGTGTAAGTATATACTCATATTCACATTATTGATGTGTAGTTATTTTTTCTATGTTAAAAGTAACTCCTTATGTCTTTTTATCTAGCTAATGAATTTTGTTAATCAAGATGAAATATTAAATTATTTAAAGTCTTTTTCTTGAGGCCCTCTAAGGTAGGATAAGATATTCAATGCCTACAATATTAATGGTTTGAGGTTTCATACAATTTATCATAAAGAAAAATTGAAAACTCAAAATATTGGTGTATTTACAATTGTAGAGGTTAGATACTATAGAAAGTTTAATGATATAATTGAATTAAACAATCTTGGTCAGTTTTTAGCTATCTTTTTTAAATGAAAGTGGTTCAATATTAATAGTGGTATAATGAAATATTCATTAAATTTTATTTCTATCAACTTCTCTCACTTGATCTATACAAGTGATCATACAGAGCATGATACATTAATCTTGGAATCAAAATTGAATATGCTTTATTGTTTGGATGATGAAATATGTGAAGGTCGGAGTGTTGTTTTACACTTAAAGTAAGGATACTTATATGATATGGGCGATAAAGATCAATTGGTACTTTGTGATAGCGAACCTCATCAACCACAAAACATTGAACAATTTTTTCCTGAAAATATCGAAGCAATAGAACTTAAAAAATAGGGTGAAAATAAAGCATTCATCACAATGGAGGTTGATAATAATAAAGACAGTAAAGGTCTAGATAATTGAATGTATAAATTTGTAATAAAAATAAATTACAATTTCTCATTGATAATTATTTTGTAAATATATATATTATTCTAGTTTTTGTTTTTTTTTTGTAAAAATATTTTAGTTTTTCATTTTTTATACATTTTATATATCTAAACCATTTGAATTATAAGAATTATGTGGACAAAAAAATCAAAATCTTAGTTGATCAATATTTCAGAGCACGCCACCACTATCATAAACTTCAATGGATCTGAGTGATTATATTGTAACTGATATTACAAGTGATCCAATTATTTCTACAAATGTTATTTGTAACCCACAACTTGATTCAACTTCGATGATGGAGCAATTAGTCACCCCTCCATCTAGGGGATATTTGTGAGTTACCATTACTCGTATGTATGTCATTATAAAAATATATATATATATATATATTATTAATTATTTAATTCTTTTTTCAAACAGGTAAAGAAAATCGTATAAGGGATACAAATATGAACTTAGAAAATGTATGCGACCTGAAGGAAATAAAGTTTATCATTATACTTGATGAGTTCAGGGTGTCTATTGGTGACACTTCTGGAATCTATGGGAAGATTCTTGGGCTTTTTGCTTGTGATATAGTGATATTTTTCATTAATTATAAATATTGGAGTTATATTCCTATAGCTTGGAAAATTTAGGTCTTTGATACTAAATTAAAGATAATATTAATTTAATATTCCTTGATAACTAATTTAAAATACATGACTAAAATTTTTTAATATACGTATAAAGTTTATGTTTCTTATTTCTTGATGTTTTTTTATTTTGATGTTACTGACTTTGTTTCATGACCATGGACTTTGAAAATTTTGGGAAAAAAATAGAGAGATTTTATTTGGATATTATGTCATGAGTTTAATGACACAACTTTGAGCTCGTGATGGATGTATGAGAAAGTGTCTGATGGCATTTCTTGTGAGCAGTGGAAGTTTTTCTATATTAATAGAGATGCATCTCAGGAGGTTATTTCATATTTTACAGTATCTTAATAACCTAAATATAATAAAATTATAAATTTTATAAATTTTTCTATTTAATTAGAATTTGTCTAAACAAATATTGTGAATTGTGAGAAACAAGTCATCACTCACATTGTTGGGTCTAAGAGTTTTTCAAGAAAAAGAACAATTTAGGGATTTAAAACCAAGAAAATGATGTTAGATTGACCTGAAATTAGATCATAATGACCATAGATTGATTTTAGAAATGTAAGAACTGGAAACATGTCATTTTGAGTTATGATTTTCCCAAGATGACTGTAAATGCGCTTTTCATGTGTTTTAAAACACTAAAACATGTGTGTAATGGTCAAAACCATAGAAAACAACCTCAGAATGACATTAAATCAGGGGAAACCCACCATTGAGTTATTTTTTATGTGTATACAAATACAACACAACAATATAACATGCAGTGTGGTAGGATTGACTCAGTGAACATTTTTTAAACAAACCAAATCCTATAAATACATGTGTTGGGGGTTAAAACCAGGAAAAAAATTCAGATTGCCCTGAAATCAAAGCACAATGACCATATAGTTATTTATGAAATATAGGAACTAATGACACATTATTCTGAGTTATGGTTTTGATGGGATGGATATAAACACGTTTTTAGTGTTTTAATACACCAAAACATTAGTGTAACAGTCAAAACCATAGAAAACATCCTCAAATTGATGTAAAATCATGATAAATCCACTGTGAAGTTATTTTTTATGTGTATACATAGCCAACATGTCAATCTGACATGCAGTATGGTCATGATGACTCGATAAACACATTTTAAAGGTACCAAAGTCATTAAAAACATGTGTTGGTGATCAAAATTAGGAAAAAGATGTCAGATTTCCCTGAAGACATAGGAAAATGATCTTATATTATTTTTGAAATGTAGTAACCAACAACACGTCATTCTGAGTTACTATTTTCCTAATGCATTAGAGGGCTATAACAAACCCACTTATCCTTGGATTATAACAAAAACATTTGTCCTTGGTTTATAATATAACATCCAATTAATCATCTATACATATTTCCAAGTACCATAGAATGAGAAAAACAATTATAATCTTTCAGTTTTCAAAATAACAATAATAATTTTTCTTTCACAGCTTGATTTACCCCTGGAAAAGAAACAGGTTCCATGAAAATATATTTGTAAAAATCATAATCCATTCGAAGAAAGAATAAGTATGGTTTTATTAAAATATATCCCCATTGAAACATAAGTAACATCAATGGTTGTTGTCATTGATGAAAATAAATACCATTAAATGATCATTAAAAATATTCCTGAGGAAAATACCTTTTCCACTTTGAAAATAACTTTTAAAAACTAAAAATCTTCAGAATATTATGAAAATAAATTTCTATAAAAATAACCTTGGAAACCTTCAAAGGAATATTCAAATAAAAAAATCCTAATGGTGCAAAAAATTAGTTAATACATATATGTTAAAATAAAGCACTCTATTCACACTTTGGTAAAGGAAGTGAAAATGTGTTGTATAAAAAATGTTAAAAATAATGATTTTTAAAACCTTTATAAAAAATAAAAGATACATGAATATGACCATAATAAATTATAAAAATTTAAATAATAATATTCTGGAATTTTTTTAAAAAAATATGGATATTTAAGAGAAATATTCCTGATCTAAAACAAGATACAAGATCAATATCACTTATAAAAAACTTTCTTGATGTTCATTTAATAATTATCAGAGTAAATGGAAATTAAACATGTAAATCATATTCATAACTGTAAGAAAATAAAATAATTGTGGTTTAATAAAATAATAGCATATAATCCCTCCTAAAAACTTTGAATATAGACAATTCTGAAAAAAGATGAGAGTGTATCATAAAAATTCTAACCATTTTGGTAACTTTTGAATATTAATCCCATAAAATAAATGACATTAAAATAAACTTTAAATATCTTGAATATAAGGAAATCCATGATATAACATGTCAATAGATAGTATATATGCCTCATAAAATAATATATGTTCATAAAATAAACATGAGTTCTAAATAATGAAAATTTGAGATAAATAACTTGTATATAGATCATATTATTGAATTGATAATTAATAAATAGATAGATTATTTGTAAAAACTGTAAATATACAAAAAAACAAATTTAAATACAACACCAATCAAACAACCATCATTTAACACATAATCATTGCATAATATTATCAATGAAGAAGTGATGAAAGGAAATTGAATTATGAAACCCCTTACCTTGTGTCCAGACTTTCCATGTTTGTCCCATAAATACTATATAATAAACTTGTATCAATTATTTAACTCTTTAATAACCTTTACCAAGTTTATTAATTTATCATTAAACCATTTTTGATTTATTTCAATGACATAAGTAATTACTTAATTGTTTATGTCTGTATCGAGTTTTTTGATGATGTTTTGTTCATAATTGTAAAACAACTTTGATATGTTAACCATGGTCAAAGAGGTAAATATTTAATCATATAAATCAATATAATAATTATATAGTTATCATTTTTATATATTAATTATACTTTTAAAACCAATTATTAAAGGTGGCTATGAGAATTGAATTACTTTACAACATGGAGATGATAGTCCGTACGTACACATAAGTAATGTTTCTATTTTTCAACAAACATGGGGGAAAGAAGGTATATATAATTTTATTTTTATATAATTATTATTATATAATAAACATAATATTATATATTTAAATTCATTTATATATACCATCCATGTGATTCGGTGATGAAAAATGAATCATATCACTCTATAGACGTGACAATCCACACATACGCACAAACGACGATATCATTTTTCAATGGATGGAAACGTAAGAAAATAGATGATATATTAACCTTATAGAATTATAATTAGGTAATTAATATCATATATATACTTGAAATCCATCATCATAACCATCCATGAGAGTCGGTGATGGAAAATGAATTACATCGGTTCATGAGGAGGTAGTTTATCGTACGCACAAACAATGGTGTTATTTCACATTAGACGAAGAAGGAGATGGATTAAAATTAATACATCAATATAATAACATCACAGTAAAATATATATAAATATTTTATTATATCATAATGGTTATAATAGTTTTTTAAGGAGTTATAAGAAGAAGAAAAAACCTTTGGTTAAAAGTTATATCCTTTCTTCGGACAACCTCCTATGTTTTACACCTTAAGCCCCTTAAGATTGGTATTATGTCCAATATAATACCCCTAGTACATGTGTAGGGATGTTAGAAAGTTATTTGGGTATGTATGTACTAAACAAAATATCTCTCAAAGTGTGTAGATGGGAGGAGATGGGTTTCCTTTTATAAGTCGGGGAGTGAACACACTTGGAATTTTTCTACAAAGATTAAAATATAATAATGTATTACTTAAGTAAAATAGATCCAAAATAGACGATTTTATGAAAATAAAATGACATATGATCTTAATATGTACATAAAATAGTATTTAGACAACTTTTTATGCCATTTTAACTTTTATCACTTTAGTTTAAATCCCCAGTAAACCTTTTTTAACCTTTACCATGGTAACAAATTTTTATTGATTTTTACTATTTATTATGACCAAAAATTAAGTTGATCTTATTACCTAATATTAATTTTTTTTATTCTAAATATGTAATAAATTTTATAAAATTTAATTCATATAATTTGTATAATTTAATTAAAAATTAAACCCACAAAATGTGATAAAAGGCGATTTTCCATAAAAATGTTTTCATAAGTATAAAAAGTTTTTATACCAAAAACAAGAAAGAAATATATTCAAATAAACTTAATTTGATTATAAATAATATAAATGAACTAATTTTACTTTTAAATCATTATAAAACAAAATTTAACTTCATAAATTCTTGAAATGAAAATATAGTTTTCAATAAAAAATGGTATTTTTCACTATTCACATAAAAATCAACTTTTTCAAAAAATTCTCAAAGCTAATTCTAAGATAGTTTTGGATTTATGTTATTTAAAATGATATTAATTTTCTCAAATAAACTTCTTAAAAATGGTATAAATTAATTATAATTTTCTTGAATAAAAATTAAATAAAAATCATTTTTTAAGAAAATATATTTTTGAAGTATAAAATGGATTTAGTGAAAATTGAGTTACTTATTATTCATTAATAAATACATTTAAATTATATAAAAACTTTAAATATTTTTCATAGTATATTTATTTGTATTTATACCTTCAATTTAATGACTAGGTTTTAATGGTCACATTTAAATAATAATATTTTTATAGTATACTACAAATCGATTAGATCTTGATGGTGCAAGCTAAGAAATATATAAAGCATAACATTATTTTAAACTAAACTTTTAGGGTGTTTAATTAAACCCCTTAAATAAATTTAATCCTAAAATTTTATCTCATTATTGATAAAAATGGTTTAAAATATTTTAAAATCAATTCCAAATAGTGTAAGATAAAACATTAGATCGTAAAAGAAAAAACCTAATATTTAAAAAATACCTCAGTAGAAAACACTCATCATAAAATGATATAATAAAATTTAATTTTGAAAAGAGGTAAATGGGAATATTAAGTCCATCTAAAATAACAAATAATTAGGTTTCTAAATAGGAGAACATTAGTGGGAAGTAAAAATATGGACATGGAAAAAAATTAATGTCCAGATAATGACAGAGTGAAAAAGAACATTGATCATAAGAAAGTGAATAATCATACGAAATTTAGTGATCAAAAAACCATAAAAGTGATGCATGAAAAATAACATCAATTCATCAAGATTATCGTTTAATTTTATGAGTTTAGTGTGCCTACTAGTGATGATGTCAGAATCTATGGGAAGATTTTTGGGTAGCTTGCTTGCGACATGGTGATCTTTCTCATTAATTTTAAAGATTAGAGGCATATTCCTACAACTTAAAAAAAATAAGCTCATTGACACTCAAGTAATGGTAATATTAATTTAATATTACTTGATAACTAATTTAAAATGCATGACTTAAATTTTGTAATATACTTATAAAGTGTTATGTTTTTTATTTTTTGATGTTTTTTCATGTTGATGTCCCTGACTCCGTTTCAAAACCATGGACTTTGAAAATTTTGGGAAATAAATAGTGAGATTTTAATTGAAGATTATGAAATGAGTTTAATGACACATATTTGAGATCATGATAAATGTATGAGAAAGTGTATGAAGGAATTTTTGGTGATTAATGGAAGTTGTTTGTCGATATTAACAGAGATGCATCTTAGGAGTTAATTGCATATTTTACAGTATCTTAATAACAAAAACACAATAAAATTATAATGTTTATAAATGTTTCTGTTTGTTTAAGAATTCCCTTAAAAATATTGTGAATCTTGAGAAACAATTCATTCCTCACATTATTGGATCTCAGAGTTTTTAAATAAAATGAACAATTTTGGGGAGTCAAAACCAGGGAAAAAAAGTTAGATTGACAAAAAATTAGAGTATGATGGCTATAGATTGATTTTTGAAATATAGGAACTGATATCACATCATTCTGAGTTACGATTTTTCTGGGATGGTCATAAACATGTTTTAAGTGTTTTAAAACATTAAAACATGTGTGTAATGGTAAAAACCATATAAAATGACCAAAGATTAACATTAAATCATAGGAAAACCACTGTTGAGTTATTTTTGATGTGTATGCGTAGAAAACACATCAATCTGATGTATGGTGTGGTAGGATTGACTCAATAAAGACTTTTTAAAGGTACCAAAGCCTTTATAAACATGTGTTGGAGGTCAAAACTAGGAAGATGATTTCAGATTTCCATGAAATAAATGCACAATGACAGTATATTTGTTTTTAAAATATAATAACTGAATACATGTCATTCCTAATTACAGTTTTTCTGGGATGTCCATAAACATGTTTTTAGTGTTTTTGAAGTGCCCAGATCAGTGTGATCACTGAGAGGGGGAGGGGGTGAATCAGTGATCCTTTAAAACTTTTTACTAATTGATTCTTTATCAATTAAACCTCTATGGCTTGTTAAGGCCTCGATCCACTCTTCTTGTATCTCTCAGCCTTTCCTCGAGTGATGCAGTAAATGTAAAGGCACTGGACACAAGGATTTACAAGGTTCGGCACCAAAGGCCTACATCCTTGCCATGCTCTCCCAGCATGGATTCTCCATTATAACCTGTTAAAATTACAATGGTCGATACAGAGTCCCACTGTATCTCTCCTGAGTCCCACAGGAGGGTCTTTATACTGCGTCCCACAGTGTTACCAGAGTCCCACTGGCCTGCTCCAGAATCCCACTGAAGACTTCTTCTCCCTGAGTCCCACAGGGTCTTCTCCTGGCTCCTCGAGTCACACGAGTAGATCTTCTTCTCTTTAAGCTTCTTCAAGTATCTTCAGAAGTCTGGGATAAAGACTGCTGGCCTTGCTCTGTACCTCTGCTCACTTGTGATGAACGGGTCTTCTCGTCTTGCTCAGGCTTTATCACCTTCTTCTAAGGATGACCTGGCTTCTCTCTTCAAGAAACTTCAACAACCTCTGAAAAGGTCTGTTGGTCTTGCTCAAAGCTTCTGATCACTTTTGTTGATCAGGATCTTCTCAATCACTGCAAACTCAGACAACTAATCTCTTTAACTTCAGTCTGGTCCAGTCTCACATCACTTCAACTTCATGCACTGAGTGCATGGCAACTCTGCATCCTCATGCACTGATTGCATGGCTTCTCAAAATCTTCAAGATCCTCTGGTCTTGGACAACTAAAATGCACACAGCCTGATTTAGCTTTGTTCACGTGTGCACGTGCATGCATGCATGCATGCACTCCCCTTCTTCTTCTCTCGGCGCAATAAACCCGCAAAGGGTGTAATACTTTTAGCACAAACCTTCTCCTTTCCTTCACACACTTTATTCCTTTTGACTACACACTTAAATGCGTGTTGTACTTTTTGTGAGAGTCTTCCACTTCTTCTAAGTGTATACACTTCACTTAGTGCACACACTAGGTTCGGCCTTTTTATTCCTTTGCACACACACCAATAAGGTAAGTCTTTAGCCTTCCTCCTTCACGTTGGCACACACTTGAGCTTGGCCTCCTCTCTTGTGTTTAACACCCACAACCCATTTTGTTTTAGTTCATTTCGGTGTAAGCCTTGTCCTTCTTGTTTTGAACATACACCACTAGGGTGTGTTCTTTCACTTCACACAAGGCACTAAGGCCTTGGGTCTTCTTCTCCACTTGGCACACACATACTGCCTTCTTCTGTTTTTGCACACACAGCCCGAACTCCTTGGGTGCAAGGCAGTCGCGCAAGTGTCAGTGGGTGCAAGGCACCTTCTCCTATTCTTCTCCGCGCAAGGGTGCAAGTTCTACCACTCTGCAAGTATTCAAGGAGCAACAAGCAATAGAATAGCCATGCAAGGCCTAGGGTGCAAGAGCACCACGTCGCGGGCGCGCAGGGTGTCAAGGACACCTACTGCCGCTCAAGCCAAGTGGCCGCGCAAGGTCCAAGTACCGCGGGCGCGCAGGGTGTAATACCCGCGGGCTCCGTCCTCCTGCCGCGCAAGTGAGGCGTGCAGGGAACCTCCTTCAGAGCCTCGGATGGCTCTGGAACTTCAGCCGCGCAAGTGTGCGCGGGGCTTGTACTTCGCGAGGCACAAAGGCACTCACGGGACTTCTCTCAAATTTTTCAGCAAGCAGCAGAGAGCCTCGGCCTCTCTTCAGCACATATGAATGGGTCAATATGTGTGCCAATATTTTCTCCCCCTTATTGGCAATCAAATGCAAAGGTGTGGTGTGGTTCTCTTTCAAAAAAAAATCTCTTCCTCCCTTCGAATAGCATCTTCTTTAAAAATCACTAAGAGAGGGATGATGCCACATGTTCTCTTTAGCAAAGAACCTTTAGTAAATCAACTCTAAGTCTACTTGGGCTAACCTGGTGTAGAAAACAAGAGTGATATAACCAAGGAACTCAATGCTGTCCAACATTCACAATACATGTGAGATCATGCTTAGGGGTTGAATTTTTTTTTCAGATATTCAATGAATTGCTGAATCCTGCACATACTTCACAAAACACATTAGAATGTTCAGGTGCAAAGATAAAGCTCCCCCTTTCATCTACTTTCTCAAGATGATATTAATTTCAGAACATCATCTTATCCAGATTGGCTCCCCCTCAAGGGGTGCACTCCATTCTGTCCAAACCATCCTCCAGTTGAGAATGATCATCATCTTGAATTCCCTACAATGTCAGCACATATAAATACCAATAGTATAAGGGAATAAGATGGAACCTCCTTGGTTCATCAATGTGAACAACAAGGTTGAGAAGATTCTCTCAACCGAGATGTCCCATTTTCACCATTCTTCACACTTGCACATTTGATCTTCAATGATGTTTGTGCTGGTGTGGATCTCAACACCTCTTTAACTTCTTTGTGTGTGACTCCTGTATTTCTAGGTGCCTTCTGAGCACTAGAGTCTCCTGGTGCAATCTTCATTCTTTTGAAGAATCCCTTCTGATATGGAATGAATATCATGCATTTATCACCAGTATGTCCAGCTTGATTGCACCTCACACACAGAACTTGATCTTCATGTGAAATCTTCTTCCCTTTTTCCTTAGAAATTGCCAGAACTTCATCTTCAGCTCTCTGCAGATCTTTGGCAAGTTGCAACTGATTTGGCCATATGACAAGTAAGTCACTTGGAAGTGTGGCCTCAGTTCTGGAAGTTCCACATGGTTCTTTTGATGCTGTCAAGCTACCTTTCTTAGGAAACTTGTTTTCAATCAATCCCTTCTGCTTCTTCTAGATTGATTGTCTGTTTGAGTCCAGTCTGCTTCTATTCAGTTCCATGGCTTGTTCACAAAGATCCATGGTGTGTCCTTTCTTTCCACAGTAGAAGCATGTTTTCTTGGTGGTCCTTCTGGATGAATCACCCTTCTTGGATTTAGACTCCAAGGACTTCTCTTCCATTTTCATAATCTTCTTAGGAGCATCTTCAGCTTTCTTCTGCTTACTTCCCAAGGATTCCATTTTAGCCAGGTTCAGTGATCTTCTCTTCTTTTTAGCTCTGGATATAGTTGGAGATTGACATGTATCTTTTTGACCACTTTTGAAATCATCCCAGATGTTGTCAAGTAATCCAAATCTATTTGCAGTAAACAGATGTCTCTGGACCTGTGGATGCTGCTTCTTTTCCTATGGCTTGCTCCCCCTTGGCATGGGCTTCCTTTGTGCTTTGACATTCAGTGGATTGTACCAACAATCCTTTGCACAGTGCCCATACTTATTACAACACCAACACTGAACCACAAATCTTGACCACTTCAGTCCTTCTGATTGTTGGGTACTTTTCTTGACTTGCTGTGTTGTTTTAGGAGAGCATTCTTTCTTCACTGTCTTCATCCATACTTGTTTGGATTCATTCTTCCATCCTGCACTTTTTGTGGAAACACAATTAGAAACATGAGTACAAGATGGGATGGATGGTACCTTCTTTTTAGAAGTTGTTGACCTTTTATTAGAGGATGTCTTTCTTTTAGAATCATCCTTCTCAAAGCTCACTTGAGTAGCAACATTTCTTCTTTCAGCTGACTGGGAGGCTTTGGCTTTGGGTGATTGCTGATTTTTCAATATCACCTCCAGTTCTATGCATTTCATATTGAGGGAGTTCTTCTCATCCTCAATAGTTCTTAGCCTTCCTTCCCATTTCTCTTCCAGCTTCTTTATCTGGTCTTCATGCACCCTTTTTATTTCAAGCAATGAATTGTCCAGCTCCTTCACCATTTTGACTTTGTCTTTGAGTTGAGCATCTCTGACATTCATTGACACTCTGTGCAATTTTTCCAGTGCATGGAAAACTTCTTTGACCTCAGTCTTAAATAATTCTTTCTCAGAAAGGCTTCTTTGTAATTCTTCAATAGTGTCTTCATATCTTTCATTGCAAAGCGATACTGTTTCATCTTTAGCCTTCACCAGCTTTCTGAGAGTGTTGGTTATGCCAACCCTTTTAGCCAATTGATCTTCCATTGCATTGGCTTCTTCTTCTAGCTGTGATTTTTCTTCTTGAAGATCAAGGATGCCTATAGCTATACACATTGCCACTTCCTTGGGGACTGTCTTCTGAAGATATTCGATTGCACTTTGAAGATCTTTCATTGTTCCAACTTCATCACAGCTAGGACAGGCTTTCTTCATTTTCTTGGCCTGTTTCTTCTTTCTATTTTTCTGAGTCTTGGCAGATATCTCCATTTGAGGTTGTTCTTTCATTTCCTCAAATCTTCACTTCATAAAGACTCCCTTGGATCTTTTAGAGGTAACCTTCCCTCTGATACTAATTGAAGTGCCCAGATCAGTGTGATCACTGAGAGGGGGAGGGGGTGAATCAGTGATCCTTTAAAACTTTTTACTAATTGATTCTTTATCAATTAAACCTCTATGGCTTGTTAAGGCCTCGATCAACTCTTCTTGTATCTCTCAGCCTTTCCTCGAGTGATGCAGTAAATGTAAAGGCACTGGACACAAGGATTTACAAGGTTCGGCACCAAAGGCCTACATCCTTGACATGCTCTCCCAACATGGATTCTCCATTATAACCTGTTAAAATTACAATGGTCGATACAGAGTCCCACTGTATCTCTCCTGAGTCCCACAGGAGGGTCTTTATACTGCATCCCACAGTGTTACCAGAGTCCCACTGGCCTGCTCCAGAATCCCACTGAAGACTTCTTCTCCCTGAGTCCCACAGGGTCTTCTCCTGGCTCCTTGAGTCACACGAGTAGCTCTTCTTCTCTTTAAGCTTCTTCAAGTATCTTCAGCAGTCTGGGATAAAGACTGCTGGCCTTTCTCTGTACCTCTGCTCACTTGTGATGAACAGGTCTTCTCGTCTTGCTCAGGCTTTATCACCTTCTTCTAAGGATGACCTGGCTTCTCTCTTCAAGAAACTTCAACAACCTCTGAAAAGGTCTGTTGGTTTTTCTCAAAGCTTCTGATCACTTCTGTTGATCAGGATCTTCTCAATCACTGCAAACTCAGACAACTAATCTCTTTAACTTCAGTCTGGTCCAGTCTCACATCACTTCAACTTCATGCACTGAGTGCATGGCAACTCTGCATCCTCATGCACTGATTGCATGGCTTCTCAAAATCTTCAAGATCCTCTGGTCTTGGACAACTAAAATGCACACAGCCTGATTTAGCTTTGTTCACGTGTGCACGTGCATGCATGCATGCATGCACTCCCCTTCTTCTTCTCTCGGTGCAATAAACCCGCAAAGGGTGTAATCCTTTTAGCCCACACCTTCTCCTTTCCTTCACACACTTTATTCCTTTTGATTACACACTTAAATGCGTGTTGTACTTTGTGTGAGAGTCTTCCACTTCTTCTAAGTGTATACACTTCACTTAGTGCACACACTAGGTTCGGCCTTTTTATTCCTTTGCACACACACCAATAAGGTAAGTCTTTAGCCTTCCTCCTTCACGTTGGCACACACTTGAGCTTGGCCTCCTCTCTTGTGTTTAACACCCACAACCCAGTTTGTTTTAGTTCATTTAGGTGTAAGCCTTGGCCTTCTTGTTTTGCACATACACCACTAGGGTGTGTTCTTTCACTTCACACAAGGCACTAAGGCCTTGGGTCTTCTTCTCCACTTGGCACACACATACTGCCTTCTTCTGTTTTTGCACACACAGCCTAAACTCCTTGGGTGCAAGGCAGCCGCGCAAGTGTCAGTGGGTGCAAGGCACCTTCTCCTATTCTTCTCCGCGCAAGGGTGCAAGTTCTACCACTCTGCAAGTCTTCAAGGAGCAACAAGCAACAGAATAGCCGTGCAAGGCCTAGGGTGCAAGAGCACCACGTCGCGGGCGCGCAGGGTGTCAAGGACACCTACTGCCGCTCAAGCCAAGTGGCCGCGCAAGGTCCAAGTACCGCGGGCGCGCAGGGTGTAATACCCACGGGCTCCTTCCTCCTGCCGCGCAAGTGAGGCGTGCAGGGAACCTCCTTCAGAGCCTCGGATGGCTCTGAAACTTCAGCCGCGCAAGTGTGCGCGGGGATTGTACTTCGCGAGGCACAAAGGCACTCACGGGACTTCTCTCAAATTTTTTAGCAAGCAGTAGAGAGCCTCGGCCTCTCTTTTTATAGGCAGAGGAATGCCTCAAAACATCCGCGTGTTAAATCTTGAATCACCGAAGATTTCGGATCTTCAAAATCTTTCCAAATTTTTGCGTTTTCTCTTCGGTGCACGCGGCTTAACTCATTTTTAATTTCCTCTACGTGCATGCGACTTAGAACGCATGCACGGCCTTCGGTTAAGGATACTCCATGCAACGAATAAACCTCATAGCCTCGGCAAAGTTGTTTGCCTCGGCCGAACTCCAATTTTCTCCATTCAACGTGTGCATGCATATTTTATTGCATGATTGTGTTCAGTGTGGCCGGACGATCACCATGGTGGCTTTAGCTTGATCAGAGGTGGCCGGGAGCTCAAATTCTGTCGTCGGGAGGTGCCTGGTTCGAAGGTGGACTCGCGGGAGACTTCGGACGAGCTCGGGGTTGAAGAATGTCTCGCAGTCGTTGGATCGGCGATTCAATTGATCTCGGACGGCCTGGATCAGATCATCTCGCCGCGGATCAGATGTGCGGCTTAGATCGTCCGCGCGATCAATCGTGCGGCTGGGATTCGCTCCGCGGAAAAATTCCGCATCCCACATAGAAGCGGCCTCCTGTTTTCACGCGGCTTATTACCAAAGCGCTCCCATCCTCACCTCAGTTGCATCTTCTCCCTCCACGGTGCCGCCCTGCACCGTGTTCTCCCTGCGGGCGCGCTCTGTGCCCACTCTGCTCCCTGCGGGCGCGCCACTGGCGCCCACTATGCGTGCCCTCGGGCGCGCGCGCTGCGCGGGCTTCACCACCGCGTAGCCTCGGGGCTTATACACGGCCCCGACCTTCCTGCCTCCGGGATATGCTGCCTTGGCCTGAGGGTTCCCCATGGGCGTGGTGACCTCGAGTCCCACATGAGCCTTGGGTGATGACCCTCAGCTGGCCTTCCTTGGTGTCTATTTTTTGCTAAGTAAAACACTTAGGACTTTGTATAAAAACAAAGTAACCAAGTGAAAATGCCAAATGCCACTCAAGCCATTTCTCCTCTTCTTCATTTCTTCTTCTTCATTAGAATTCCTCCAATTCTCTTCAACATTTATTCATCACTTTGGAATGGAATTCCCGAAGGTTCTTCATCTTCAACCGAACTCCTGAATCAAAGATTTCTTCAATAATCTTCATTGATCTAATCAGAGATCAAGTTGGATCATCTTCATGTTCACATGCACTAAGTGATAGTGCATGGACTCTTCCATCCGCTCACTTCATCCAATTTGAACTTGTGGATGGATCACTTCAACTCCTCATGCATTTTCACTACAATGCATGGTCTTCAAACATTGGTGTGACATTGTATCATCAGGATACAAGTTCTTTGAACTTAAAGATCAGCTCTACAATCATCTGATTTAACATGGAGAATGTTTCAACCATAATCTCCTATGTCACTTAGTGAATCTCCTAAGTGACATGCATCTTAGTACCATGGCCATTCTCCATTCATCACCATCACCATCACAACCTTTGTCATTCACATCTTGACATTCCTTGACATCCATTCATTCCATGACAACTTCATGCCTCATTGACAACAAATGCAACACAATGCACTTCAATCTCCCCCTTTGTATTTGTTGTCAATACACTCCTTCAGCACATATGAATGGGTCAATATGTGTGCCAATATTTTCTCCCCCTTATTGGAAATCAAATGCAAAGGTGTGGTGTGGTTCTCTTTCAAAAAAAATCTCTTCCTCCCTTCGAATAGCATCTTCTTTAAAAATCACTAAGAGAGGGATGATGCCACATGTTCTCTTTAGCAAAGAACCTTTATTAAATCAACTCTAAGTCTACTTGGGCTAACCCGGTGTAGAAAACAAGAGTGATATAACCAAGGAACTCAATGATGTCCAACATTCACAATACATGTGAGATCATGCTTAGGGGTTGAATTTTTTTTTCAGATATTCAATGAATTGCTGAATCCTGCAAATACTTCACAAAACACATTAGAATGTTCAGGTGCAAAGATAAAGCTCCCCCTTTCATCTACTTTCTCAAGATGATATTAATTTCAGAACATCATCTTCTCCAGATTGGCTCCCCCTCAAGGGGTGCACTCCATTCTGTCCAAACCATCCTCCAGTTGAGAATGATCATCATCTTCAATTTCCTGCAATGTCAGCACATATAAATACCAATAGTATAAGGGAATAAGATGGAACCTCCTTGGTTCATCAATGTGAACAACAAGGTTGAGAAGATTCTCTCAACCGAGATGTCCCATTTTCACCATTCTTCACACTTGCACATTTGATCTTCAATGATGTTTGTGCTGGTGTGGATCTCAACACCTCTTTAACTTCTTTGTGTGTGACTCCTGTATTTCTAGGTGCCTTCTGAGCACTAGAGTCTCCTGGTGCAATCTTCATTATTTTGAAGAATCCCTTCTGAGCTGGAATGAATATCATGCATTTATCACCAGTATGTCCAGCTTTATTGCACCTCACACACAGAACATGATCTTCATGTGAAATCTTCTTCCCTTTTTCCTTAGAAATTGCCAGAACTTCATCTTCAGCTCTCTGCAGATCTTTGGCAAGTTGCAACTGATTTGGCCATATGACAAGTAAGTCACTTGGAAGTGTGGCCTCAGTTCTAGAAGTTCCACATGGTTCTTTTGATGCTGTCAAGCTACCTTTCTTAGGCAACTTGTTTTCAATCAATCCCTTCTGCTTCTTCTGGATTGATTGTCTGTTTGAGTCCATTGTGCTTCTATTCAGTTCCATGGCTTGTTCACAAAGATCCATGGTGTGTCCTTTCTTTCCACAGTAGAAGCATGTTTTCTTGGTGGTCCTTCTGGATGCATCACCCTTCTTGGATTTATACTCCAAGGACTTCTCTTCCATTTTCATAATCTTCTTGGGAGCATCTTCAGCTTTCTTCTGCTTGCTTCCCAAGGATTCCATTTTAGCCAGGTTTAGTGATCTTCTCTTCTTTTTAGCTCTGGATACAGTTGGAGATTGACATGTATCTTTTTGACCACTTTTGAAATCATCCCAGATGTTGTCAAGTAATCCAAATCTATTTGCAGTAAACAGATGTCTCGGGACCTGTGGATTCTGCTTCTTTTCCTCTGGCTTGCTCCCCCTTGGCATGGGCTTCCATTGTTCTTTGACATTCAGTGGATTGTACCAACAATCCTTTGCACAGTGCCCATACTTATTACAACACCAACACTGACCCACAAATCTTGACCTCTTCAGTCCTTCTGATTGTTGGGTACTTTTCTTGACTTGTTGTGTTGTTTCAGGAGAGCATTCTTTCTTCACTGTCTTCATCCATACTTGTTTGGATTCATTCTTCCATCCTGCACTTTTTGTGGAAACACAATTAGAAACATGAGTACAAGATGGGATGGATGGTACCTTCTTTTTAGAAGTTTTTGCCCTTTTATTAGAGGATGTCTTTCTTTTAGAATCATCCTTCTCAAAGCTCACTTGAGTAGCAACATTTCTTCTTTCAGCTGACTGGGAGGCTTTGGCTTTGGGTGATTGCTGATTTTTCAATATCACCTCCAGTTCTATGCATTTCATATTGAGGGAGTTCTTCTCATCCTCAATAGTTCTTAGCCTTCCTTCCCATTTCTCTTCCAGCTGCTTTATCTGGTCTTCATGCACCCTTTTTATTTCAAGCAATGAATTGTCCAGCTCCTTCACCATTTTGACTTTGTCTTTGAGTTGAGCATCTCTGACATTCATTGACACTCTGTGCAATTTTTCCAGTGCATGGAAAACTTCTTTGACCACAGTCTTAAAGAATTCTTTCTCAGAAAGGCTTCTTTGCAATTCTTCAATAGTGTCTTCATATCTTTCATTTCAAAGCGATATTGTTTCATCTTTAGCCTTCACCAGCTTTCTGAGAGTGTTGGTTATGCCAACCCTTTTAGCCAATTGATCTTCCATTGCATTGGCTTCTTCTTCTAGCTGTGATTTTTCTTCTTGAAGATCAAGGATTCCTGTAGCTATACACATTGCCACTTCCTTGGGGACTGTCTTCTGAAGATATTCGATTGCACTTTGAAGATCTTTCATTTTTTCAACTTCATCACAGCTAGGACAGGCTTACTTCATTTTCTTGTCCTGTTTCTTCTTTCTATTTTTCTGAGTCTTGGCAGATATCTCCATTTGAGGCTGTTCTTTCATTTCCTCAAATCTGCACTTCATAAAGACTCCCTTGGATCTTTTAGAGGTAACCTTCCCTCTGATACCAATTGAAGTGCCCAGATCAGTGTGATCACTGAGAGGGGGAGGGGGTGAATCAGTGATCCTTTAAAACTTTTTACTAATTGATTCTTTATCAATTAAACCTCTATGGCTTGTTAAGGCCTCGATCCACTCTTCTTGTATCTCTCAGCCTTTCCTCGAGTGATGCAGTAAATGTAAAGGCACTGGACACAAGGATTTACAAGGTTCGGCACCAAAGGCCTACATCCTTGCCATGCTCTCCCAGCATGGATTCTCCATTATAACCTGTTAAAATTACAATGGTCGATACAGAGTCCCATTGTATCTCTCCTGAGTCCCACAGGAGGGTCTTTATACTGCGTCCCACAGTGTTACCAGAGTCCCACTGGCCTGCTCCAGAATCCCACTGAAGACTTCTTCTCCCTGAGTCCCACAGGGTCTTCTCCTGGCTCCTCGAGTCACACGAGTAGCTCTTCTTCTCTTTAATCTTCTTCAAGTATCTTCAGCAGTCTGGGATAAAGACTGCTGGCCTTGCTCTGTACCTCTGCTCACTTGTGATGAACAGGTCTTCTCGTCTTGCTCAGGCTTTATCACCTTCTTCTAAGGATGACCTGGCTTCTCTCTTCAAGAAACTTCAACAACCTCTGAAAAGGTCTGTTGGTCTTGCTCAAAGCTTATGATCACTTCTGTTGATCAGGATCTTCTCGATCACTGCAAACTTAGACAACTAATCTCTTTAACTTCAGTCTGGTCCAGTCTCACATCACTTCAACTTCATGCACTGAGTGCATGGCAACTCTGCATCCTCATGCACTGATTGCATGGCTTCTCAAAATCTTCAAGATCCTCTGGTCTTGGACAACTAAAATGCACACAGCCTGATTTAGCTTTGTTCACGTGTGCACGTGCATGCATGCATTCATGCACTCCCCTTCTTATTCTCTCGGTGCAATAAACCCGCAAAGGGTGTAATCCTTTTAGCACACACCTTCTCCTTTCCTTCACACACTTTATTCCTTTTGATTACACACTTAAATGTGTGTTGTACTTTGTGTGAGAGTCTTCCACTTCTTCTAAGTGTATACACTTCACTTAGTGCACACACTAGGTTCGGCCTTTTTATTCCTTTGCACACACACCAATAAGGTAAGTCTTTAGCCTTCCTCCTTCACGTTGGCACACACTTGAGCTTGGCCTCCTCTCTTGTGTTTAACACCCACAACCCATTTTGTTTTAGTTCATCTAGGTGTAAGCCTTGGCCTTCTTGTTTTGCACATACACCACTAGGGTGTGTTATTTCACTTCACACAAGGCACTAAGGCCTTGGGTCTTCTTCTCCACTTGGCACACACATACTGCCTTCTTCTGTTTTTGCACACACAGCCCGAACTCCTTGGGTGCAAGGCAGCCGCACAAGTGTCAGTGGGTGCAAGGCACCTTCTCCTATTCTTCTCCGCGCAAGGGTGCAAGTTCTACCACTCTGCAAGTCTTCAAGGAGCAACAAGCAACAGAATAGCCGTGCAAGGCCTAGGGTGCAAGAGCACCACGTCGCGGGCGCGCAGGGTGTCAAGGACACCTACTGCCGCTCAAGCCAGGTGGCCGCGCAAGGTCCAAGTACTGCGGGCGCGTAGGGTGTAATACCCGCGGGCTCCTTCCTCCTGCCGCGCAAGTGAGGCATGCAGGGAACCTCCTTCAGAGCCTCGGATGGCTCTGGAACTTCAGCCGTGCAAGTGTGCGCGGGGCTTGTACTTTGCGAGGCACAAAGGCACTCACGGGACTTCTCTCAAATTTTTCAGCAAGCAGTAGAGAGCCTCGGCCTCTCTTTTTATAGGCAGAGGAATGCCTCAAAACATCCGCGTGTTAAATCTTGAATCACCGAAGATTTCGGATCTTCAAAATCTTTCCAAATTTTTGCGTTTTCTCTTCGGTGCACGCGGCTTAACTCATTTTTAATTTCCTCTACGTGCATGCGACTTAGAACGCATGCACGACCTTCGGTTAAGGATACTCCATGCAACGAATAAACCTCATAGCCTCGGCAACGTTGTTTGCCTCGGCCGAACTCCAATTTTATCCATTCAACGTGTGCATGCATATTTTATTGCATGATTGTGTTCAGTGTGGCCAGAAGATCACCATGGTGGCTTTAGCTTGATCGGAGGTGGCCGGGAGCTCAAATTCTGTCGTCGGGAGGTGCCTGGTTCGAAGGTGGACTCGCGGGAGACTTCGGACGAGCTCGGGGTTGAAGATGGTCTCGCAGCCGTTGGATCGGCGATTCAATTGATCTCGGACGGCCTGGATCAGATCATCTCGCCGCGGATCAGATGTGCGGCTTAGATCGTCCGCGCGATCAATCGTGCGGCTGGGATTCGCTCCGCGGAAAAATTCCGCATCCCACATCGAAGCGGCCTCCTGTTTTCACGCGGCTTATTACCAAAGCGCTCCCATCCTCACCTCAGTTGCATCTTCTCCCTCCACGGTGCCGCCCCGCACCGTGTTCTCCCTGCGGGCGTGCTCTGTGCCCACTCTGCTCCCTGCAGGCGCGCCACTGGCGCCCACTATGCGTGCCCTCGGGCGCGCGCGCTGCGCGGGCTTCACCACCGCGTAGCCTCGGGGCTTATACACGGCCCCGACCTTCCTGCCTCAGGGATATGCTGCCTTGGCCTGAGGGTTCCCCATGGGCGTGGTGACCTCGAGTCCCACATGAGCCTTGGGTGATGACCCTCGCCTGGCCTTCCTTGGTGGCTATTTTTTGCTAAGTAAAACACTTAGGACTTTGTATAAAAACAAAGTAACCAAGTGAAAATTCCAAATGCCACTCAAGCCATTTCTCCTCTTCTTCATTTCTTCTTCTTCATTAGAATTCCTCCAATTCTCTTCAACATTTATTCATCACTTTGGAATGGAATTCCCGAAGGTTCTTCATCTTCAACCGAACTCCTGAATCAAAGATTTCTTCAATAATCTTCATTGATCTAATCAGAGATCAAGTTGGATCATCTTCATGTTCACATGCACTAAGTGATAGTGCATGGACTCTTCCATCCGCTCACTTCATCCAATTTGAACTTGTGGATGGATCACTTCAACTCCTCATGCATTGTCACTACAATGCATGGTCTTCAAACATTGGTGTGACATTGTATCATCAGGATACAAGTTCTTTGAACTTAAAGATCAGCTCTACAATAATCTGATTTAACATGGAGAATGTTTCAACCATAATCTCCTATGTCACTTAGTGAATCTCCTAAGTGACATGCATCTTAGTACCATGGCCATTATCCATTCATCACCATCACCATCACAACCTTTGTCATTCACATCTTGACATTCCTTGACATCCATTCATTCCATGACAACTTCATGCCTCATTGACAACAAATGCAACACAATGCACTTCAGTTTTAAAACACTAAAAAATTCATTTAATGGCCAAAACCATAACAAACTATCTCAAATTGATGTGAAATCGTGAGAAAACCTACATTAAGTTATTTTTTATGTGTACACATAGTTAAAACACCAATCTGACATGCAGTGTAGTCATTATGAATCAGTAAATACTTTTTAAAGGTACCAAATCTTTTAAAACATATGTCTGGGAGTCAAAAATGAAAAAAATGGCATCATATTACCCTAAAATCAAAGGACAATTACCATAGTTTGATTTTAAAAATGTTGGGACCAAATACATATCATTATAAGTTATAGTTTTCTTGAGATGACCATAAACACGTTTTTAGTGTTTTAAAACACTAAAACGTACGTGTAATGACCAAAACCATAGAAAACGACCTCAGATTGGCGTGAAATCATGAGAAAACCAATGTTGAGTAATTTATAATGTGTACACATAGACAACACATCAATGAAACATGTGGTGTGGTCAGAATGACTTAGTAAACATTTTTAAAGGTATTAAAGCCTTTAAAAACATGTGTTTAGGGTCAAAAACTAGGAAAACGATATTGGATTTCCATGAAATTAGAAAAAAACGATTTTATATTTATTTTTGAAATATAATAACTGACAACAAATCATTCTGATTTATAGTTTTCTAGAGATTCCTGTAAACACATTTTAAGTGTTTTGAAACACTAAAACATTCATTTTATGGTCAAAACCGAAGAAAATGGCCTAATATTGATGTTAAATTAGGGGAAAACCACCTTTGAGTTATTTTTGATGTGTACACGTAGACAATATTTCAATCTGGCATGTGGTGTGGTTGGAATGACTCGGTAAACATCTTTTAAAGGAATCAAATCCATCAAATACATGTGTCAGGTATCAAAAGTAGAAAAACAATTTTGAATTGTCATGAGATTACATGAAAACAACCATAGATTGATTTTTGAAATGTAGGAACCGATGGAATGCCATTATGAGTTATATTTTTTCCAAGATTCCATTAAATGAATTTTTAGTGTTTTAAAACACTAAAATCTTCATTTAATGGTAAAAACCATAGAAACTGTCCTCATATTGATGTGAAATCATGGGAAAAAAACTGTTGAGTTATTTTTTATGTGTAAATGTAGAAAAAACGTCAATTTGATATGTGGTGTGGTCGGAATGACTCTGTAAACACTTTTTAAAGATATTAAAGGTTTTAAAAACATATTTTGGGGGTCAAAACTAGGAAAATGATGTCAAAATTTCTCTACAATCAGAGGAAAATTTCTATAGATTGCTTTTTGAAATATAGGAAATGGCGACACATCATTCTAAGTTAGGGATTTCTCAGAATGCTAGTAAACACGTTTTTGGTGTTTTAAAACATGAAAACATTTGTGTGATAGTCAAAACCCTAGAAAATGACCTCAGATTGACATGAAATCAATGAAAACCACCATTGAGTTATTTTTGACTTGTACGCATAGAAAACATGTCAATTCGATGTGTTGTGTGGTCAAAATGACTTGATAAACACTTTTTAAAGGTACCAAAACCTTTGAAAACATATGTTGGGGGTCCAAACTAAGAAAATGACATTATATTTCCCTAAAATCATACGATAATGACCTTAGATTTCTTTTTAAAATGTATGAACTGATGGAATGTCATTCTGAGTTACGAATTCCTTAGAAATCTGTAAACATTTTTTTTAATGTTTTAAAACACTAAAATATTCATGTGAGGGTCAAAACCATAGAAAATTATCTCATGTTGACATAAAATCATGGGAAAACAACCATTGAGTTATTTTTGACATGTACTCTTAGATAACATATTAATTTGATGTGCAGTGTGGTCAGAATGACTCGGTAAACACTTTTTAATGGTACTAAAGTTTTTAAAAACATGTGTTAAGGGGGTCAAAACCGGTCAAATGTTGTCATATTTCCCTAAAGTAAGAGGAAAATGACCTTAGATTTATTTTTAAAGTATAGAAACCAACTACATGTCATTCCAAGTTACAGTTTTCCTAATATGGTCATAAACACGATTTTAGTGTTTTAAAACACTAAAACATTTGTTTAGCGGCAAAAACCATAGAAAATTACCTCAAAATTACTTAAAATCATGAGAAACCCACTTTTGAGTTATTTTTTACATGTACTCATAGACAACAAGTCAATATGACATGCAGTGTGATCCGAATGACTCGGTGAACTCTTTTTAAAGGTACTGAAGCCTTTAAAAACATGTGTCAAGGGGTCAAAATTAGGAAAACAATATCAGATTATCCTGACATCAGAGGAAAATGACCTTAGATTTATTTTTAAAATCTAGGAACTGAAAACACATAATTCTGAGTTATGTTTTTCCTAGAATGGTCATAAACGCATTTTAAGTGTTTTAAAACACTAAAATGTTCTTTCAATGGTCCAAACCATAGAAAAATACCTTATATTAATGTGGAATCATGGTAAAACCACTGATGAGTTATTTTTGACATGTACGCATAGATAACATGTCAATATGATGTGTGGTGTGGTTGTAATGACTCGGTAAACACTTTTTAAATGTACCAAATCCTTTAAAAACATTTATTGAGGGGTTAAACCAGATAAAAGATGTCATATTACCTAAAATTAGAAGAAAAAAATCATATATTGATTTGTAAAATTTAGGAACTTATGGCATTTCATTCCAAGTTATGGTTTTTTTATATGCCCGTAAATTTGTTTTTAGTGTTTTAAAACCCTAAAACGTTCATGTAATAGTAAAAACCATAGAAAACATACTCATATTGACATGAAATCATGGGACAACCACAAGAGAGTTATTTTTGAAACATAAGGAATGTTTTCATATCAAGGTCTTTAAAATTTGTTTATTATGTAAATTTCAAGCACACCACATGTCGATTTAAAAATTAATTAGAATATTTACTTATATATTTTCAATTTCAAGTGTTTAATCATATCTTAAATAGTAAATTTTATGTTTTAAATATGTTTTTTATGATATATTATTTGTTTTATGTTAAAATTTCTTCTATTTTATTAAAAAAATAAAAAAAATATGAAACATTTTGAATATATTTTGTATCTTCTCTATTTCGCATTACTTTGTTTAAATGTTTTGGTTTTTATTATAGGTGAGAGATGCCGGAAGTAGTAAAAAGTTTGACCATTTTGATCTATGATGTTATTCAAAAGGCATTCATGATGGTTCTTAGTTTTTGTAGTATGTCTAGATTTTATCAATAATTCTACTATAATTCAGATTTATTAAGTTTAGTTGTAATTTTTGTTTTCTTTTGTGTTACAGTTGATGATATGATGTGGTCGGTTTTAGTTAATGAGATGATATGGTGACAGACAGAGGCAATAGAGGTCATGGGGTGGACGTATATTGGGCATGAGTTGTTGAACATATTTTATATGTATATATTGATGACAGAGGTATGAGTTGACTTAGGTATATGTTGACTAAGGTTATGCAGACTGTGGATGTTTGTATATATTACTGTGGATGTATGATATATGTATAATAATTTTACCATACATTTATATTTTAGTTTATCACATGTCAATTTTTTAATATTTACATTATTATTAAATATTTTTGAAAAAAAATTAATTTTCATATTTAGAAGAAACTTTTAATAACCATCGCTAAGTAAATTAAGAAAAATTATAATGAGTGTTGGTTACTATTAATCACTGCTAAATATATAAACAACAGTTAATTTCATCTTATCTATTTTATTTTTAGGTTTAAAAAAAATCTGCAGCTAAATAAAACTGAAATCGCACCTAAATTCTCTAAAACAACACATGCAGAAACCATAGCTAAATTAAAAGAATCGTCATGAGATGAATGACGATTGTGCAATAGATGATGGTTTTGATAACCACCACTATACTATTAGGCAGCGGTTTAAACCGCCACCAATTCAAGAAAAAACCTTGACTATAATGCTCGCTTTTTTGTACTGAATGTCTGGTAAACATTAGAAGCTTAACTAAGGTTTATTTCCTAGATAAGGATCATAATCAAATGTATTTCATGGTAAATAGATTTACCCAATGAATATATTTAAATGATTTTATAATAAATAAATCAATCAATCTTTAACATTTCTTTTTCAATAAATTGTGGCAAAAGTATTATTTCATGTGTAAAAAAATATCAATTCAATAGTGAATATAATTATAAATTAGTAGGTGGATAGGGGTTGAAAAGTGGAGATTATTATAGATATAAAGGTTTTGAAAACTCCTCTGATCGCATCTAGAGTCCCTTGTTTTGTTGTGGGATAAATTGTTAATTTTTTGAAAATGTATAATGAAAAATGAAAGGAAAAAATTTAGTAAAATAAAAAATCAGGGTATGACGATTACCCTTATAGCACCATTTAATTATCCTATTTGATTGGAATCTTTATCACATATGGAACAGTAATAATATTTATATATTATTATCACTATTTTTTAACATAAATCCAGTCCTATATTTATCACTATTGAAATTGGATGAAATGGTTCTCCCAACGCAATTATCGAACAACATTTATATATTTTTATTTTTAGTAAATTATATTAAAATTGATGATAATTTCATTTTCAATAAAAAAATTATTTGTAGGTTTGAAATATTTGTTTACCATCAGATCCAACATAATAATGAGTATTTCTTTTATTTTCTTGTGAAAATGTCTATCATAGAGGACACATGATATGTTTTTCTTTGATCACGTATTTTTAGAGTAATATAAAATAAAATTTATAATTAGTATATTGGTCATAAATAAAATATAAAATAACCGGTGTATATTACAAGAAATAAATAGTTATGGAAAAAAATTAGTACAAAACTTTTATAAATAAAGGTATAAAATGCTCTAAGAAATCCATAGGGATGGCAATGGGTACATAAAAATCAGATACTCAGTCCTACCCGATCTGATTATAAAATGTTTGGGTACCCCATAATTGAGTTCATGATCCATATAGCCACATAGTTATTATTCAGGTAAGGTTTAAGTATCTGTCATTGGATATAAAACCAGTTTTTTATTAATTGTTTTTAATAAATATTGTTGGTTTTCATTACGTGACATGTTTTTTGAACCTGAATATATTTATTATAATAAAATAATGCACTTTTAGCCACACCATCCACCCTTCATATTGGAATGACATTCAGTTAATTCCTACAAATAAAAAATGAGTCTACAATTTTTGTAATAGGGTTTGATGAAAATCTGAGTGTGTTTGATCATTTTTAAGTATATGATGTGCATATCTAACTTATTTAACACTTAAAATTAAAATATACACATTATTTCATTATGACTACATTGTGTATCAGAATGGAACATTTATTATTCCTACATATCACAAATGAATAAAAGATTATATTCCTAGATTTTCATGATAATATAATATTGTTTGCTCAGTTTTAAGTCAGTGATGACCGTTTTGAATTTAAATATCATTTTTATATTAAAAAAATGAACTTTTAGTCATATTTTCTACATCACATGATGAAATGACATGCATTTAATTCCAACTATTCACAAATGAATTGATGATCATTTCCATAGAGTTTCACAAAAACATGAATGAATTAACTCAGTTTTGAGCTTGTGATTCCAATTTTGAACTTATTTAACACTTAAAAAGAAATTTTCACTTTAGGATATTCAAACAGCATGATGAATTAGAATGGTATTTTGTTAATTCTAACATGTTATGAATGAATCAATGATAAAACCCATAATCTGACGTTTCATCCTAGGTCACCAATATTAGAAACGCATATCACGATACATCTTGGAGATACCTGGGTACACTACCCATTTAGAATCACATGATTCTCATATTATCTCCTCTATCATGTCTTTATGAACCCAGATATTCTCATGTATACATAAGATATCATCTCTATCAACAGACCAATCTGGAGGCAGTTCCTCATTAGAAATACTCTCTCGTAGGACCAAACCTTCAAGGTCTGAGAACTAACTTCTCTTCACTCTATCCAGGAGTAAAGTGGTAACTGTTAAGGCTTCAAGAAATATCCACTCATGACTCTCATGAACCTCTAAATTCATATCAAAAAGAAGGTCCTTCAAATCTATATTCATCATTGGCTTTCTAAATGGCTTGTGCTTAAGTTTTTTGGCTCAGTGCATCAGCTACTCTATTGCCCTTTACAGACATATAGGCAAGCACAAATTCAAATTAATTCCATTATCTGAGGTTTAAGGTCAATTTGTAATGATATATTTGAGGATCCTTTGTTTTATATACACCACAAAGTTCTATCCCATCAGATAATGCCTCTAAAAATTCAAGGCATGAATTACTGTTGCAAGCTCAAGGTCATACATCGGGTATTTATGCTCGTGAGGTCTCATATGGAAAAACTCGTACATGAAAAATTGATCCTCTTACATCAATATTGTACCCATCTTCATGACTGATTCATCATAGAACATTGTATAACCCCTTATAGGATCTAGAAGAATCAGAATCAATGTTGAAGCAAGACTTCCTTTCAGCTCCGGAAAGGTATTCTATCATGCTTCATACCACAATAACTTCACACCCATCTTAGTCAGACTGGAAATAGGTTTTGTAAGACATGATAATTCCTCTATGAAACACCTATAATATCCATCCATCCCCAAAAAACATCATATATAAAACACATTCTTGGGCTCCACCCAAGAAACCACAATACTCACCTTCTCTAGGTAAATTGATACTCCTGATTCTGAGATAATATGACCCAATAAGTGAACCTTATTGATCCATAATTGGCACTTTGTGAGATTATCATATAACTGATTCTCACTCAATGTATTTAGAAATATCTCAATATATTTTGAATGGTCACTTAGAGTATGAGAATACACTATGATGTTGTTAATAAAAACCATAACAAAGGAATCCAGGTATGGGTAGTAAACCCTATTCATCAAGTCCATGAAAACAGTAGTCACATTCATAAGACCTAACAACATAACCAGATACTCATAAAAACCGTATCAACTTCAAAAACCATACATGGTATATTTGAAGGTCTGACTCACACATCATGATAACCAGATCTCAAGTTATTCTTCGAGAACACTCTACCTCCCCAAATCTGGTCGAAGAGATCATCTATTTGAGGAAATTGATACCAATTCTTAACTGTAAGCTCATTCAATCACTGGTAATCCACATATAGCCTAAGGGTCCCATCCACCATATTAACAAAAAGCATGGGTGAACCCCAAGATAAATTCTTGGTTCAGATAAAACCCGTGTATTGTAAATCCTCCAACTTTCTCTTGATCTCCGGGATATTAGTAGGTGTCATCCTATATAGAGGAATAGATACTGAAGTTTCTCTTGGAATGAGCTCGATCATAAACTCTCTCTCTCTCTCTCTCTTGGGAAGTATTCTAGAGATTTAATCAAGGAAAACAACCCTAAAATGATCTACCACCAGAGAAAAATATTTCAAACCCACTCCCTTCTCCTCCATATAAAGTCTAGAAATCCGGTATGTCACTCCACTCAACCCACAGTGTTCTTGTCTAGCTCTACTTTCCTAGAAATTATACTCACCCTTGTGAAGATAATTTTCACCCTATAGTGATATAAACAAAACATTGTGGGGGTAGAAGTCTACATATTCATGATTGGGAGTCATCCAGTCCATCCCAAGAATGACATCTAAGCTTTTCATCTCAAGGATGAAGAGGTACCATAAGAAACTATAACTACCTACCTAAAGGGACAGTCCTTGTATTTGTGTATACCCTTTGACTGCACACACAATAGTGTGTCCAGGGTCATCCCACCATAAAGATAGATAATTTCAAGTCCAATACATTCCATGATCTATATAGAGATAAAAGAGTGTGAGACACCTATATTGAACAAATCAGATACGATGGTAGAGGCTACTAGAATAGTACCTCCTACAGTAGCTGGTCCTTCACTCTGATCATCAAGTATTGACTGTAATGCTTGAAACTAACCTAATCCATGGCTCTGAGCTACAAATGGACTACCCTAAGTAGGTCCTCTCTACTTGAACTGATAATCAGAAGTTTGGATACCATGGACATGACCTCCTTCTTAGCCAGTTTGGATGGTTCTACTCCATCTTCCTGCCTGTCGTGGAGTCACTGATCCTACTCCTGAAGGGGGATCTGATGTGGGCTCTCTTATACTAGAAATAGGAAGAAAGTTCTGTAAAAACCTCTTGAGATGATCAATCTAGCTGCAAGCACGACACTCAAGTGATTCTCAATCACACTGTGACTTCACAAGCCCCTACCGTCCACACTAATGGAATATTATGAAGCTACCAATGTAGATACTCTAGCCACTACTACTCTGATAAGAAACCTCAAGGATACGCTTCCTGATACTAGAAGAACTACTGCCCTATCTCAGCAATGAACCCATATGCTCAATACTATCATCTTCACATAGGTTGTTCTTAGTAATAAGATCTTGATTCGTGTTATTATAAAAAGTAGATAGTTGAAATACATTCACCTATGAGAAGATGACACACTTAATACCATCCTCAAAGTGTCTCGCTTGCGATAGATCATCACCAGTAATAAGTGGTGTGAAACATTACAACTTAGTAAAATGAATTGAATAATCCATGAAGGACATAACACCCCGCTCCAGGTGAATAAACTCCTTAGATCAGTCAATACTCATCATCTGAGGGAAGACATAATCATAGAAGGTGGTTCGGAAGTCTGTCAAAACCATGCCCTAATGATGACCAGCCTCAATAATCACATCCTACCAGCACTTGGTAGAATCATGTAACATGTAGGTGGAATGATTGACCCTCCTCTCTGGAGGCATATCTAGATGCTCAAAGATAGATAAAATGGCTTCTAGCCATGACTTATCATCATTAAGACCACCATATGTTATCCCCTAAGAAGATATGAGGATTTTGTTCCTGCAACTCAAAATTCAGATCAGATATCGTAGGTTAAATTCATGGATCACCCTACATAGACTCTATAAAGCATTGGAAACCATCTTGAAGATGAGCATCAGGGCCTAGTTCAGTAATAGTAAGAGGTTCCTCAGGTGTCACTGCCATAGGTAACACTGGTGGATCAGGGATGACCACCTCTAGAGCATGGTTATCACCACCCTCCGAATGAATGACTAGAGGACGTTGTGGTGGATTAGATCTATAAATTTCAAGAACATGCCTTATAACAACATTAAAAAGTAGAAAGTATCTCTAGGGAAGCATAAAATAAGAAAAAGGGGTCACTACCCAACATATTATCTCAACTACCTGCTTAGAAGGCTAGGGTATTGGTATGTGCTCAAGTTTTTATTTATAATGTTTTCAATATATGGAGGGTCAATTGAAAGTTAAGGAGGGAAACACTACTTAAAGTTTACTTGGACTCTCCATTTACTAGAACCCATTTCATTTATAAGTCAAAATTTAGATTTTAAGTTCATAAGTAATTTTATACATAGCACATGGTTCAATTAAATGGATATTAATTCCTAGTTTATAAAGACCCATACACTTTATAATTTGAGATCAAAAACCATATAATTACAAGCAAATCCCCTTATATTCGGTCTTAGAATAAAATGAGTATAATATGATGGAATGATTCTAATCAATTGTCCTTTCCAATTTATAAGGGCTCATACACCTTATAAATTGAAATTGGTAGTCGTGAAATCATAGTAAAATCCCAGCTCATGTAACTATGGTTTCATATCTTACATGGGTTGAAATTTTCTATTTAAGATACAACCATCAATATATATAGGAAAAAACCATTTTGGTTGGTTTTGTCATTTTAAATAACCAATTTCCTTCCCTATAGAAGGTTTTAGTGGCATTTTCATATATAACAACCAAGGCTCACACAAAAATCACAGGAAACATAGACAATGAAAGCAATGAAATTGAACAATATGGTATATAATATGCATGGAATGTGAATCCTAGGTTCCTATAATAATGAATGTAAAAAATCTCCTTGCCATACCGGACCAATTTAAAATATCAAAAGAGTATAAAAAATACCATAATTCATGTACATCACCCAATGGTGAAAGTATATCAACTGTAATTAGAAAAAAAATAGAACAAGAATTCCCCATTCCTAGAAAAATTAGTGTTTATCCTGAACATGGGTTAGCTACTCCCAAACATGTCTTATAACCAAGTTACAACACTTTCCTAATCAGCTATCTAAATTTCATAAAATAGTAAATTAAAAAAATAAACCTCTAATACTACTTTGTGATGTCCTAAACCCGGTTCACTTCTGAGTCACAAAACCTGACCTGTCACATGGCCTCAATTGCCCCTCTCCATATAACAGATGGTACTGACTAGCATTGAGGGCATAGGGTATTCCAATGGGGATATTATTCTCTCTATTTAGAGTATGGAATGGTGGATATTATATATGAATAAACAGTGGAATCATAATAATCAATATCCTAATGAAACTAATCATAAAAATCTATGTAATAAATATCAACTCAATAGTTTTAAACTTTATCATATAAAAAATGATGATGTAATGTCTCTACAAAATTAAAAGTAGGCATACATGGAAGTAGGAAGATAGTACAATACATAATATACAAAACAATCAAAAAGAAGAAACAACTATCCAAGTATCCCAAGCATTGGCTCGGTCATCTACTGCCAATTTCCCATCCTAAATCAAGCATGCTAGGTGTATAAAGAGGGATGTTTCCCTTTGTCAACACCTATAATCATATAATCATACCTTGTACCAATGGTGGCCCATATAGGGTGTGAAAAAAATCTCAGTAGTCCACCACCAACGACATCTATACAAATCCCGTATTTGAATATAAATTGTACAGTGTGAAGGTATATAAAAGTAAATAAGTACAAGTAAACAATACATACCTATTTCAACCAAATCTAGTGTCTAAACATGCTTTCATTTCATTATTTGATTGATTACAATTAATTTTATATATGTGTAACATGTGAATGTGTCAAAAACACTAAAATAGATCATAAAAATAATAAATTGGGATACAAGGTGTAACTGAGGTATCCTTGACCTCAAGGGTCATCCAACTTTTAGTAGTAACTCATATAGTCAAGAAATAGGGATCTGAGTGTAATACAAGGGGTACACCCATGGAATTACATTGTAATAGAGTCTAATCGAGTTTATTGATATCTTCCATATTAATCCTAGGCTAAGCATGATCGGTCCCAATGGGGTGAATCCATGGTGTTGTGTGTCTGAAGACATCGATCTGAATCCAAGGAGTGTGTCCAAGGCATTCTAATATCCAAAAAATAGTCAGGTGAATCATCGATACATCATAGAGGCATTCACGTAAAACAAAGGCCATATTTCATGGTGGGTATCTACCATGGAAATCATCTCAGTGAACCATAATAGTTTCTTCTAAGTACACAAGGCATTCCCTTAGGAATCCAATGCTAGCGCAAGTTCGACCATTCCTATAAATATGAAAATGTTCCAAAGAAATTAGTACCTTATACATTTAATACATATGTAATCATAAAACATGTAATAACAATCTCATTTAATCATTTAATAAGATCATTCCATTGCCTTTCACTAATCATGATAAGGTGAATCAAGGACATGCAACCAATAACAATTAAATTATATAATAATTTAATAGGTTCATTTTTTTACCTCTTATTAAACATGACAGGGTGAATTAGGTATAAGAAACCAATATCAATTTAATTACATAGTCATTTAATTATTCCAATTTATATTTGTAAACATATACTTTCCATTAAATGATTTAAGATTCATTAAATTTTGATGGAACACTTACATTAATAAGGCCAAGTAAAGTACACCCAAATGGTGTGACAACTAATCTTAATATAGGTCATCAAAGGAATAACTAAATAACATAGCCTAAGTGGGTGTTCTGCATTGAGGTCTCAACCTCCAACGATGTCAAAGAGGTCTTACCAGGTCTATAACATGCAATTTATTCAATTGAATTTAAGGAATATGTATTTAAGGAGAAATTCCCAATGAAGACATTCACATAATGAAAACAATTTATATATGTATAAACTTTAAGGGGTTATTCATATACCAACTACCTTATCCTGTAATTGATGCCTCATCTAGTATTGGCCCTTAGAATAGACTGAATCCTAAGAAAACAGAATAACGAATGAAAACCCTAAAAATGGGGCATATGAGCTCACAAAAAAACAACATATTCAATAGAAAGAAGAATGATTAAAGGAGCCTAAGGATTGAAGTACTTACCAAGGGGGATCCAATGAGATGATTTGATCTTGATTCTAAGTTCATACAGAAGAATTATCAATTAACCTAGGTGGAAAGGGTTTGAGATCTCTTCATGGAAGAAAATGAAGGTTGTATCCTGGTGGAGTAGGAAATAAGATAGGTAGGTTTAGTTATAATAAATTAAGGAAAAATGGTAAATTTTCCCAACTTATAGGGGTCACACATTTTTGTAGCATGGTTGGACAAATCGTGCGCCAATCGTGCATCATGCATTGCCTCAAGACCCCCCACCCCACTCACATAGCCATGGAACACAGTTAGACAAACCTTGCATCGACTGTGCATTTTCCCTCTACTAAGAACTTCTAAGATTTCACATGAGCATGAATCATGGGTCACATGGTTAGGGAAAACTGTGCGGCCCTATGATGTTCACTAAACACACATCACAATTTCATCAAACTATACAGCCTGGGATACATGGGTTTCACTAACCGTGCGGCCCATTTTTTTCTTCCATTGGCCAAAGTTTTGGGAACCAAACAATCCTCAGACACCCATGTTTCCTCAATGTCCTTATTATTCATTTTCATTAGTAAAAAATAATGCAATTTGACAAAAAAAATGATTCATGCCTTATAGAAAAATTGGGTTCTTACATAATATATATTCATTTTTTATTTTTTAAATAATTTGTCTAATTAATAAAACTTATTCATTTTTTTAATATTTTTGAAGTATATTCACTATTAATTATTAAATTTCACTAATTTTTAACATTTATTCATTAAATATTATTTATTAATAAATAATTTTAATTATTATTTACTATTTTTATAATTTTTTCATTTTTAATATTTTTTGTTTAATATTTTTTGTAATTTATGTTAAAAAGTTTGTATCGATGCTTCCTTAAAAGTGATGATAAAACTCTTTCTAGTATTTTAAAACCAATCCAAAAAAAAACCTCACTCACTCATTTCATTAAATCTCTCACAGAAGCTGACCTCTTCTTCCACTCCCCTCGAATATCTCAGATGAATTGACCCTCCCAAAACTAAAGGTATGTGATTCTTTGTACTCCATTTTAATCAATCTTGTATTGTTTCAAGTATTTTTAGTTATTTTTCCCCTATAATTGGTCTCTAAAACCCTATATTCAAATCCTCATTTTTAGTAGTATTTTTCAATGTGTGTTGAGAAATATTTTTCCTTGATCTAAAGGGTTTTCACTTAGGATCTCTAGGATTCCCTATAGATTTAAATCCCCTTTTTCATTTTGGTATTTTAGAATACGGGTCACCCTTCACTATGATTTCCACGGTTATTATTGTGTGTGTTTATATATATATAGTGGAAGAGGATAAGCATATAAAGAAGAGTAATGAGGAGTGAAAAGGTACTGATGGAATAATTAGGGTTAGATTTTGTTTGTTGGGGTGGGTTGGTGGAGGTGAAAAATGATTTTATTTTAAAAATATATATTTCCATATTTTTTTGTCACTAATACTCAATATTTGAGACTACCTATAGCATTTTCACATGTCCCCATTTTCCATAACTTTATTTATGTTTTGTATATTATATTAATCAGTGTGTTAATATAGTGTAATTAATGAATAATTTCATGTAATAAAAGTATTACATAGTTAATAATATAATGGTTGACCCATTATGACTAACCCAGTGAAATGAATATTTGCTAGTTAAATATTTTTATTTAGGTTAACTTAGAGGAAATAAAAAATATATAATTGAATATATTTTTTTTAATTTAGTGCATTCAAAAATCACTCCTTTATTATAAGAATATATTATAATCTATCTTGGAAAAATCATAGTCTTCTTGTTTTGAAATATTAATAGTTAAAATTTTTAAAATGAATCTTCAATAAACTTTAATTATATATCAAAACTAGTATATAATATAAAAATAGATAACTAGTCCCCTAATCTATTGATATTTTAGTTTCATCACTAGCATAATAAAGTGTTTTGTCCATTTTTTATGATTATCATATATATGATTCCATAATTTTATGCCCAAGTGTTCCATCAATACAATATTATTAACTTAAATATCCAAAACTATTAATATCCATAATAAATTATTATGAAATTTATGAAATTATGTTCATGTGAAACATCAAAAAAAATTATATTTCAATCTAATCATGATTTTTTTGTGGGTCCTTTTATCCTAGTATATACCATGATTTTTAACCATTAGAATTTTCCAAAAGTTTGGAGTCATCGTACAAGATAAAATATGGTTGTAAATATTTATTCTAAATATATTTAAAAGTGTATCTCTCATACTAAATTATCCTAGGCCATGTTCTTATTAACTTAAATAAACGATAAACCTAAAAATGATTATTTATGAAAGGATGAAATAAAATGCACAATTATTAACAATCTAAAATATGAAAAGTTTTAGTGAAACTTACTTTTCATATTTATTCCAATGTCAAGACAACAAGATGAAACCCAAATATTTTTTTATAATGGTTGGGGGTTGATGAATAACATACACACACACACACACAAAATATGAATTTTATTAATAAAGGAAAGGAGAACATGTTAGAGAGAAAGATCATGGGGGTATAAATAAGTGGATTCCAATAGAATCCCCAATAACAATACTAGCATTAACTGGGGGAGGGAACCAGTACTAGAAAACCTCATGATATGTAGCTCTTGGGAAGATTCAGTATCCATGAATTCCAAATTATTACCTTCATTCAATATTTCAAGAAGCCTGATACCATTGATAATGTAGGACTTCCATTGTTTGGATCATATAAATGATTGGACAAAGAGTAGAAGGGAGGCCTTTGAGGGATCACTAAATGATCTTTGAGTATTTATCCACTGTATTCAGTGAAATATTTTTTGAGTTACATAATTCAAGGCCATGAAGGATAGAATTAGATTCCACCCCCATGAGAGTCTACATCTCCATAAAATGCGTTGAAGGCAAAGATCACCAAACTTGTGGAGCCATGAAAAACACTTCCCCCATGCATGCACCCATAAATACAAGAGTCATCAACATTCATTTTAATTTCATGAGAGGTAAGAATCCATCTCACCTAGTGTCCCACTAGTGAGTACCTAGGATCAGGTGAGCCTTGGCTTCGTACCACACAACTTCTTAAGAGGGTTTCCTTCTCCCAGTGATTCAAAAATTGTGCAAGCTCCATGACAAGGCATTAGGTCCTCACCACCATTGAAGTTCCTCATGATTAGGGGACATTGTTCTGAAACTTATTCCTCTACTCTCAAATACACCATCAAATAGCCGTAATAATGATTTATTGAGTCATATTTTCATGAATATTTCTTCCAATTCCACTAAACCAACACTGAAGGAACTCCTAAAAGGATTCAACGGGAATTGTTAAGTCAGTGAACTTACCATGTTCCCCCATACCTTAATTTTTCACTCACTTTAACAGAATAGATGAATAGTAGTTTTTTACTTATGAACAACACAACAATAGTACATGGATTTTAATCGAATGCCCTTTCCCATAATTGTAAGAACTTTGAACATAGTATCCCAAACCCAATTCCTCTATTACATTGGCATATAAACAAGAAAGACACATCCAAAAGGGCTGAATATTTTAGAAGCTTTGGAAAACCAGATACATACATAATTCAATATTACAAGTTGAAATGAAAGACATCATAGAAACTCCTTTGGGACACTCTTATTCTTATAGTTTATATTTTCATACCACTCATAAAAATCCATATTGGCATCCTGGGAAAAATGAACATAATAAAGGGGTGATATATGATTCTCATTAAGGGTAAGAATTTAGTGGAAGGTAAAAATAAACCATTAAGAAATGTGGATAACTAAAAACACTTTCTATTAAAACAAAAACTTGAGAATAATATGGTAGGAATAAAAATCGATTAAATAAACCCATATAAATGATCATAGGAGAATGAAACTTAACTATGGATATTCTACTATTTGAATAAACACATGGAATATAAAATACTGATATTATAATGAGGGAATTCATAATGTGGGAAATCATAAACATACCATCAAGGCCTTTGCTAATACACTATACATAATTGGGTAAGATTTTAGCCCATACCCAAACTAGTTTGTCTCATGAAACCTACCGATGCACCGAGGGTCTATAACAGGACCCACTCGAAACATACTAAGCCCAATGCATTCCTTATATGAAAGGGGCGAAACATAATCAACATATACATTCATATTGAAAATAACATATGAAATGTAAATAACTTTCCTCAAATCCATAAACATAATCACTAACCATTCTGATTAGTATGGTGAGTGGTATCAAAATAGCACATCCATGGTCAAACTGATCATAAACCATTTAATAAAATATGGTGTATGATAAAAATAATGGATAAACCTCAATAAAGAATAAAATTCAATAGAGGTTTTGAAATATTTGAAAATACTATTATAAAATCATCGAGTAATTCTTGAGAAAAATACCCTTTTTACATTGCAAAGAAGAGTTCTTTTGGAAAAACATTTGTATTTTTCATGATTGTTTTTATAAAACCAGAGATGAAAAAATATATTTTTTCATGAAAAATTAGTGATTTTATAAAAATAAAGGTTTATTAACATAGATTATGGATGGTACTTGAAAATGGGTAAGAAATCAAGATGTTCCCTTTACCCGGGCTTGCGTATCAGGAAGAAATGTGAAGGGAACCTTTAAAAACATTTATTATCCCATAAAATAATGACGAACTGATCTAGATATATTATTTTGGAACATATATATAATTTATAATAATTATAAAAAAATGAATAATTATGTTGGTGTATAGTGGAAGAAAGCATAACCCGAATGAAAATGGTGGTTCAGGAAGAAAACCCTTACCTTATGTATGAATGTGTTCTGCACTTGACCTTAATATCTATGATAATAAAATTAAATAAATTAATTAATTAATTAAATTTTCTATATTTAATTTATTTTTTATAATTTCATAATTTATTTTCTATAATTTCATAATTTTTTTTTATGATTTCATTAAGTTCATTTATGGTTTTTTGATGTGTTATAAGGTAAATTGTTTCATTCAGGAGCATTTGTTTCCTTGGTTTTCATGATCAGTTCTCTTATTTATAAGTTATAGAGTTCCTGTAAAATGGATATAATTCTAAATAATTGTAATTATATGTTATAAATGAACATAAAAAAGTGTAAATGGTTATATATATCATTTGGTTATATAGTATGAGGATGAATCAATAGATAATACATTCAATGATAATTGTTTAGATTATTACGCAGGTTTTTATTTATAATGAACTCATTTTGTGTCATCATTTAGTATTATGTAAATATGTTACTTACAAAATATAAGAAAGAAAATAATACATATATTATATTCTAGTTTAACCATAAAAATGGTTTCACTACCAGCCTTGAAGGATAAATTGAAGAACAAAAAGTTGTCATCAACAAAGGTTGTAAATTGGCACCTCACAGATGGTGATTTCATTTTTAAAATAACAGAGAGAGAGAGAACAAGAGTTTGAGTAAGGATATTACATTAACATGATATAATTATAGTATATATATGATAATTTAGTTATCATGATCATTTTTACAGAGTAGGTGAGGAGATAATAATTAAATAAAGGAACTTGAAATGAAATTAAAAGGAAAAGGAAGAGGATTTTACCTCTTAAATACTGCTCCTTGAGAACCTCCTTAACGGGATTATTTTTTGAATGTTATTAAGACCAAGATATCCTAGTATAGGCTTGGGATATTATTGTGTAGAAATTTTACAAGCTTAATGTATTATAAGTGTTATGAGAAGTGGTGGTGAGGGGTGATATTTATAATGGAGGAGAGGGGTGATTTTTGAAGATTTAATACATTTGTTTATTATTCTGGATCAATACTATAAATATATTTATAATTACCATAAAATATATTAAAATAATGAATGGAATATCTAGATTATGGTGCTTACACCATTTATTACTCAAGGAATAGTGTATTTAACTTATAATGTATTTATATCGTAAATTACTGTATTTTACTATTCACCAAAAATTAAAGTATTTTAAAAAAATCCAAAAAATCAAACCTAACCATTTTTTAATGTTTAGAATTAAAAAATAGACTGAATTTTATAAAAAAAAAATTCTATATAAGATAAATTTAATTTTCAATTAAAACTATCATTTACTCAAAAATACAGATTTTAAATTTATAACTGCTTTTATAACACTCTAAAAATTTAGCTAGTTTTGCATAAAATTATCCTAAAATCATAATATAACTAAATGTTAATTTATCAATAAATTTTATGAAAATTAATTTTCTTTTTAAAACATTCTATTAATTATAAAATTGTAATTAAATATTTCTGACTTACTAAAATACCAGCACTTAATTAATAATTTTTTACATATTTATTTACTTACACTATCATATAATTATATCATAATTTCATTTATAATATGTCTAAATTTTATTTATACTTTCATGGATGAAGTTACTATTCATTTTTCTAGTTTACTATTCATAAGGGTCGTATTATTATTCCTAAGGTCAAGTTATTATTTCATCAGTATAGGTTCCTTAACTTCTAGAAATACCTCTTATTTCATTCACTCTTCATTTATAAAGTTTTTATTGTGTTATTTAAGTGATTTTATGTGATCTGTACTATATGAAATAAATATAAGAAGATAAAACTCATTGATATAATTCTAGTTCATTACATTCTCCCCTCCTATAAAAATTCCATCCTTAAATTTTCCAGAATGTCGCCTTATAAAAGAATTGGGTAGTTCTTCATCATAAGTTCCTCAAGCTCCCACTTCGCCTCTTAAATTTTATGATTTTCCCAAAGTACTTTTACCATCCAAGTAGTATAATACCTCAGCACCTATTCTTTAGTTTCTAGAATCCGGATAGGCTCTTCACAGTAAGATAATTCATGTTTCAATTCTATTCCTTCATAAGTGAGTATATTTGTTGGGTCTCTAATGTAATTCCTTAACGAGTATATGTGGAACACATAGCATACCTTAGAAAGGCTATGTGGCATTTCCAAACAATAAGTCATAGCTCCAATTCTCTCCAGAATTTCAAAAGGACCAATTTACCTAGGAAATAGTTTCCCTTTCTTTCCAAATATTATAACACCCTTCCATTGAGATACTTTCAAGAAAACATGATCTCCCACTTGAAATTCCAAATCCTTTCTTCGATTATCGACATAGATATTTTTCCTACTTTGAGCTATTTTGATATGGGTTTGAATAGTCTTTACCTTCATTGTTGTTTCCTCTACAATCTCTAGGCCCTCAATCTTCCTTTCACCAACTTCATACCAACAAGTTGGTGTATGACTTCTATTTACATACAATTCTTCATATGGTTCCATTTGAATACTATAATGGAAACTATTTTTGTAGGCAAACACTAAAAATAGTAAATATTGGTCCCACATACCTTGAAAGTCAAGTGAGCATGATCTCAACATGTCTTCTCAAGTTTGGATTGTCCTTTCTGACTACCCATCAGTTTGTGGGTGATAAGTAGAACTAAAATGAAGCTCAATATCCAAATATTTGTGAATACTTTTACATCATTTTGATGTAAACCATGGATTGTGGTTAGACACAATTGAGAGTTGTGCTCCATGAAGCCTTACAACTTCATTAATATAGAGTCGTGTAAGGCGTTCTAGTGTAAAATATTACCTAATAGAGAGGAAATGTGTAAATTTAGTAATTAGATCAACAATCACCCATATTACATCATTATTTCTTGGGTATTTTGGTAGTCCAGTGAAAAAATCCATAGTGATGTCATCTCATTTCTATGTAGGAATAGGTAGGGATTTCATGACCCCTCTAGGATGTTGTCTTTTAGCCTTCACATGTTGATAGACTAAACATATTGATACATAATCAATAATTTCCCACTTAATATTATCCCAATATAAATTTTCCTTTAGATATCTATATATTTTAGTGCTACCAGGTTGTATAGATAAATTCGATCTAATAACAGCATCCAATAACTCCCTTTATAGCTCGATTATAGAGGGAAAACATAGCCTCCTCAAAAATTTCATAATTCCATCCTCACACTCAAAGTCTATCAACTTCCCATCATTCATAACTTTAATTTTATTTTAAATATTATCATCATTACACTAAGAACTTTTAATTTTTTACAATAAATATGGTTGTAAAACTAGTTGAAAAATTAATGATGTTTCACCTTCCTTGATAATTCCCAAATTCATATTTGCTAGATCCATGTAGAGAGGATCTTTTTCAATCCTCATTTTGTTCAGAACTACATGATCATTTCTTCTCAATGCATATACTACCTTATTTTCCTTCCCTGGGTGGAAGTGTATTGAATGATCATAACCCTTAAGTAGCTCGAGCCATCTCCTTTACATCATGTTATGTTCTTTTTATGAGAATATATGTTTCAAAATCTTGTGATCCATATATATCTCACATCTTTAACCATAGAGATAGTTTCTACATATCTTCACAAAAATTATTACAGCTGCTAACTCAAGATCATGAGTTGGATATTTCAATTCATGAGTTTTTAACTACCTTGATGTATTGGTAATAACTCTTTCATTCTGCATAAAGACAAAACCAATTACTTTCTTTGATGCATCACTATAAATAACAAACCCACCATTTCCCAATGGAAGAGTCTGGATTGGAGAATTCACCAATATCCACTTTAATTCTTCAAAACATTCTTAACAATATTTTTTCCATATAAACTTATCCCCTTTACATATAAGCTCAGTTAACAAGTTAGCTAACCATACAAAACTTTAAACGAAATACTGATAGTAACATGCTAAACCAATTAAAATATGTACCACGGTTATGTTCGTTGGTGTATTCAATTCTTGAACCACCTTTTTCTTCATAGGATCAACTAAGATTACATCCTTATAGACAATATAGCCAAGAAAAGAAACTATTTGAATCCAAAATTCACACTTTCTAAACATTCCATATAACTTGTTTCTTTTAAGAGTATTTAGAATAATACTCAATTGATTCTCATAATCTTCATAGATTTTGGATTATACCAATATATCATTGGTAAATACCACAACAAAGTCATCAAGATATTACTTTAAAACTCTATTCATTAGATCCATGAAAACAGAGGGTGCGTTAGTCAGTCTAAATGGCATTACTATAAATTCATAATATCCATACCTAGTTTAAAATTCTATCTTCGGAATATATTCCATATTCACCTGCCATTGATGATATCCAGATCAAATTTCAATCTTCAAAAGGTATTTAAATCCATGAAGTTCATGAAATAAATCATCAATGAGAGGAAGGGGTACTTATTATTTATTATAATGGCATCGATTTCCCTATAGTCAATAAAAATCCTCCTAGATCCATATTTCTTCTTAAAAAAGAAAACACGGGTTCCCCATAGAGAAACACTAGGGAAAATAAATCCTTTATCACTCAATTCCTATAGTATTTCTTCATATCCACTAATTCTAATATGACAATTCTATAAGGAGTCTTTGATATAGGTCTTGCACCATGAATTAAATCAATAAAAAAATCAATTTCTTGCTCCTAAGGATGTCCATGTAAATCCTCTATAAATACATCAATGTATTCTTGCACAATAGGTACATCCTCAATTTGAAATTTCCTTTCCACAATCATAGATATTTGTTTCTCTCCCCCCACCCAATAATTTTATTTAGAAGATCTATTGGGGGTGGATCTAGATAAGAAATTAATGGTGAGGTTTCTGCTCTAATGACAAGGGACTACATCATTCTAAAAAATTGTAACTTCTTTCTTCTTGCAATAGATTTTCATATCATAATTTTAAAGTAAATCAAAAAAAATAATCATATCTTATTCAATCATAGGTATGACAATAAGGTCATAAACTAAATCATTTTTATGTGTCATACATGGGACTGATTGAAACATCTTTGTTACAATGATACTTACCTTAGGATTTTTGACTGAAAATCCTTTATTAAATAAAATTGGAAATGTCAAAATTTCTTGGGAAACTAGGAAGATATAAAAGAATTTGATGATCCATAATCAAATAAATCATTGGATAAGTTTGATAAAGAAATTTAAGTACCTGCCACCACATCATGTGGAACTTTAACCTCAGCAGTTACGACCACATAATCATGGCCTTTCTCCCTTGGCCTTATTTGGGGAAATTTTCCTTGACTTCTAGGACATTCATATTCATAATGTACCATAACTTTACAATTATATCATTGGACATTATAAAATTATTTCTTTACCTTTTAATCAGAGGCTTGGTGGCATTTTTCTACACACTTGTAACAGAATATCATTCCCTCCAAACAATTAGCGGGGTGTTTATTCTCACATTTACTATAGGGTAGAAATTAAACTCTTCACTTCATCCCCATTTCCTTATTTCCTTTCCATATGTGTTCAGCATCCCTCTTCTTCTCTTTATTTAATTTAAATTCATATGTCTTAAAGAATTATTTTTCTATCTTAATATCACATAAGACTATAATTTCATATGATGAGAACTTTTAGGAGACTAGTTCCCTTTAGAAGAATGGTTTTAAACCCTAAAATAATCGATCAATCTTGCTCCATGGATTACATATGTAGTCTGTGACATGCCTTTCTAACCTTGTAAATCTATATTCGTACTTTTCAACATTTTAATCCAATTTTTATCTTAGACTCAATAATTTTCTCTCTATATCTTCTTGGTGTTCACGAGGAGAATATTTTTCTAAGAAAATTTAATTAAAATCCCTCCATTACATATTTATGGTTTCTTCCTCCTCCTTTGTGTTTTGAATTAGTAACCACCATTGATCCTCATCTCCTGATAGATGATAAATTTCCATGACAACATTCTCCCTTTTGTTACTTCCTAAAGCAAGAAATATCTTCTCTAAGGAACTTATCCACTGCTCCGCTAAAAATGGGTTTGTAGTCCTATTGATGATAGAGACTATTTTTGTATAAATAATTATAACATTTCTCCTCTATATTGTGGTTTAAGATGCTCTATACAAGTAAGGTTGTTGTTCATAACCTTAGTCATCTACTCTAGTATAGTTATAAGTTTCTTAGCACCAGTTGTAGCTCCAATATTGGCATCATTATCTTGCATAAGAGGGAAATCCCTACATGGGATACATGGGTTGATACAGTTTCCATTCCTTAAAATAGGTTCCATTTCTAAATAATGTAATAAAGTATATTAGGTTATGAATTGTAATGTATAATCTCAAAATAACAAATCACTTGACATAAATTTAAATTCTACGCATAGTTATTCTCATAATCATAAACATGGTTTCTTTGAGGGTATATTTGCTTTCAAATCCTTCATAATGGTTTGTAAATAAAAGGTGACTTATCCTAATAATATCCCTCAGGAGTGTCAACCCAGGTGCATAGTAAGACACAATATTGTATACTAGGTTACCCTGAGTCAGGCCTAGGACATCTTGTTAGAATTGTTACCCTAAGTAAGATCTGTTCCAAAACCACGTCCACTTGTAGTATCCAGATTAGGATATATTATTAGGAAACTCCACATAATATTTACCTTACGAAAATTCTAGGATTCTATTCTATTCATATCGTCAAATTTTATCTTAGGGTTATGTTCCTTAATCTATGATTTTTAAATCTATTTTCCAAGGTTTCTACTAAACTTCCTCTAATACCAACTATAAGAACCCTAACCCCAATAGCTCAGAGCTGGTGCCTTACTTTATTACAACAGCATATAAACAAAGAAGATTCATCCTAAAGGACCGACTAGTTTAGTAGCTTTGGAAAAATAGATACATACATAAGTTCAACATTACAGCTTAAAATTAAATACATCATAGAAACTCCTTTGGGACACTCTTATTCTTCTAGTTTATCTTTCCATGTCATTTATAAAAAATCATCTTGTCATCCTGGGGGAAAATAAACATAATAAAGGGGTGATCTATGATACCCAGTAAGGGTAATAATTCAACAGAAACTAAAAATAACCCATTAGGTAAGGTGGATAACTAAAAACACTTGCTATTAAAATATAAACTTGAGCATAATATGGTAGGAATAAAAACTGATTAAATAAATCCATATAAATGATCATAAGAGAATGAAACATAACCATTGATATTATACTAGTCATATAATAAAATGGAATATAAAATAATAATCTCATAATGATGAAATTCATAATTTAATACATCATAAACATACCATCAAGGCCTTGAACAAGCCACCATATATAATCGGGTAAGACATTTGCCCATACCCAAACTAGTTTGTCTCATGAGACCTACTAAAGCACCGAGGGGATGTAGCAGGCCCACATGAAACTTAATAATATAAAAGGGTTGAAACATAATCAACATATAAATTGATATTGAAACTAACATATTAAATGTAAATAACTTTCCCCTATCTATAAACATAATCACTAACCATTCTGAGTAGTATGGTTAATGATATTACGATATCACATCTATGGTCAAACAGATCATAAAACATTTAATAAAATATGGTGTATGATAAACATAATAGAAAAATATTAATAAATAATAAAATTCAATAGAGGTGTTTAAATAGTTTAAAATACTCTAATAAAATCATCGTGGAATTCTTGAGTGAAATACACTTTTTTACTTTGCAAAGAAGAGTTTGTTTGGAAAAATCATTTGTATTTTTCATGATTGTTTGTATAAAAAAAGATGTAATAAAATATAGTTTTTCATGGAAAAATTGGTTATTTTTTAAAAATAAAGGTGTCTGAAAACATATTATGGATAGTTGTTGAAAATTGGTAAGAAACTGATATGTTCCCTTTAATTGGGCTTGTGTATCGGCAAGAAATGAGAAGGGAACCTTGAAAAACATTTATTATCCTATCAAATAATGATGAAACAGTTTGTATATATGATTTTGGAACATATATATACAATTTATAAGAATTATAAAAAAAATTACATTGGTGTATAGTGGAATCAATAAAAACCCAAATGAAAAAGGTTTTTCGGGAAGAAAACTCTTACCTTATGTATGAATGTGTTTTTCACTTGACCTTAATGTCCTGGATAATCAAATTAAATATATGAATTAATTAATTCATAACCTTTTATACATGCAATTGATTTTTTATAATTTTATTAAGTTCATTTATGGTCTTTTTGATGAGTTATAAGGTATAATTTTATCATTCAGGAGCGTTTTTCCCTTGTTTTCATGATCGGTTCGCTTATTTATAAGTAATGGAGTTTATGTAAAATGGGTATAATTAAACAGAATTGGAATTATATTTTATTAATTAAAATCATTAAATTTAAATGGTTATATATATCATTTGTTTATATAGTATGAGGATGAATCATTAGATAATACATTTAGTGATTGTTGTTTAAATTATTATAGCAGTTTTTTTTCATATTGAACTCATTTTGTTTTTTCATTTAGTATTATGTAAATATTTTACTTCCAAAACATAATAAAGGTTTTCATACATATATTATATTCTAGTTTAACATTAAAAATGATTTCATTATCAACATTGAATGAAAAATTGAAGAACGAAAATCTATCATCCACGAAGATTGTAAATCGGCACCTCACTAACGACGATTTTTCTTTTAAAATAAAAGAGAGAGAGAAAAGAGTTTGAGGAAGGATATTCCATTAAAATGATATAATTATAGTATATATATGATCCTAGAGTTATCATTATCATTTGGACAAATAAGGTGAGTAGAGAATAATAAAAGAAAAAAACTTGAAATGAAATTAAAAGGAAAGGGAAGAGGATTTTACCTCTTGAATGATACTCCTTGAGAACCTCATTAAGGGGATTGGTTGTGATGTTTTGTTAAGATCAAATGTAACACCCCAAGTTTTTCTAAAAATAAATTTAAATTCAAGAAATTTTGTTTTATTTAGATATTTACCACTAGCCTTTAAACATAATTTTGCTGATTCTATGTTTTAAATTTTTAAAAACAGTCATCTGCAATTGTGATCAGTAAGTTATTTAGAGTCTAATGGAACCAACTTAATTTTTGGTGAATAGTAACATAACCTTATGAATAGTAATATGAATATTAATATGACCCTAATTAATAGTAAATTTTAATATTATTTTATTTTCTTAAGGCTTTAAGATAATGGCATCTTTGTTGATTTTTCAGTGTGATATAAAAGTAGTTATAGTTTTAAAATTGTTAATTTTTTATTTAAGTATGATATTATTTAAAATTAAATTAATAATATTTAGAAAATTATTTTCAAATATTGGAGTTCATTTTTCAATTCTACACATATAAAAATGGTTAGGGTGAATTTTTAGGATTTTTCTGAAATTCTTGAATTTTTTGATGAATAATGAAATACGGTAAAATACCGTATATTCAAATTATCAGTTAAATACAAAATTTATGACATCATAAGTGATTTAAGACCACTTGGTTTGAACTCGCATGCCATTATAACTATTTTGGGTTACATGAATTACTATTATTCATAGTCTTGAGCAAAAATATTAAAATAATGATTAAAATAATGAAAAATACCCTCTCTCCTCCACTGTAAATACCACCCTCATTCCCCTTTTCCTCCCACACCTATAAAGCCTTAATAATTGTCTAATTTACACAAAATCCCCCCCCCCAATCTCCTTCCCTGCATCCTAGAGCTTCTGGTTTCACCTAAAGGCCAAAACCCAAGGACATTAGAAGGATCTCAAGGAGAAGAGATCAAGAGGTAAATATCCTCTTTTGTTTTACTTATTGTCATTCATTTTAGGTTATTATTTTTAATTTCCTTTGGATTATGTTTGGATATGTAATTAAATATCTCTATTACTGCTAATATTATGTATTGATGATGAGAGAACCTTTTTCTCTCATCAAAATATTTTATGAAATTTTAATCGACGTTGTTAGGCTGCCGAATTTTCGTAAGGGATTTCTCAACTCACTACTGGAAATAGAACCTATACCCACGGTTTTAAACCGTGGGTATAGCCCTTGAAACTGTGGGTATAGGATATACCCATGGTTTCAAGAACCGCCGGCTGCAGTGTCATCGCAATAGGGCTATACCCACGGTTTGCATAGAACTGTGGGAATAGATGAAGAAAAATTCACATTACCCACGGTTTAACAAACCGTAGGTATAGAAATCTATACCCACGGTTTGAAAACCGTGGGTATAGTTATTTAAATCTCGCCATATGTACCCACGGTTTGCAAACTGTGGGTATAGTGATTTAAATCTCGCCATATGTACCCACGGTTTGCAAACCGTGGGTATACTGAATTAAACTCCCAGAATGTACCCATGGTTTGGCAAACCGTGGGTATAGACTTGTTCCCCAGGAAGCTGTAACTCCACCTCCCTACCGTTCTGCACTTATAGACATATCAATCCTGCCATTCAAATATATCAGAAATCAACAATAATATAAAAATACCTACTCTGGTATATCAATCCCAACATGAAAATACAATGGAAATTAGAGGACCTCGTCAAAGCATCTTGACTAAAAAGCAGAGGAAGACACACATTCTTACCAAACACCATACTGCTGCATGTCCACCTGTGCAAGCTTGCTACTGGAGTATCCCACTAAACTGGTGAACTTCCTTTCACCAGAAATAACATTCATATCTTCAGAGTCGACAAATCCAACATGATGTATCTATTGAAAGGAAGAGAAAAAATTATCTCCAACCCATAATTGTGGTGCAAATAAAGTAGTAATGAAATGAAACGCGGTCAAAAATTAGCTAATAAATCATTTAGATGTAACGAGTAATCGAGTAAAGCACTGAGACTGGACATGTTCATAAAGTTTTTCACTTTCAATTTAAGAAGTAATATGTAAAAGACAATGAATTGTTCAGACAAAAGAACTTAAAACATAATTCATGTTAACAATTCGACTTGGAGAAGATCTAATAAGAGATGGCAAGAGAAAAACAGTAAGTAATGCTGGAGCCAAATGATTCACTTGCATATGTTGCTCGTATCCATCCTCTGAAAGCTTCTGTTGTTCTAATTATAATAAAATGTTATCTCATGTTGAGTTATTTGTGTAAGATTCCTCAACCCTATCACAACCTGAACCACTTTATGTCTAACCCAAACATGTTTAACTCATGTCATGTCCAGATATCATGTCAAGTTAAAAATTGTCACCTCCAATTGAGGCAAACAGAAAATAATTTTAAAAAATATAATACAGAAATATGATGCCCCCATCAAACAGTATTGGCCTCCTACAATGAACATTGAAAAACTATGATCAAAGCACATGAAGGAATAATAAGTCATTTACCATTGGAATTCCCAAAGCCTTAAGATCCCCATCACCTATGTGTAACAGGGCTGCCATGTAAACCTAGAAAACATGAAAACATGAAAACATTAAAACATTAAAACAGAAAAGAAAGAATTTGTAGACATGAGTTGAATTCAAAAGCTAAAATAAATAACCCTCACTTATGGTTAACAATTAATAATGAAAATATTAACAACGTATTAATGCGCTTATGTTAGTTTATTTCTCCGACCAAGAGAACTAGATTAACCTAGTCAGAATCAATGGACTTGACCATAGAGAAGTTCGTGATTTTAGAATGATCTTGCAGCCAATTTATTCGACTCTTTCATGAATGAAAGAGGTGGACATCTCTTTTTAAACATACTTTGAAATTGATATCTCACTTCTATGTTTATTAATTGTCTTTAAATATCATTTAAATTCTTGTTTTAAAATTCTGTTTGAACTTATTTTTGCTTACAAATCACTAGGTTAACAATTAAGTAATGTCAGGCTCTTGCAGATCACTCGTGTTCCTTGTGGGATCGACCATGGACTCTTATTGTTCTACACATTAGTATTATAGTGAAGGATCAAGTATATTCATAAATTCTAAACTTGATAGTCAATTGAAAGTAAAGACATCGGTCGGTGAGTCAAGTAACTTCACCCGTTTCAATTATAGAAATACCATTTTATCCTTCAATCAATTATTGTACATCTCTTCCAGTTTCAAAATAATAGGTATCATATGGGTACACAAACATGTACATGAAAATTAAGGCATTGTTCTAGAAGTTCCATAGAATCGTCATGTGCTTTATTTAGTGTTTTAACATATTCATTCTAGAGTGACTAGGATGAGACCCTTTTCTTCTATCACCAGGCCTAGTGAACCAGGATCTTCCAAGAGGAACCTGACCCATTTCAAAGATAGTTCTCTAATTTAAATTTTTTGATGGTTAAATACATGATCCTCCCCATCCCCCCCTGCCCAGCCCCTCCCCATCCCTCCCCACTGCCCAGCCCTCACCCTCCCCCCCTGGCTAGCCCTCATCCGGCCCAGCCCTCCCCATCCTTCCCCACTGCCCAGCCCCTCCCCATCCCTCCCCACTGCCCAGCCCTCACCCTCCCCCCTGCCCATCCCTCACCCTGCCCATCCCTCCCCATCCTTCCCCCCTACCCAGCCCCTCCCCATCCCTCCCCACTGCCCAGCCCTCACCCTCCCCCCCTGCCCATCCCTCACCCTGCCCAGTCCTCCCCCTCCACCCTGCCCAGCCCTCCACCTGCTCAGCCCTCCCCCTCCCCCCTGCCCAGCCCCTCCCCCTCCCTCCTCACTGCCCAGCCCTCCCCCTACCCAGCCCTCACCCTCCCCCCTTGCCTAGCCCTCCCCCTGCCCAGCCCTCCCCCTCCCCCTGCCCAGCCCTCCACCTGCCCATCCCTCCCCCTCCCCCTCCCCCCTACCCAGCCCCTCCCCCTCCCTCCCCACTGCCCATCCCTCCCCCCTGCACAGCCCTCCCCCTGCCCAGCCCCCCTCCCCCTCCCCCTCCCCCTCCCTCTCCCCCCTGCCCAGCCCTTTCCCTGCCCAGCCCCCCTCCCCCTCCCCCCCTGACCAGCCCCTCCCCCTCCCTCCCCACTGCCCAGCCCTCCCCCTGAATCTCCATGCATGAAATATGTAGATGCATGACATGTTTTATTTGGATGCAGACCCAACCAGGTAAGGTACTGCAACTATTAGAAAACATCCTTAAATTTTGATAAGGTACTACAACTCACTGTATTACAGAATAGATTATAACAGAAAAAAAATATAAAATCAGATGTCCAACTAAATATGTTCCCTTAAGGTATGTTTATTTAAGGTAATACAACTCACTGTAATACAAAACAGATTATAACACAAGAAATACCAGTCAAACTCATGAAGAATGTGATTATCACTGTATCATTTACTGCTTGAGTTGTAAACAATATAAACTTCCATACATCCTATCCTGTTGAAGACTTAGTTGGGAAAAAATACCTTCATCAATCCTCACTGAGACATAAATGATTCACATCTCTTAAGTTTCTTCTCCATGCTTGTAAATCGAAGGCATTCATTCCATCAGCCCATGCACATTCACCAATATTTCAGTTCATCGCTATGCTGGGATGAGAACAATCAAAGTATGTCTAGAAAATCTTAGACATGACCCACAAAAATCAATATACAGTGGAGTCAATAGTGAAAACATATCACCTGCATTCATATGTTGGATGAAAGGAAGGTTAACTCCATGATTTTACGACCAATAACTTGCATTCATATAGTGTGTAAATGAAAATGAAAAATGATGCATCGTAGGGAGGTTAATTCCACAATTTTAGGAAAACATACCTGTTGTAGAGATCTGGAAGTTATTAGTGCAGGATTCCCTTGATCTCTTCATGTGCAGAGTGAGTCACCTGCAATATATAAATAAAAATAATCAATATTCATCTTAAAAGATGATGTGCGTAATAACGTATGAAAAATTATTGTGCGAAGGGAAATACTGCAAATTGTCTAGGATATTATTTCAAAGATATTACAAGAACATACCTATTGCGGGGTGAGCAACACATCGGTCAAGATTCGATTGAAGTGGCTGCTCTGGGTGGTTTTGTTAACATCCACCTCACCCGTGCACTTGCTTTTTGTTTCCAGTGCACCCTTTAAGAACACTTTAAGCTTCCAGAATGTTGATTCACTCTGCATCCCACATACCAATTATAGCCAGAAAGAGAGAGGAAATAGAGCATTTGTGCTATAATGAATAGTCAGAAATTTCAGGTTTAATGATAGCAACCAGAAGTGTTTACCTTCAACTGGAAAACAGTGCCCCATTGATGATTGTTCAAAAGGTGCTGAAGAAAGTTGATGTCTTGGGAGTGGTCGATCCTCTAATTCTCCATGGTAATCAACTAAATCAGCTGAAAATTAATTTCTAGGAGTACTTGAAGTCCTACTGCATCATATTATGAAAATATGAGTCTGGGGTTAAATTGGATATTTGAGGATGCAGTTGAGTAAAAAGAAAACTTGTCATGATGTAAAAAATGGTGTGGTAAAACCATACCTTTAGCTACGGTGGATAATTCGACACCATGTACATCTCCTCCCCCAGCCCCTCCCCCTCCCCACCTCCCCCTCCCCCTCCTTCCCCACTTCCCAGCCCCTCCCCCTCCCTCCCCACTACCTAGCCCCCCCTGCCCAGCCCCTCCCCCTCCCTCCCCACTGCCCAGCCCCTCCCCACTGCCCAGCCCCCCCTTCCCAACCCCTCCCCCTCCCTCCCCACTGCCCAGCCCCCCCTGTCCAGTCCCTCCCCACTACCCAACCCCTCCCCCTCCCTCCTCACTACCCAACCCCTCCCCCTCCCCACCTGCCCAGCCCCTCCCCCTCCCTCCCCACTGCCCAGCCCCCCCTGCCCAGCCCCTCCCCCTCCCTCCCCACTGCCCAGCCCCTCCCCACTGCCCAGCCCCCCTGCCCAGCCCCTCCCCCCTACCCAGCCCCTCCCCCTCCCTCCCCACTACCCATCCCCTCCCCCTCCCCACCTGCCCAGCCCCTCCCCCTCCCTCCCCACTAAACAGGATTTTTCTTTTGTGTTTGGAGTCTTCCTAAAACACACAAAACCACATTAAAAAATTAGATAAAGGAAAGCTGAAAACCACAAATAGCATATGAAACATATAAATCAGTTAGTCAGCTCCGAATATTCATATAACTTTCAGATCACATACCAATCAGTGCCTTTACGTTTAAAGAAAAAGATCAGAAGCAACTAAACCTTCTCAACGCCTTCAATAGATGAGATCTTCTACTTCAAAGTGGAGGACACGGTCATACTCGCCTGATGAACATCCTCTGCATGACAATTATATGAAAAAGCGATTACATGAATGCATCCCCCTCCCCTCCCAGCCCTCCACTGCACCCCCCCCCCCCCTCCCAACCTTCCCCTCCCAGTCCCCCCCCCCCAACCCTCCACTACAGCCCCCCATCCCAAGCCTCCCCTCCACTGCTATGCCCAAGATTAGATGGCGAGATAATAATTAACACACCAAACCATAAAAACAAAAATGGCATGTGAATATTACCTAAATAATTTTCAAATAACACCCCTGATGAAAAAATAATCCAAAATGCATTTCATTGCATAAAGAAATTCACATACAAGCAGTCCACCAATACAAAAAAAAATAAAACTCCAACACAAGTCTCTCTGCTAAGTCAAAAATGGAGGGGATTAATATCCCCCCCATCACCATCATCATCATCCCCATGTCCAGCATCATCATCATCAGCAGCAGCAACATCATCAGCATCATCATCACCAGCAGAAACATCATCAGCATCATCATCATCAGCAGCAATCTCATCACCAACAACAGCATCAACAACATCCTCACCAGCTCTATCGCCACCACCATCATCGCCACTAAGACCCTCATGGGAATCACCTGATGCATTATGTAAAGAGTGCATTGATATTATACATGAATCAAAAGTGGAAACAACCTCTGGTGGTAGTGACTGACTCAACATTGACATAGATTTCATGAAATGTTCATTCATTAGCTTACTTTTTTCACGCTCCTATAATACTATTTTCTTTGTCGCAGCTAATTCAGTGCACGTAATTTCCAACTCAGAGGCCTTAGAGGCATTAGAGGAGTCTGATGATGACCAATACCTAGAGGGGACAATGTTTTTTCCTGGTCTACAACGGACTCTTCCTGGATGCTCCACACCTGACTCAAATGATCATTTGGCCCTAAGTTGTCAGCTTCCTCATCCATGGCCTCCAAGGCAGACTATTGAAATTATACACATATTAAATTATGAATTTCATATAAATGTTTGAAATATATATAAAAAAACTTACAATTTTTTCTTGTGTTTGTGAATTAACTGCAGTTCCATCTTTTCTTTTCCTACTGAAGTAGAATAATTTAGCACGAGGTACAGGACCTTCAATGCCCCATTCAGCTTGCTGCATATGAGAAATTAACAAATTTGGATTACAATCATATATGATAAATGCAAAAAAAATTGGATTGAACGTACCAGCCGCTTCTCATGATCGGGCATTGTATTGCACCCCAATGTGTGTAGATATATCATTTCATCTTTGTTTCTTTTGTTTTTCACTGAAACTTCCTAAGAAAAAAAAACAATACAAGTAATAAGAATTAAATTTTATATAAAAACCATTAAATATGGGTAGTACCTTATACTATTCAGTCTTCCAATGTGCGATCATTTTTTGATATTGACTTTTTGGATAGTCAGGGTTTGTGGGTACACCCTCTAATTTGGTACCCACTCTACTCCTCCAACCAATATGTAACTCATACTTGTATGACCGCCAATACTCTCCAAGATCACTCAACCAAGAATCTTTGGAAATTTCACCGTTAGGAAAGTTAAATAGACTCTGCAACGAAAATGTTAAGTCATATAAATACATTACTAATATAAATATAAATTTATAAAATTTCTGTACCCATATCTGCGCCCATGCCCTATCCTTGATGTTAGCACTGATATGTCTCCATGAGACCGGTTCCACCAGAACGATATCATGATATTTGGCTAAAGTAGACATGAAACTTCTACACTCCTTATCATTTTTACCTACCTTTTGATTTTGAGGATTTTAATCCACCATAATCTAAGTTTCGCGATTCCAGGCATCTCGCATTCGATTGCTCCCACATCGCCTACTAGAAGATCCCACTAAATAACATAAGAGGTGAAAAGAGAAGAGTTAAGTGACAATAAAATAAGACAAAAGTGAAATGCTATAATTTGAAACATTTATAATAAAAAAAACCTGATGCAGAATCCTGAATAGGTTGTGAGGCATCCATGGACTGTGCTGGATCAGCATCTTCCGAAGAAAGTATCTGTTCCACAGCATGCTCCGACTGATCTTCATGAACAGGAGTGGAAACTGAAGGAACAGACTCAATATGTGTATGATGGATGGTAGAAAAAGGAGGTGGCATAGACATGTCAGAATATGCGTAGTAGGTCTAGGGATACATGAATGGATATGGAAATTGTGGAGGTGAGAACATCGGTCGAGTCGGCATGGACATGGAATGGGAAAAAGAGGGTAAATGGGATGATGACGGCAGCATGTATGGGAACATCCCAGGGGTCTCAAGTGGAGGGTGGACATGTGTGGTAGATGTGATGTCCACTGATGGTTCAGTGTGGGGAGTGGTAGGACGGGAGCTCCGCCTAGGTCTAGGAGGATCCCTGCTCGGTCCCATACTAGGAAGAGGAATCTCTAAAGTTATATATCCCTAAAATAAATTTGATCAAAAATATGAACTTCATATTATATGTAATGTGGAAGATAAATATTATAATTATTATACTCACTAAAGATAACTCACGCTCGCGTCTAACAGGATCAACATCAAATAATCTTTTCTTGCGAGCTTTTGTAGTTTTCTTTATAATCTGTATAAGAATGAAATAAATATTTTTTAGAAACAATTTTTACAAATCATACATACAACTTAGAAGCCAAATAAGACAAAAAATGTCATAACATATTTCAGTAATGATAATTTAAAACCAAGTTATACAATTTTTAAAACCACATTTTAAACCCAGATTTCTGAATTGAAATAAATATAATTAAATGAAACGAAACCAAACAATACTAAAACAGACATATCATTCCAAAGTAAAACTAAATTATAGTAATTACATTCATACCAACCTGAGAAACTCATGTCAATGTAAATTGAATGAACTCTAAATATATATGGTTGCTTTTATATATTACCCTCCACTACCTCAGGTTCAACATCATCTCTCACAATGGGACAATTTGTGTCATCAAATACAATATTTTGGCTAACACCGATGGGGGATTCAATGGTGACAATTTCAACCCCAGCATCATGAAAAATATGTCTTGGGATTACTTCATTAATGACACCGTAATCAGGATTCAGATGATCTTTCACATAAAACACTTGTTTTGACATTGATGCCAAAATGTATGGTTCATCGGTATGCAGGAATCAACTCATGTCAATAACTCTAAATCCGAAATCATCAATAAATTTACCATGTCGCGTCATTGAATCAAACCATTTACATTTCATCATAGTGACTCGACCTTGAGAGTAGTAATCCAATAACAATATTTTCTCAACCAGTCCATAATAATACACATCTTCATATCGAGGTTGACTATCTGATGCACTGGCATAAAAATCTGTTCTAACAGTTAACATAACGCCATCATGTTGTGTTCTCATTTTCACCGCTTTATCAGTTGTAACAAATTTATATCCATTGATTATTAAAGATTTCCAGTCACGAACCAAAGAATTGGGACCAAAATCCAACGCTATTAATTCTTGAGAAACGAAGTCAGCAGGTAAACTCAATACCTGAAATAAATATGAGTAATATAATTAAATATATATCTATATTTTAATGTATATAATGTAATGGTCATACCTTTGATTTCAACCAAGCTGGGAACTCTTGGCTATGCATAGCCTCTCTCCTTCTCAACAGCAAAGACCGATGAACTCTACTTATAATTTGTTTATGTTCTCTACATAAAATGACAATAAAAGTATAAGGTATATGTGATATGATATCGTATGAGATAACATATATATATTCAAATTACTTACTTGATATAGTCATCGAACAAACCACAATTAAATAAGACTTTTAGATGTGCCATATTCCGCTCTTCAAAGCTCAATGTTACCAATGTATATGACCCGACAATTCCACCTGTTTGGGGAAGAGATGGAAATGAGGGCCGAATTTTATCATACTGCTCATCTTCATTTCTCATTGGTCGATTATGTCTTGTGCTCACATCAGACAAATACATTGAACAAAAATCCATACATTCTTGGGCCAGATAACTCCTCACAATGGAACCTTCAGGATAATTCTTATTTCAGACATATGATTTCAAAGTGCAAATATTTCTTTTAGTGGGATACATCCACCGAAAAGTGACTGGTCCCCCAAGAAGTGTCTTGGTTGTAAGATGAACTGTTAAATGCAACATGCAAGTAAAAAAGTATGGAGGAAAAATTCTTTCCAACTCACACAGAATTAACGGAGCCTCTTGCTGCATTTTTATCAATAATGATTTGGATAACCTTTTAGCAAAAAGGTCTCTAAAAAAATGACACAACTGAATCACTGCCACTCTTACAATATTGGATAGAAAATGCTGAATTGCTATTGGAATCAATTCATGAAGCAGGATGTGATAATCATGAGTTTTTAGGGATTTCAATTTCAAATGTCTTCTGTTGACTCGTTTAGATATGTTGCTGGAATAGCCATCTGGAACCTTGATATTCTCCAATATTTCCAGAAATCGATCTTTCTCTGCCGGTGTCATCACATAAGAAGCACAGGGAACTTTACATTTGTTTTCACTGATACAAACAGGATGTAGTTCTGGTCGAATACCCCAATCCAATAAATCCCGACGAGATTGGAGGTCATCTTTGGTCTTCCCCTTAATATTAAAAAGAATTTCAAGCAACATTTCACATATATTTTTCTCAATATACATTACGTCTAAACAATGACGTAACAAATTAGTAGACCAATATGGCAACACAAAAAAAATACTTCTCTTTTTCCAATTGTAAGTGACTTCAGTGTCATCATTCTTCCTCTTTCGAGATTTCAACTGACCTTTCCCTAATGAAAAGATGAAATATTTCAATTCATCATGCACATCACTTCCTGAAATACGTTGAGGTGGTTCTTCAGTGCCAACATTATTATCAAACCTCTGACGATTCTTCCTGTATTGATGATCCATTGGCAATAATTGGCGATGACCCATGAAACTAAAACTACGACGATATTTAAGCCTTCTCGATCGTGTATTCTTCATACAAACGGGACATGATAGTTTTCCTTTCGTGCTCCACCTAGACATCATTGCATAGGAAGGGAAATCATTTATGGTCCATAGAAGGGAAGCACGCATCTGAAACATATTCTTTGAAGAAGCATCAAATGTATGCACACCTAAATCCCAAAGTTGTTTCAACTCTTTTATTAAAGGCAGCAAGTTGACATCTATATCATTACCAGGATCCAAAGGTCCAGATATCAGTATACTCAAGAAAGTGAAAGGTTTTTTCATACACATCCATGGAGGAATATTATAAACATGAATAAAAACTGGCCACGTGCTATGAGCAGTAAGCATCTGACCAAATGGATTAAAACCATCACATGATAGGCCCAATCTGACATTACACACCTCAGTTGCAAAATCAGGATGTTGTGCATCAAATGTCTGCCATGATAATCCATCTGCAGGATGGACCATCTCATCATTACCTTTAATTCTCTCAACATCATGCCATCTCATATTAACTAAGATTTCTGGAGACATGAATAGATTTTGAAGTCTGGGAATCAATGGAAAGTGCCACATGACTTTCTGTGGCACATGAGATGGTGTTCCATCTGTATTTGTCTTCCATCAATATGTACCACATTCTTTATAGTCATTACAGTTAGCTGTTTCCTCCAAATATAAACTGCAATCTTTCAGACAAGCATGGACTTTATTAGTAGCAAATCCAAGCTGCTTAATTAACTTCCATGCCATGTAATGATTGGAGGGAATATCTGCACCATCAGGAAGCAAGTCCTTCAAAAATGTAATGATATAATCAATGGTGGTATTAGAAATCCCATACATGGTTTTTCCATGATATAACCGCATTAAAAATTCCAACTTGGTTATTTTAGTACATTATTGATATACTGGAGTTCTGGCATCATCCAATAAATTTTTCACTCTCCCAACATCATCGTCTTCAACATTTTCCTCATGTGTACTAATATCATTGTCTTATTGCACCGGCATGTTATCTCTCTCGGAATGATGCACATATGGAAACCGATCAAATATCAAATTCTCCATGTCACTTCATTCATTTCGTTTATGAACAGTCGAAGATTGACTCGTCTCTCCATGGTGAAACCAAACATTATAGTTATCTTGAAATCCAAATTTCGTTAAATGGTAACTAACTTCTTCTCATCTTAACCGTGGTCTTCCAACACAATTATAGCAGGGACACTGTATACATCCTCCATTTGACGCATTGTTAAATGCAAAATCTAAAAAATTCTCCAAATTACTTTGAAACTCATTTGAAATCCGATCGGTACGATACATCCAGCTTCTATCCATTCTATAACAAGAAAAAAAATTATCATTCAATCAAAAATGTAAATCATATTTAAAAAATTCATTACAATAAATTTTATTTTTAAATTAATCAATGCATATTAGTAGCTAGAAAAACATATTTAATGACAAGAGGAGTCCATGATTGAATAAGTAGCAATAATAAGAATGATCAGGATAAACCATCTTTCCATATTTATTTTCCATGTAAATCTAGAAAGGATCACATTGGATATCATTGTAAATCCTAAACCTGGATAAAAAATCTGAGATCTATTTACTTTACAAGGATAATAAATAATATCTAGAAATAATAAGAATAACAACAAACAAATGATAAATTATATTTAAATCTCAAGGACTGATTAAATTCTATGTAAATGGTTTGGTTGCTTGGCTTAAAAAATCATGCTCTAAACCGTTACATGTTTTTCAATTCACCTGTAAATATAACATTGAAATGTTACGTTAATACATAGTAAAAACTTTAAATTTAAAAAAAAATTAACTAATTGTTTTTCATAATTTATGGAACATACATTATCAAGATTTGAAGATGATTTCCATGTGTTACTGGTCATAAAATTTAGTATGTTAATTATGAATCATTCCATGATTGGTTTAAGAATTATGTATGTACTCATATAATTATGTTAAAAATAAATTATAAATGGTATTTTTAGATAAAGCACTATATATGATAATAATGTGTCTTATATAGTCTAGCATGCTTAAACAATTAATTGTGCATGATTTTCCAAATGCATTAAACTAAAATGTTATTGTACCACTCAATACAATAATGAATTATTTATTTTTAAATACAAATGAATGTTAATTTCTCATTATTTAGGTTGTTCAAAATAGGTCAATACAATACAATAATATTTTGGAGTTTGTTTCAGCTTGGTGTTTAGTGAAAAGTAAGATATCAAAGAGAAAAAAATTTATACATAGAAAAAAAATCTTGGTGTGTTACAATGAATATTAAATTATTCCTCCCTATGTGTTTTGATCATTATTGGTTCGCAAATCTATTCTCTTAGGATGGTATGATCTTGGTCTTCCTGGTTTCACATCGAATGGTTTGAAACAGGTCATGACCACATGGAACAGCCCCAAGAGATGATTTAGATCTTTCAGTTCATCTATGCGGAGTTTTTTGGATTTGGTCATTTGAGAGGGTATGGAATCAGCCATCGGATCGAGACTATGCTTTGACATAGGACACTTTCTTGTTGAATCACTTTGTAATGGTGGAGAGCTTAATCACATTCAAATGTTGGGGAGGGGAAGTTTTTATGTTGTCAATCTGGTTTTATTTTCCTTGACTTTTAGGGAATTCTTTGTCCCAATTCATGATGTCTTTGGGTTTTCCCATTCATCCCTTAAAATACAGTCTTATCTTAATAAAAATTTGAAGGCCTTCAGGCCATTGGAGGAGGTATGAGCTCGGTCAAGTGTCTTTCGAGTCATCTATTTATCGAACATTTTTTCCACACATAGTTAGTTTTTCTTGATAGTCACCCTCTTCTTCTAGTATGGGTAAAGGTTAAATATGCCACCTATGTTGGGGCCTTCTCTAATATCATCTATCTATAATCAACTGTGCTCTTCAAAATGTCATTGAAGACAAATCATCCTTAAACGGTGTGGACCAATCTCCTATAAAAAGAATAGTAGACATGATGGTCTGTGAGGTTGACCTCATTAGGTTTCTTAGGTTTTTGTATCTTGATTATGTTATTTTCCATGTATGTAAGGAAATAATTGTAAAACTTCTCATTTAATAAGTAATACACTTTTTCCATCCATTCCTCAAGTCATGGGTGACCCAGATCACTTTTTTCTTCCATTCAAGGGAGAATTTGTTGTTAATGCCGCTCAATGGGAGGTGTCATGTGATTTAGGGCCTTCCTAGGTTCTTGAATTGGAACTACTACTGTTTTTAGGGTAAGAGAAGCATTATCTACCTTACTAGTCCTTTTTCCCTATGTCATGGGTGTCGGCCAAGATTTGGCCTAGGTTTTTTAAATGGAATCTTTTAAGCATTGTGTTGTCTCTGAAAACTCATAGAATCTACCTAGATAATTCATCAAGATAAAAGGTGTTCGTAGCTCATCCTAAATATTCACATCACAAATTTCCATCCATTTCTTTTTTGATAAAGGTATTTTGAGTGAATATGTTAAACTTTTCCATCTAGCGATGAAGTAAGAAACTCTATAACTTTCACATTGTTTGCAATCTGTGAGGTCAAAAATTATTATTTTCATTAACATGGAGTTTAAATGATCTAAAAATTGATAATGAATAAATTTACATTCCACAATGGATCCTACCGAAAGGTTGTTTTACTAAAATAAGGTTGGTCCTACCAAATTACATACAAAAACATCTTAGTTTTGTTTCCTCCTACTGATCTTAGGGGCTCATCATAAAGTCTCTTTAGGACATGAAGTGTGTGAGATGTAATTTTGGATCTCCCAAAAAATCAAGGCTTTAGAATATAGTATTGTAAAAATTGGATAGGGTAAAGGTTTTATCCACACATTCGGGATATAACTTATTTTTGGTTTTTATTGGGGTGTTCCTCCCTTCAATGGATTCCATTTTGGAATCCAATGATTCAGTGGTGTTGAGGAGTTCTTGAGGTATTATTGTCTCGGCCACCTTCTAACTACAGGTATTGGGAAAGTATTGATGAGGTGGCCCCACCTTCATATCTCATTGATTCTCAATCTATGCTAAGACTGAATGATCGCTCTAATGGGGAAGATGTTGTCACCATAATAGAGGAAAGTCGTAATCATTCAAAACTTCTTCATTTATTTAAATCAATTTCTTGGATCTATACCCAACCTAACATTAAAATTACACCATTTAATTCATATTATCCCTCTCCTGATGTATGTGATGAGAGTGTTTTGTCTCTTTTTGAAGACGATAGCCAGCAGAAATATTGTCCCTGATAGTTCCTCATCGATATATCTGAGATTCTATATCACATTATCTTATTGTGCTAGTAGTTCCTCTATATAGGTAATTTCAGTTCCCCTAGGTAGTGATTGGTATGTATCCACACATTTCCCTTTATCCTAGGCAGAGTTCCATCGAGGAGAGGGAAATTCCTCATTCGTAGGTGCCATGTTCTACATATTTCTCTGATTATGTGTATGTGTAGCCTTAGTTTGTTCATCCACATCACCTACCCCTAAATGAACAGTTTCCACATCATTCCCCTATATTTTTAAATCTTGATTGACATCAATTTTTATATTAATTATGATGATGTTCACTAAGGTGTATCATGTAGTGGGATTTACCCCATCACTCTCCACGCAAAAGGGAAATTATCCATTGTTTACTCCTCCTTTGAGGGTTGCATTAGGGTCATTTATCTGACCCCTGGTCATATTAGTCCATTTTGTCTTATGAAACTTATGGTTTTTAACTTCCTTTATCGTAAATTCCCCCTACCTTGGTCTATGAATAGTGACCATAATGGAATTTCCAATCATACTTGTCGAGCAGACCCAAAATGAAAGAGGTGTATCTCATAGTGGGAGGAATGATTGGGATGTTGACCATTGATAATTATCTTCAAAACTAGAGAAGATTAATTCCTTTAAGGGTGATAATAATGATAAAAATTACCCTAGACCTATGGAATGGGAATGATTTGGGGCTGTTGTTGGCACTTTTTGATCCCATTTTTGAGGATATAATGAATCCAATCAAGGATTTTATGGATCCTAAGATGGAAATTGAGATATAAATTCCCCCATACCTAGATGTTGGTGTTGATATAGAGCCACCACTGATTTCTATAGGACATAAGGAATCCAATCAAGGATTTTATAACATAAGATGAGTGAATTGTTGTGTCATTTCACACATATTACTACATCATGTATGGATCAAAAAAATTCTGATCTATCATTATCTATAACCCCATTTTTAGATCTTCCATCGCCCATGAAATTCAATCTTATAAGAGAATATTTTCTTATTCCACACCTACCTATTGATTGAGAACCATTTACAACTTCAGATTCCACATATAGAGTACCAAACCAGTATCTCCATCCTATAACTAACATACATTTTCATATATTTTAATTTTTATCATTAATTATAATATATTTATTTGTCTTGTTATTAATTTATCAAGATATGTATTCGGACATGAGGACTGTTAGCATACATAATATATATAAGTTGGTATTTATGATAACCCCAACTCTATCATAAATAATTCCCAATTTTACTAATCTATAGATATCTATGTGACACTTAAATCAACCAGTATCTACAACTTCAAATCCTAGAGGTTAATCATTACACATGGTAACCCCTCTAATCAACCAATAATCATCGATATCCTCCCATAACATTAATGGAGCATCACAAGTAAAATTACCTTGTTTAAGAGATGTCGAGGCGGAGGCAAAGGCAAGGAGGTCCAGTTCGGGAGCTGGGATGCGGAGTCGGGATGTGGAGCTGGGAGGTGGAGCGGGGATGTGGATCCGAGACGCGGATCCGGGAGGCGGATCCAGGACGCGGAGCCGGGAGGCGGAGCCGGGAGGCGGAGCCAGGAGGCGGATCCGGGATGCGGATCCAGGAGGCAGAGGCTGGGGAGGGGAGTCGGAGAGGGGAGGAGAGGGCCGGGAGGCGGTGGTCGGGGAGGGGAGGATAGGGCCGGGAGTAAGGGTCGGGGAGGTAGGGTTGAATGGGGGGACGCTGAGTGAGGAGGAGCCCGATACTTTAGGCAGGACGATGTTTTAATACCCACGGTTTTAATAAAACTGTGGGTAAAGATAAATAAAAACAACCTATTCCCACGGTTTATAAAACCATAGGAATATATGTGTGGGGATAAACCCCATTCCCAGTAGTGACTTTTCTTTTATTTCGAGATTCCTTTTTTTTATTTTTCTTTCCTAAACTCCACTTAACCAAGAGGCATTAATGATCCGGTATCTTACATATTATGGATTTCACCATGTTTATGTAATACTCACCATTACATTTCTTCTCCTCTCTCACTCATTCAAGAAATTAAAACACCGTATGTGATGTGTCGATTTACCGACATTGTGGAAAATGTGATTTCAATTTCTTTTACATCCTCCAAGACTGGTCATGAAACCATTTTTTATGGTTGAACCAGATTATAATTTATTTATTATATCTTATATAAGGTTCTGGAATCATTTAGTACACATGTGATTAATTTATAAAACAAAACATTTTCATTACGATCGAAGAATCGCCAAAATGACATAAACAAATATCAATATTGTTTTAACTTGTGAATCATCCTCATGTCAGAATTCAGATTGATAAATGAAATAAGTTATGGTACTAGAAATATATAAATACCATTCAATTCCAATTATTAAGTTTCACTTCCAATCGACAAGAACATCCATCATGAATCAATCATGGAAATCATATAAAGAACTCACCTGAAATGATGGAAAGAAGAAAATACTAATAATTAAAGGGTTAAATGATGTTATAAAATGATCGTATATTATGTTATAAACATTAACATGTTTCTATAAGATATTAATAACACTATTTTAACCATTATACAGGAGGTTTAAATGAGTTTTAAATAAGATAACCCTGAGGTAAGGGAATCCTAAACCTGATTTCCATTCTTTGGGTTAACATTCAACTTCATTATTTATGTGGTATTAAATTTTTTTGTGTGATGATTTTTGTTTATACTATTTCAAATTATGTGTATTTAAATTCTATATATGTATTAAATCCACTCTTTTAAGTCTCACTTCAAATTTCATGATTTTTTTATGTGGTTTTACTTTTAAAATCCTCTTTTAAAAATTCTGTTTTACAAGATTCAAAAGTAATGTTTTTATGAAATTATTCATGTTGTATTATTATGTTTTGGTTATTGAGAATTGTTTTTTATAAAGAGTGGGACCTATATATCCCTCCAATTCATTGGATGTGTTTATGTTAAAGGTCGGTCGTATGGTTACTCTATGTGTAACTGCGATGGTTACACAAATTTTAAGGTAGCTGTGAGGGTTACAAATTATAAGGTAGTCATGAGGGTTAAAATATTATATAAGTAATTACCCAATAAACCTTTATGGTTATATTTATGTTCTTATGTTTTGTGTGGATCTGGTTTAAATCTCATTTTTCACAAATTAATTATATATGGGTAACAATTATGTCTTTTGAAAATGATTTCATACATTACAAGTATCTGTGGACTAATGTGTTCTTTCCTTCTTTTTATATACCTTACGGAGATTTTTGTGCCCATCCCATGTTTTTAAATGATTTTAATAGGTTATAAGGATGTGTATTACAATGAAATAATCCAATTTAAATGTTTGAATAATTTTCAAAGAAATTGTGCTTTATTTGAGAAGTTTTATATTTTGGAAGAAATGAATACTATTTTTATGGTATCCACTACGTAATAATGTGTAATGAGATGAATGTATTATATCCCAATTATATAAATAAATAAATTTGAAAATAACCTCAATGTGAAAGGAATTTATTTCTTGACTTAATTCAAGATTATGTATGTAATAAGCCTGGGTCCTTATAGTTGGTATCAGAGGACGATTTAGATAATATTAGGGGTTAGGATGATGTTAATATAATACTATAAATGTTTTTTATACTATATAGTCAATTTAAAATGATATTGCATTTAATTATTACCATGTTTCTTCAACTAAGATATGTTTGTTTAGAATGGTTTTCCATAGAAGAAATGGAGAATTTGAAGAGGAGAGGCACCGATGGAATGATATCCTTCTGAATCTGCAGCTCGGAATGGTAAGGATTGGAACTGAGAAATTTGTGACAGTATGGATCAGCTAACGTAGGAAATAAATGGTGATGCCATCCATGAAAGATAAAAACTAGATGTACTACAATGGAACATGAAAATATTGGAACATTTTATGAGACAACACCCTCCAACTTTCATTGGATATTCTGACCCAATTGCGGCTGAAGGATGCATTAAAGCCCTTGAAAATATATTTGATGTTGTGGGATGTTCAGATAATCAAAAGGTAAGTCTTTCTATTTATCATTTTGAATGTGAAACTGATCAGTAGTGGTCAATGGTAAATAATATTAGGGATAGAGAGGATATTTATTCCTTAGAGTGGGATGAGTTTAAAATTATTTTCCTTGAAAAATATTTTCCTAAGGTGGTGAGACTTAAGATGGAGAAGAAATTTCTTGAATTAAAGAAAAAGGAGGAAGATTCAGTGGTTGTTTATGAAGAAGACTTCACCCAACTAGTGAGGTATTCTCCAAATCTTATTCTATATCTTGATAGAAAAATCAAAAGCTTTTACTCAGGATTGAAGCCAATGTATCGAAGGGCATTGGCCTCCCATGAATTCAAAAGTTACAAGAAACTTGTCTGATGTGATGAGAGGGTAGAGATGAAATTTTCTAATAATCATGTTTATTTCTGAAATAAGGAGAAGAAGAGGTATATATGGAAAGTTATGGGTAATAATCAACCAAATAAATATGATGGTAAGAAAATACAGTTTCTAGTTTGTGAAAAGTGTGGCAAGAATCACCCTGGGGAATGTCTCTCCAAAACTGGTATGTGTTTTAGATGTCATAAGTTTGGACATATGGACTAATATTTTAATGAAAATGATCCTAAGAATAATCATAATAAGCAAACAGTTAAGTGTTTAAAATGTGGTGAGATGGGTCATTATGCAAATGCCTGCCCAAAGAGAGATCCAAATGATGCCAAGAAGAAAGACTATAAGCAGAATGGTGTAGTGAGATCCTTTAAAACTATGTTAGCAGGTGTCATTCCATCCAACAAAGAGGTATCAGGTACTCTATTCATTTACTCAGATTTTGCTAAAGTTTTTTTCAATACGGGGTCTACACATTCCTTCATCTTTGAGAAATTTTCCAGTAAATCGGAAATATCACCTCAAAAAATGAGACCAGAAATTGTTGTTAAAAAACTAGGGGGAAATATTATATCATAGATAAATTATAAGAAACTTTCTATTATGGTCTGTGGAAAGACTTTACCTAAAAACCTTGTTGTTTTACTCTTAGTTGAGTTTTATGTTATTTTGGGAATTGATTGTCTTTCTGTTTATCATGCTAAGATTGACTGTAGAACTAAAGAAGTTATTTTTTTAAACAATTTTTAGTATACAAGAACAAAACCATACAATTGGTAACATATCAGGAAGTTGAGAAACTATTGAAAGATGTAAAATTAAAGTTATCTTTCTTATATTATTGAAAACAAGGGAACTGTTCGGATTAATGATGTTCTAGTGGTAAATCAATACCTAGATGTTTTTCTTGATGAGTTAACCAATATCATACCTAATCAGGAAGTCAAATTCACAATTGGATTATTTTTTGATGCTAAGAAAATTTTAAAACCCCCATATCATATGGCTCAAATATAACTTCTTGAATTGAAAAATCAGTTGCAGGATTTGATTGATAAAGACCTCATTCGTTATAGCACATCACCATGGGGAGCTCCTGTTTTTTTGTTAAAAAGAAATATGGTTTTATGAGACTTTGAGTTGATTATATAGATTTTAATAACATCACTGTTAAAAAAAGTATCATTTTCCTCACATCAATTACTTGTTTGATCAGATCTACGGAGCTCAATACTTTTCTAATATTAACATGAGATCAGGATACCATCAGGTGAAGGTAAAGTAGGATGACATCCTAAAAATAACCTTTTGTACTAGATATGGGTATTATGAATTTTTCATTATGCCAATTGGGTTAACTAATGATGCTATTTTATTCATTGATCTTATGAATAGAATATTTCATGGGTTCTTGGATAAATTTGTGGTTGTGTTTATTGATGGAATTTTGGTATTTTATAAGAGTAAATAAGGTCATGAAAAACATCTAATGGTTGTTTTTAAAAAAATTAAAGGAAAAGAAACTATATGGAAAATTCATAAAGTGTGATTTTTGGTTACAACAGATTTCTTTTCTTGGGCACATTGTATATAATAATGGAATAACAGTTAATCCTGCCAAAACAAGAGTGATTGATGAATGGCCAAGACCCACAAATGTTACATAGATTCCTAGTTTTATTGCATTAGTAGATTATTACTGATGATTTTTTAAAAACTTTTCCCGGTTATCTAGCCCGCTAACCAAGTTAACACAAAAAGGGGTTAAATTTATTTGGATAGAATAATGTGATGTTTGTTTTCAGTAACTGAAGAAGAGATTGGTGAATGATCCAGTTTTGGCCTTGCCTTCCTAAAATGGTAAGTTTTTCATCTATATGGATGCTCCCTTGAAGGGACTTGGTTGTGTTTTAATGAAGAATGATCAGGTAATCTCTTATTCTTCAATACAACTTAATCCTCATGAATTAAATCATACCATCCATGATTTGGAATTGGTATTTGTTGTTTTTTCTTTGAAAATTTGGAGGCATCATTTATACGAATCAAAATGTCAAATATATACTTATCATAAAAGTCTGAAGTATATATTCACTCAGAAGGAACTAAACATGAGGCAGAGGATATGGCTTGAATTAATAAAGGATTATGATTCCATGATCAATTACCAACTAGGAAAAGCAAACAAAGTGGAAGATGCCTTGAGTCAAAAACATCATGCATCATTAACTATGTTATGTTTGAAAAATGATCCCTTGATTAATGATTTGATGAATTTTGGCTTAGAAGTTATTGGTATAGAAAATACATCTATATTGTTTTAGGTTTCAGTGAGTTCATTGTTATTAGACAGAATTAAGTGAGCACAGAAGGAAGACCGTGAGCTATAAAAAAAGGTGTAATTGGTTAAAATGGGTAAGATTCTAGAATTTAATCTTGATAAAGATTGTGTTTTAATATTTTGAAAAAGGTTGTGTGTGCCTTGTGATTTCTAGTTGAAGAAATATTTGTTGTGTGAAGCTCATAGTTCTCCATTTTCATTTCATCCTGGTAGTACTAAGATGTACAGAGACCTTCGGGATTATTACTGGTGGGATGTAATGAAAAGGGATATTGCTGATTTTACCACGAAATATTTGACATGTCAAGAGGTTAAAGAATAATGAGAGTTACCGAAGGGAATGCTTTATCCTATTCTAGTTTCAGAGTGAAAATGGGAGAATGTATCCATGGACTTTGTAGTGGGACTACCTAATACTTCTCGATGTAACAACGCGATTTGGGTTATTGTTGATCGGCTGAAAAAATCTACACATTTCCTTTCTATTTGGGATATAATGTTGTTGGGTCATCTTTTTCGAAAGTACCTCAATGAGGTTATTAGGTTACATGGAGTTCCTATTTCCATTATATCTGATCGGGATCCCATGTTAACTTCTATCTTTTGGAAAGGTCCTTCAGAAGTCATTGGGAATTGAATTAAATTTCATTATAGCTTTTCATCCTCAATCAGATGGCCAGTTAGAATGAACAATTGAGACTTTGGAGGATATGCTTCAAGCTTGTTCAATGGACTACCAGAGAAGTTAGGATCAACATCTTTCTTTAGTTGAGTTTTCATATAATAACTATTTTCATTCTAGTATACAGATAGCACCTTTTGAGGAATTGTATGGGAAGCGGTATCGGACACCAGCATTTTTAGATGAATTTGGTGAAAGAAAGATGATAGGGTAGGAATTAGTAGAGTAAGTGGCTGAGAAATTGAAAATGATCTAGCTGCACATGAGGACAGCTCGAATTAGGCAGAAAATTTATGTAGATTACATAAGGAAAGACTTATCTTTCAAGGTAGGTGCCCATATTTTCCTTAAAATATCTCCTTATAAAAGTGTGATGCATTTTGGAAGGAAAGGAAATCTATGTATGTGGTTCATTAGTCCTTTTGAAGTCTTGGAGAAAGTTGGACCAGTTGCATACCAAGTACCTTTGCCTCTGATTTTGTCTCAGGTACGCAATGTTTTTCATATATCAATGTTGAGAAAGTATGTGCTAGATTTAACTCATGTATTGAGCCCAGAAGTAGTTCAGCTGGAAGAGAACCTTTCCTATGAAGAGAAACTAGTTCAGATTCTTGATCGAATGGAGCAGGAATTGTGGAATAAAGTAATCCATCAGGTAATGTTTTTGTGGATAAACCACATGGTTGAAGAAGCAACATGGGAATTTAAAAATGCTCTGAGGGAAAGGTACCCTCACTTTTTTAATAAATAAATAAAATTACATGGATGAAACTTCCAGAAAGTGGGGAGAATGTAACACCCCAAGGTTTTCTAAAAATAAATTAAAATGCATGAAATTTTGTTTTAATTAGATATTTACAACTAGCCTTTAAACATAATTTTGATGCTTCTATGTTTTGAATATTGAAAAACATTCATCTACAATTGTGATCAGTAAGTTATTTAGAGTCTAATGGAACCAACTTAATTTTTAGTGAATAGTAACATACCCTTATGAATATTAATATGAATAGTAACATTGTAATGACCCGTCAATTCTCATTGGCTTGACAGTATAATGAGTCATTACTAGGCCTTAAGCGATATCCCCAAGATGCCAAAGGCTGGAAATAAATACCAAAGGGTTTCAAATACAACTGGGGGATGATTTACCCTCTAGGAAATAAACAAATAAACCTACCAACCATAACAAAAAATTTACTATATGATGCATGCACAAATGAAAGACAACTCAACAACTTCATGCACTCAAAATCACATAAAATTAAGCAACAACGGAAGGATAACCAAGTATCAGAGTACACAGAGGATAAACTACACAAGACTCTCCAAAAACCTCAAGACTCCATACTCCACATTCTCCAAGCTCCAAAATATCCAAACAACCCAACATCACGAGGTAGTGTTAAACACGTGTGAAACATTACCTTATCCCCTGTCCCAAAAGATAGCATCTAAAAAAGCACCAAAGTGCCAAAGCAGGGGTGAGTATAAAACTCAGTAGGTTTTCCCCAATGATTTCCCTACTCATGCCACTAGGATAGAATAGTTAACAACAATTATATAAAATGGTTTATATAAAACAATTTCTCAAAAGTAGTTCATAACTAAATATAAACATGTTTCCAAAACCATTCACTACCAAAACCATACAAGTGCAATTGAAACCAATTTTTCTAGCAAGATATTTTTCCAGAAAAATAACTAAACAATCTTTAAAACCATTTCACAATATCACTTTATCATCATACCCATCCATTCCTCAAACCCATGAAACCAACCATGCATGCTATGTTATGAAAGTTCCATACTCATGAGTGGTTTTTCGTTGATCTACCAAGTCGTCACTAGGTAATTATTCCCCGTGTGCCATTAATCCTTTGGCACCGAGCACAAGGTCATATTTCAACCAAGCCCCATGTATGAATAGTAATATGAATAGTAACATGATCCTAATTAATAGTAAATTTTAATATTATTTTATTTTATTACGGCCTTAAGATAATGACATCTTGGTTAATTTTTCAATGTGATATAAAATTAGTTATAGTTTTAAAAATGTTAATTTTTGAATTAAGTATGATTTTATTTAAAAATTAAATTAATAATATTTAAAAACTTATTTTCAAAAAATTTAATTCATTTTTAAATTATACACATCAAAAAATGGTTAGGGTGAATATTTGAGATTTTTCTAAAATTCTTGAATTTTTTATGAATAGTGAAAAACAGTAAAATATTGAATATTCAAATTATCAGTTAAATACACTATTTATGACATCATAAGTGATTTAATCCCACTTGGTTAGAACTCACATTCCATTGTTACTATTTGAGGTCACAATAATTATTATTATTCAAAATTTTCAGCAAAAATATAATAATAATGATTAAAATAATGAAAAATACCCCCTCTCCTCCACTATAAATACCACCCTCATTCCCCTCTTCCTCCTACACATCTCAAGCCATGATCATTGTCTAATTTCTACAAAATTCCATCCCCAATATCCTTCCACACATCCTAGAGCTGTTGGTATCACCTAAAGGCCAAAACCCAAGGCCTTAAGAAGGATCTCAAGGAGAAGAGATCAGGAGGTAAACATCCTCTTATGTTTTCCTTATTTTCTTTCATTTTATGTTATACTTTTTAATTTATTTTGGATTATACTGGGATATGTCATTAAATATATCCCTTACTTCCCATATTATGTAATTATGATAATATACCCCTTTTCACTCATCAAAATATTTTATGAAATGTTAAGAAGCGTCATTAGGCTGTAGAATTTTTGTAAGGGATTTCTCAACTTTTCTTTTATTTCGAGATTCATTTCTTTCCTTTTTATTTCTTCACCTATCATTATACAAGATAAATGAATGATTAAGTATCTTAAATATTCTGTATTTAACCATGTTTATATAATACTCACCATTACATTTCTTCTCCTCTCTCACTCATTCAAGAAATTAAAACACCGTCTGTGATGTGTCGATTTACCGACATCATGGATGATGTGATTTCAATTTATTTTACATCCTTCAATACTGGTAATGAAAAAAAAAATTATGGTTGAACCAGATTATAATTTATGTATTATATCTTATATATGGTTTAGGAATCATTTTGTAAACATGTTATTAATTTATAAAACAAAACGAGTTCATTACGATCGAAGAATCACCAAAATGACCTAAACAAATATCAATAATGTTTTAACTTGTGAATCATCATCATATCGGAATTCAGAATGATAAATGGAATAATTTATGGTAATGTAAATATATAAATACAATTACATTACAATTCTAGAGTTTCACTTCCAATTGACAAGAACATCCATCATGAATAAATCATGTAAATCATGTAAAGAACTCACCTGAAACGATGGAAGGAACAAAATACTAAAAATTAAAGGGTGAAATGATGTTATAAAATGATCATATAATATGTTATAAACATTAATATTTTCTATAAGATATTAATAACACTATTTTAACCATTATACAAGAGGTTTAAATGAGTTTGAAGTAAGAAAAACCCGAGGTAACGGAATTCTTAACCCGATTTCCATTCTTTTGGTTAACATTCTACTTCATTATTTATGTAGTATTAAAATTTTTTGTGTGCTGAGTTTTGTTTATAATATTTTTAATAATGTGTATTTATATTTTATTTACATATTCCATACACTCATTTAAGTCTCACTTCAATTGTATAATTTTTTAAGGGGTTTTACTTTTAACATCATCTTTTAAAAAGTCTGTTTTACAAGATTCAAAAGAAATGTTTTTCTGCAGTTATTAATGTTATATGATTATGTTATGGTTCTTGGGAATTTTTTATGAGGAATTTTGGGACCTATATATACCTCAAATTAATTGGTTTTTTGTATGTTGTAGGTTGGTTTTATGGTTACTCCATGTGTAACTATGATAGTTACACAAATTGTAAGGTAGCTGTGAGGGTTACAAATTATAAGGTATTCGTGAGTGTTACAATATTATGTAAGTAATTCCCCAATAAACCTCTATGGTTATGTTTATGTTCTTATGTTTTTTTGTATCTTGTGTAAATTTCAGGTTTCATAAAGTATATATGGGTGACAAGTATGTCTTTTGAAAATGATTTCATACGTTACAAGTGTTCATGGACTAATGTGTTCTTTCCTTCTTTTTATATCCCTTACTGAGATTTTTGTTCACATCCCATGTTTTTAAATGATTTTCATAGGTTATAAGGATGTGTAATACAAATAAGAAATCCAATTTAAATGTTTGAGGAATTTTCAAAAAAATATGCTTTATTTGAGAAGTTTTATATTTTAGAAGAAATGAATACTATTTTTATGGTATCCACTCTGTAATAATGTGTATTGAGATGAATGTATTATGTCCCAATTATCTAAAGATATAAACGTGAAAATATCCTCAATGTGAAAGGAAGTGATTTCTTGACTACATTCAAGATTATGTATATAATAATATTGGGTCCTTATATCAAGATGTCTTAGATGTGGGGGAGGTGATTGAGGATATTATTGGGCATAAATTTGAAAATATTCAAGGCTTGTAGGTGTGAGGATAAGTGGTGTGGAGGGGTGTTATTTAGAGTGGAGGAGAGGGGTGATTTTTGAATATTTAATTCATTTGTTTATTATTTTGGCTCAAGACTATGAATAGTTTGGTAATTATCATCAAATATATTAAAACAATTATTGAATGTTCTAGATTATGGTGCTTACATAATTAATGACTCGAGGAATAGTGTATTTAACTTATAATGTATTTTTACCATAAATTATCGTATTTTACTATTCAGAAAAATTAAAGTATTTTAGAAAATACCAAAAACTAACCCTAACCATTTCTCGACGTTTATAATTTAAAAATGAACTCTATTTTAGGAAAATAATTTTATAAATATGAGAAATTTAATTTTCAATCAAGACCATCATTTACTCAAAAAATACGGATTTTAAATTTATAACTTCTTTTATAACACTCTGAAAAAAGATCTAGGTTCTCATATAATTATTATAAAATCATAAGATAACTAAATATTAATTTATGAATAAATTTTATGAAGTAATATTTTCCTTTAAAACATTTATTAATTCTATAATTATAACTAAATATTTATGACTTACTAAAATACCAGCACTTAATTAATACCTTTTAAAATATTAATTTACTTATGCTATGATATAATTATATCATAATTTCATTTATAAGATGCCTAAATTTTATTTATACATTCATTGGTTAGTTTATTATTCATTTTTCCAGTTTACTATTCATAAGGGTCATATTACTATTCCTAAGGTCAAGTTATTGTTTCATTAGTATTGGTTTCTTAACTTCTAGAAACACCTCTTATTTCATTAATTATTCATTTATAAAGTTTTTGTTGTGTTATATAGGTGATTTTATGTGATCTATACTATATGAAATAAACATAAGAAGGGAAATCTCATTAATAGAATTCTGGTTTGTTACAATAATCACCGCATTAGTGGGTATTGTATGATTCTAGATTATCCACACTATAATATTGTATTTAGATAGAATTATCTTTCATCGTAGAATATCCCCCCATGAATCAATGGTTTTAGACAATATCATCATGTTTCTATAATCCTTGGATAAGAATATACCTGACGTGGTTCCCTTGAACATACACTCAACTGAATCATACACTATCTTAATTCTATCAAAAAAATCTAGATGGGATTCAAGATCGCTTGGATGAAGGAGGGGTAGAAGCTAGCCTGATTGAAAGTGAAAGAGCGTTGTCGTGGGTGACCTCAAATGATTAGTGATTTTGGGGAACTTAGGTGCAGCAGAGTGGCTGACCAAGGTCGTCTCTCAGAGGAGGAAGAAGATTTAAAACAAATATTTGAAGGTATTATAAAAATAAAATAAAAGAGAATAAAAATACTACCTGAAATGATGGGGGTTGGTTATAGTTTATTAATCTCGAAGAAGTTTGATGGAAGAAGATTGTATTTTTTTTAGTTTTGAAATGAAGTTCGATTAAAATGACACAACAAAAAGATGTTTTTTTAGAAAATATTTTAAAAGTTGTAATCAATATAACTCTACATATTCATTCAATTATTAATCATTATCATTTAAATCAATATCCACTTAATTATGATCCCTTAATTTTTTATCCCTCAAACCCTACTAGAGTTAACTTAACCACAAAGATGAAATTACTTAAACCCTAGGCTAGCTTCAGAACACGCAATCGTAGCACCCTACTTTGATTGTTGTTCTAAGGTTAGCTTATGGTCAGTGGTTAATTAGAGCACATATCCATTATGGAAATGAGGATTAATTGTGTTTACGGATTATATTTGAACTCTACAAATTTATCCCGTATGGTCTTGTATTACCGATTAAGATCGCGCTCTCACAATTTACACAATTCCCGACCTCGCGTGTTTTTTGTTAATTATTCAATTGCTTGCTTAGTTTCTTACAATTTAAAAACACAATTCATGGATCATATTGAGTGAATTAAGGTATCTCAATGATTCAAAATAATTAAATGAAGAAGGATAGAGGTTGATTTATTACTAAAAAGAACTACTCTTCCATGGGTGGTGTAGTCATCGTGGAGACGTTTTGCATAAGCAAAGGATTGAAAGGGTAGAACCCAATATTATCTCCACTCTTGATTCCAACCCAATTAAGAATATTAAGAGAATAATAAAAGGGAATAACACAAAATATTATTTGAAAAAAAAATCAAGAAACAAACATGAAATAAAAGAAATGCAAAGAAGAGGTGGGAGAGGAGAGCCTTTTTGGAAGAGAGGTTTTCACAAAGGCTTACTTCTTCCAAGAGTTTTGAGGGGATATCAAGAGACACCCTTTCGTCCACACCTTCAAAATGCCTCTACCAGACCTACCAAATAGTTAAAACCCCCTTTAAATAGAGTTTGTGAGGGCTAGGGTTACATAAATTTTTAAGTGTGAAATGAAAAACTCGTCCAAATATTTTATTCCAAGTTTCACCACCTAGTTTACCTCCAAAACACGTGAATTAACTGGCCTTCCAGAAGGGGTATTTGTTTCAAATCATGTCCCCGAGCATTACTCGACATTTGGGCTCTATCCAAGCCCGGATGAAGAAGATATGGCCCAAATACAGAACCCATGTCCATTCTGCCGAGTCCATCCCACCATTGTCGTAATGGCCCATTTACTCCATCAAAATGCACTTATTATATCTATTGTCCTGAATGAAAGTTGTATAAAATTAAGTTATAAACACTTTTAAAAAATTTAAAATTCAAATAATAAATATAAAAATATTTATCTTCGAAATACTACAGTGCACTATAAAGGGTAAAACTGGAATTTTCACCAAATGTTCAAATGAATGATCAAATCCCAAATATTTTATAAATAAACATATTTAACACAATGTGAGGAAATTATATCATTTATTATAAATAAAATATTCAACAAAATAGTGTTTTATCAACTCTCCCACACTTACCCTTTTGCACTCCTGGGAAAAACCTCATGTTAAGTAAACATCAATATCAAATCAAAACCAATTTTAAAACACATATCATTGGGATCCATCTATTCCGCACCAAGAATCAAAAGATATCATGCCTCATAAAAAACCTTATTTAAAGTTCTCTATTAATATCATTCAATATATTTGCACTTCATTTATCCTCTCATGCACAAAACACTTACCTCGCTTAAATTTTCTCTCATAACTCAAATATCAATTTTTTTTTTGAAATGTCTTTCTCATCCAAACTCATACAAGGGTCACCATAGGCTTGATAAATTCCTAAATCTCCACCCTATGTGATTCAAGTACATATGTTTATCATGAGTAATTTTCAGGTTTGTTCTGTGGCTTTCGGTTGGTAGGATTTAGATGTGAAAAATTCTGAGGCTGAATAAGGAGGGCTTGACTCTTTTTGAAGCAAAATTGCATTAATCTAATTTTCACTTAAATATGGTCTTCTCCTTAATCCCCATAGTATCAATTCAGCTCCATAATCATGAAAAGTCATGAAAAGTTTACACCATTCATCATTTCAGCATCATAAATGTCAATCTTCTCAAACATGATTTTCTTGAAAGCTCCAGATAGGCATAGCTTTCCACCTCAATTAGAAGCTCCAGAAAAGGCACAGCTTCACCTGTCATGAAAGCTCCAGAAAAGGCAAATATTTCAATATAATGACTTTCTTCAGTAGAAAACACATCTCTTAAGAATTTAATTTTTCACCCAAAGTATCACAGAATGTGGTAGCACAACACAAGATAGATTCCCTCACACTTAAGCTCAACTAGATTATGCAATTTCACTTCAAGAGTTGGTTGGATAGGGAAAATTGGATTGTAATGTGGCTAACCTAACAGGTTGTGAATGGATTATAAGGGCTACAAGGATTAAATATTCAAGGTAGGACATTATAAAATAAGGATTCTCTAAAATAGGGGCTTTAATACTAAACAAATGCCTCAATCATTTAAACATAAGTACCTCAAACCCTCAAGTTTTGACAGGAATAGATCAAATTCTGGTTAAATCAAGCATGGTTTGGTTCTCTCAAGAAGTGAGGTGAATTTAAAGAATATGAAAATAATGGTTCAGAAGCCTCACAAGAAAGTGATTTCAAATATAAAGACAGTGAGATGTGGCATGGGATTCAAAATTCAGTGTACTTTTCATGAAATTACTAAATATTTGAACTTGAAAAAAATTCATTTCAACTTTCATTTAAGCTTATTTTCAAGGGGTAAATTGTTTCACTTATTGATATGGATTTAAAAATGGTGATGAGAATCATTTCAGCTCAAAAGTTTCAGAAACACACAGAAAATTGTAAAATAAACACACAAAATTTGAAAAACACGCAATTTTTTTGGTTTTTTTTAAACAGGAAAACAATTGAAATTACTAAACTAAAAGGTTCCCTCCCCCACACTTAAAATATTGCATTGTCCGCAATGTGAACCCATGAGATGATATATGCACATGAAATGCAGAATTTTTAAATAGGAAAAATAATATAAAAGTGAAAGGGTTAGGAACAGCCTGATGTGATCAAGTGATGATGGGGTCATGCAGTGTGATAAAATCCACTGCATCAGTAGGAAGTCCCTCAATGTATCTCTTCAAACGTTTCCCATTGACTGTAAAGCTCCTTCCATTGTCCTATTGTGTGATATCCACTACACTATAAGGAAAAAAATTAGTCACAATATGAGGACCTAACCATCTGGAACGTAACTTACCAGGCATCAGCTTGAGTCGTGAACTATAGAGAAGGACTTTCTCTCCAACATGAAACTCCCTTTGTTGGATCATTTTGTCATGAGATGCTTTTGATCTTTCCTTGTAGAGCCTTGAGTTCTCATATGATGACAGTCAAATCTCCTCAAGCTCTTGAATTTGCAACTTCCTTTGAATTCCATCTTGAGCCAAATCCATGTTGCATTTCTTTATATCCCAATATGTTCGATGCTCGAATTCCACTGGGAGATGACATGCTTTCCCAAAAAAAATCCTAAATGGGTACATACCAATGGGTGTCTTGTATGTTGTCCTATAAGCCCACAATGCATCATCCAAGCGCTTGCTTCAATCCTTCCTATTTGGCTACACGGTTTTCTCTAATATTTGTTTCAACTCACAATTTGAAACCTTAGCCTGGCAATTTGTTTGGGGGTGGTATGGTGTTGATGTTTTTTGTGTCACCCCATACTTCCGAAGGAGGGAAGAAAAAATCCTATTGAAAAAGTGTGTCCCTTGGTCACTGATGATGGCCTTTGGTACTCCAAACCTGCAGAAAATTTGAGTCTTGACAAAATCCACTACAACATGAGAATCATCAGTCCTGGTGGCCTTAGCCTCCACCCATTTACTTACATAATCAACAGCAACCAAAATATACAAAAATAAAAATGAACTAGGAAAAGGACCCATAAATTAGATTCCCTATACATCAAAAATCTCACAGAATAGTATGGGTTGTTGGGGCATCTCATGTCTCCAAGAAATATTCCCAGTGTATTGGCAATGAGAGCATGACTTACAAAACACATGGGCATCATGGAACAAGCTAGGCCAATATAATCCAAAGTCCAAAACCTTCCTAGCTGTCTGTTGGGGTCCAAAGTGTCCACCACAAGCAAGCGTATGACAGAAATGCAAAACAGACTCAAACTCATGATCGGGAACACACCTCCTAATGACTTGGTCACTACACATGCACCAGAGGTAAGGATCATCCCGCACATAATACCTAGACTCACTTTTTAATTTTTAGACTTTATGCTTCTTCAAATTTTCTGGGATTTCATAGGAAACAATGTAATTAACTAAATCAGCATACCAAGGATGCGTACCTGAGATGGTACAGAGATGCTCATCGGGGAAAGTGTCCCGAAGTGGTACATGGTCCAAGGTGTCATCCTATAGTGTTTGAGTAAGCCTACTCATGTGGTCTACCACCAAATTCTCTAATCCCTTCTTGTCCTTTATCTCAATATCAAATTCCTAAAGAAGGAGCATCCAACGGATAAGTCGTGGATTTGCATCTGGCTTCTTTAGGAGGAACCTCAAAGCTGCATGGTCAGAAAAAACAACTACTTTAAAGCCCAATAAATATGAACGGAATTTATCTAAAGTAAATATAACCGCAAGAAACTCTTTTCCGGTGGTTGTGTAATTTTATTGGGTTGAATCCAGTGTCCTCGATGCATAGGTGATCACATGTTAACGTCCCTCCACCCTCTGAGATAAGACAGCTCCAACCGCAAAGTTGGAGGCGTCACACATAAGCTCAAAAGGAATCTCCCACCGTGGGGGCTGTATGATCGGTGGAGTGGTCAGACACTTCTTTATCTCATCAAATGATACCCTGCATGAATCATCAAAATTGATGTCAATATCTTTTTGAAGCAATCGAGATAAGGGTAGAGCGATCTTACTAAAATCTCTGATGAAGCGTTGATAAAATACAGCATGTACAAGGAATGATCGAACATCACACACACATGTAGGATATGGAAGGGATGAAATAATGTCTACCTTAGATTTATCAACTTCAATGCCAGGTTGTGAGACTATATGACCTAATACAATTCCCTTTTCGACCATGAAATGACATTTTTCAAAATTTAAGACCAGATTCTTCTCAATACAACAATGAAACACATCACCAAAACTAGAGAGACATTCATCAAATGAGGATCCATAAACTATAAAATCATCCATAAATACCTCTATGCAGGTCTCAATAAAATCATAAAAAATACTCACCATGCATCTCTGGAAGGTTCCTGGGGCGTTGCAAAGTCCAAATGGCATCCTCTGGTAGGCAAATGTGACAAAGGGACAGGTGAATGTAGTCTTCTCCTGATCCTCTAGATCTATAGGAACCAGAAAATATTTATAAAATCCATCCAAGAAACAATAGTGTGTCCTCCCAGCTAGTCTCTCAAGCATCTGATCAATAAACGGGAGGGGGAAATGGTCCTTGTGAGTGGAATGATTTAGTTTTTTATAATCAATACACACACGCAAACTGTTTTGAACCCTCATTGGAACTAACCCATCTTTCTCATTTTTAACAATAGTTACACCACTTTTCTTAGTCACAACCTGAATAGGACTTACCCACTGGGAATCTGAAATGGGGTATATTATATCTTCCTCGAGTAATTTATCAACTTCTTTTTTAACAACTTGCAGTAGGGTGGGATTGAGTCTCCTTTGTGGCTGTCTCACCGGTTTATCCCCATCCTCCAAGAGAATCCTATGCATGAAAATGGAGGGGCTAATACCTGATATGTCAGCCAAGGTCCACCCAATATCCCTGATGTTATCCCTCAAAATATTCAAAAGATTTTCTTCATGTTAAAAAGGGATATTGTTAGAAATGATAACGGGTAATCTCTCACCACTCAACAAGTATGAGTATTTCAGATTTGGTGGAAATGGCTTGAGTTCTAATGAAGGAGGGTGTAGTATGGATGGATACATTGAAGGAACTAAAATATGTGCACAAAGAGCATCAGTATCAGAATAGACATCATCAAAATCAGAGAATAAAGCATCAAATCCATCAGCATACTCAACAGCCATGTCATAATCAGAGTGAACATGATCAAAATCAGAATATGAATCCACATAAAAATCAAATTCAAGAGAGGATTGTGTATCAGAAACATATGTGGAAGTGCTCTTATACATCAAACTCGAACCAATACTCATAATATCCCTAAGAATAGGACAATAAAATTCCATGGAGTTTTTATTTGGTGGTTCAAAATGGGAGATAAAAAATGCAGAGTGATCCTATGAGGGGTACTTCATGGAATACATAACATTAAATATCACGACTTCATCTCCAAACTCCATGGAAAGTGTACCTTCATTGAAATTTATGATAGTTTTTTCAGTTTTAAGGAAGTTTCTACCTAAGATTATAGGAGCATGAGAACTTACCTGATCGTCCTCCATGTTAAGCACGTAGAAATATGCTGGGAAGATAATGTCTCTTACCCGGACAAGTACATCCTCAAGGACTCCCTCTCGATATGCTGTAACTCTATTTTCCAACTGCACCACTACTCTTGTTGGCTTCAACTCACCAACCTGCAAGGAAGATAATACAGAGTGAGGAATCACATTTATTGAAGCTCCTAAATCACAAAGAGTATTAGAGAAGTGCAACTCCCCTATGGTACATGGAATGGTGAATGTCCTGGGATCCTTTCACTTTGTTGGCATTGCTAGAGCTGGTGTGATGAGTGATGAGACATTCCTTCCAAGGTTGATCCTCTCATTTCCCTTGATCCCTCTTCGATTGGTGCAGAGTTCTATTAAGAATTTGGAATACCTTGGGATTTGATTAATGGATTCAAGTAGAGTAATGTTGATCTCCACACACTTGAATGTGTCAAAAACCTTCTTTTTCATTTATTCTTCAGCCATATTCTTGGTTTTAACAACCCTATTTGGAAAAGGAAGGGGTTTAGGAGGAACATCATCAATATTTTTCTTACCTTTATCTTTCTCCTTGGATTTCTCATCAGTTGGTATGGAATGCGGCTTCTCTGGAGTAGAGGTGAATCCTGATGGAATGGTAGGTACAGATGTATCATTCATTTTCTTCCCACTTCTCAATGTGATGGTACTAACATTCCCCTTTGGATTTGGAGTGGGTTGGGAAGGTATATTTCCAGAATTCTTACTCACAAGTTCATGGAGGGTGGTGGTAATCTGGCTCATTTGAGTCCTCAACTCTCTCAACTCTGAACCTTGACTCTTCAGCTCATTCTGTTGATTAAGAACAATTTGTTTCAAAAGATCATAAGTGTTAGAGTCTACCTTGTGTTGAAGATTCCCTTTTTGATGACTCGTTGATGTTTGAGCTTTGAATCTTCTTTGGGGTTGTTGGGAACCCTGTTGGTAAGGTGGAGGCGGATGGAAGTTTGGTTGAAAAGGGGGCCTTTTTTGTTGTCCAGATCCATACCTCATGTTCGACTGATCTTTCCACTCTTGGTTGTATGATGGATCAAACTTCTTTTGGGGATATGGTTATTGTTGTTGCTGCTGATATGATCTCCCAGGGAACACTTCTGCACAATCTTCTGTTTCTTGGAGTTGTGGGAAACAGTCAGTTGGGTGGCTTGTCTCAGTGAAAATACCACAAGGCCTTGAAGGAGGGGGTAGAGATGTATTTTGTGCCAACGCAATTTGTCTCACCATAGTGGTCAATTCTTACAACTTGGTATCAATCAAATGAATTTCAAGAGAAGAAGGACTTACCTGATGTACTCCCCTGACATGTGGTGTACCTCTATCACCAAATTGTTGGGAGTTTTGGGCCATCTTGTCGATCAACACACGTGCAGCTACTGGTGTCTTTTCCACCAATGCTCCTCCAGCCGCAGCATCTACCATGCTTCTCTCCATAGGTGTGATTCCTTCATAGAAGTACTGGATGAGTAGTTTCTCACTGATTTGGTGATGTGGGAAGCTTGCACACAACTTCTTGAATCGCTCCCAGTACTCATACATTGACTCCCCTTGTGCTTTCTTGATCCCCGATATCTCCTTACGAATAGAAGTGGTCCTTGATGCTGGAAAAAATCTCTGCAAGAAAAGACGTTTCAAATCATTCCAACATGTTACATCTTCAGGTTGTAAATAGTACATCTAATCCTTTGCAGCTCCATCAAGTGAGAATGGTAATGCTCTTAATTTTATTTGATCTTCAGAAACATTTCTTTGTTTTAAGTTTGATCAAACCACATTAAATTCCTTAAGGTGTTTGTTGGGATCCTCACCAGATAAGCCATGAAACTTTGGAAGAAGGTGAATTAATCCATATTTTAACTCAAATTCTGATTCGAGATTCGGGTATGCAATACAATTTGGTTGATAGTTAATATCAGGTGTAGCCAATTCTTGAATGGTTATATTAAGTTTATTTCCATTATTTCCAGCCATTGGTTCCTCTTTTATATTTGAAATTGAATAGCTTACAATTTCTATGTTTCCAGAAGAGAGGAATTCACCAACTGGTTGAATATTGAAACTTCCAGTAGACTGAGAATGTCTGATTCGAGCTCTAAGGCTACATTCAATCTCAAGGTCAAGATCTAAGAGATCTTTGGGATTAGTTCGTGTCATAAATCAAATAAAAATTAAAATAAAGTGAGTGGACCATAGTAAAATAAAAATGAGAAGTTGAGTTGATGGTCCAAAAAGAAAAGAAGAGGATGAAAAAAAATGAAAACTTGAGAAAGGGTAAAGATGAAAGAGAGAGGTGAAGAAAATAATAAAATGAAAAATAAAAAAAATACCTCTAAATGGTTGAATAAATTACTTGCCACCCCGGAAACGGTTCCAATTTTAAAGAGTACTGTCATGGGCTCCCTCAAATGATTAGTGATTTTGGGGTACTTAGGTGCAGCAGAGTGGCTGACCAAGGTCGTCTCTCAAAGGAGGAAGTAGATTTAAAACAAATTTTTAAAGGTATTCTAAAAATAAAGTAAAATAGAATAAAAATACTACCTGAAAGGATGGGGGTTGGTTATAGTTTATGAATCTAGAAGAAGTTTGCTGGAAGAAGATTGTATTTTTTTTGTTTTTAGTTTTGAAATGAAGTTCGTTTAAAATGACACAACAAAAAGATGTTTTTTTAGAAAATATTTTAAAAGACACAATCGATATAACTCTACCTATTCATTCACTTATTAATCATTATCATTTAAATCAACATCCAATTAATTATGATCCCCTAATTTTTTATCCATCAAACCCTACGAGAGTTAACTTAACCACAAAGATGCAATTACTTACACCCTAGGCTAGCTTCAGAACATGCAATCGCAGCACCCTGCTTTGATTGTTGTTCTAAGGTTAGCTTATGGTCAGTGGTTAATTAGAGCACATATCCATTCTGGAAATGAGGACTAATTGTGTTTAGGGATTATATTTGAACTCTACAAATTTATCCTGTATGGTCTTGTATTACCGATTAAGATCGCGCTCTCACAATTTACACAACTCTCAATCTCGCGTGTTTTGTGTTAATTGTTCAATTACTTGCTTAGTTTCTTACAATTTAAAAACACAATTCATGTATCATATTAAGTGAATTACAGTAGCTCAATGATTCAAAATAATTAAATGATTAAGGATAGAGGTCAATCGATTACTAAAAAGAACTACTCTTCCATGGGCGGTGTAGTCATCGTGGAGACGTTTTGCATAAGCAAAGGATTGAAAGGGTAGAACCCAATCTTTTCTTCACTCTTGATTCCAAACCAATTAATAAGATTAATAGAAGAATAAAATGGAAGAACACAAAATATTATTTGAATAAAAATTCAAGAAACAAACATGAAATAAAAACTCATTTATATCCAGCAGGATTCACATCTTCTAGTGTGAGCATGATCTACCCAAAAACTCTTCATCTATTAAGTGAATTTAATTAAACTTGCACTGTGTATTTCTATTTATTCCAATAGGGTTGTTTTTTAAATTCCATAACATACCTTGGTTCAGGGTCTTCATTTTCTATATCATGTGACATAGAATATGAAAATATTTCGTCAATATTTTCCATATTACTCTAATTCCATATATCACCTGTAGTGGTATAATTAATAGAGATTTCATTATTTTCCAAACCTTCAGGGTTTTCTATATCCTGTGAATTCTTTATATGATTCTCATCATGAGTTTCTTCAAGAACACTTAAATTACATGTTTCTTCTAGAACGCATGCCTCTATAATGGGGTTTTAAATTATACTAATCCCTTTTATTTTTTGAGGATTTTTACCCATAGATCCAATTGGTCTTCCATGCTTTAGGTGTGTTTTTGATATTTCTGTAACATCATTATGTGATTGTGTCTTCGGGAAATCAATTATATTTGGTGCATTTATAGCCAGTATATGTGATTTAGTCACACCCTTTGAATCAGTAAATACATCAAGTAATTGATTTTCTATTTCTTAAAAATGTAAAATCCTTTTCACTTCTATCTCATATTGTCGAGTGGGAGGATTAAGAAAATATAACGTTTTCACATCCATTGAAATCTCCTCCCTTTGTTTCTTTTCTCCCCCTAATGATGGGAATACTTCTTCATTGAAGTGATAATCAGCAAAATGTGTTGTAAATACATCACCAGTTTGTGGTTCAAGATATATGATGATGGATGAAGATTCATATCCTAAATATATTCCCAACCTCCTTTTAGTTCCTATATTTGCACATTGTGGGGGAACAATTGGTACATATACTGTACAACCAAATATTCTTTAGTGGGAGATGTCAGGATCTTGGCCAAAATCCAATTGGAGTAGAGAGTATTTATGATAGGCACTTGGCCTAATGTGAATTAATGTTGAGGCATGAAATATTGCATGACTCCATACAAAGCGAAAAAACTTTTTTCTCATTATTAATGGTCTAGCAATAAGTTGGAGGTGTTTTATCAGTGATTTAGATAAACCATTTTTTGTATGCACATGGGTGACTGGATGCTCCACAGTAATCCCCATTTCCATACAGTAATCATTGAAATATTGAGATGTAAACTCCCTAGCATTATCAAGACTTACATTATTAATGAAATTATCAGGTAATTCTACTCTCAATTTAATTATTTGGGCAAGAAAATGTGAAAACACAACATTACAAGTTGAGAGAAAACATACATGTGACCACCTACTGGATGCATCAATTAATACCATAATATATTTAAATGGCCCGCATGATGGATGAATTGGTCCACATATATCCCATTGAATTTGTTCAAGAAAATCTGGCATTTCGACAATAATTTTAGCTGGATATGGTCTCACGATTAGTATTCCAAGTGAACAAGCCTTGCATGGAATTTTTCTTAGTGGAGAGATCTGTTGAACCCTTACTGAATGTCCATGAGAAATTTCAATTATTTTTCACATCATTCCTGAACCAAAATGTCCTAATCAGTCATGCCACAAATTAATTATTTATGGTCCATTATTTACTACTATATGTGTTTTGATTTCACTTATATATGTATAATGCAATCCAGGTGATAATTTTGGTAGTTTTTCTATTACATGACTCTTTCTGAATTTATTAATGGTAATGCACATGTAATTTTAATTTCTCTCAAATAGAGTTTTAGTATCATACCCATGCTAGTATATATCATTACAACTTAGCAAGTTTATTTTGGACTTTGGGGGAAAATGCATCTTTTATAAAAAATTGTGTCCCATTGGGTAAAGAAAAAATTGCTTTACCAATCCCTTTTATAAAATTGTGTCCCATTGGGTAAAGAAAAAATTGCTTTACCAATCCCTTTTAAATTTATTCCAATGCTTAAAAGTAAAGATAATAACATTATAAGAAACACCTTGTGAAATTTAAATAATACAACATCTAAAATATAAAACATACAGAACAAAATGACATATCATATATCATAACTAATGTAATTTTTTTGAATTATTTCTAGCTATAATATAATCAAATTTTCAAGTAAAATAACCCACTTCGAGGTATGTGAAATCATTATTTGATGGCTCGTGATTATTAGTAAAATTCACCTTTTTTTATTTCTCTTTATAGGATGTACCAACAAAATGTGGTTCATTCTTCTTTGCATCAAGAGATGCTTTATAGAGCTTATAAAGATGCTCTAGGGTTCAGAAAAATCGAGACCAATGTCCCTTAAAACCACACCTATAGCAGGAATATTTAGGATTCCTAATATTATTTGAGATGATATTTCTTTTATTCTAATATTCATTTCAAGCTGGCCCATGGTTACGACCAAGTCCTTGACCGCATCTGCCACCAAAACCACATCCACCATGATAATTACATCGCCGAATTCTTCCATGATTATTTTCATGAAATATAATATTTTCTTCAGGAAATTCTACCATTGAACCAGTAGGATGAGACTGATGATTTTTAATAAAAATCTCATTATTCTTCTCTACTACAAGTAATGATGATATGAGATCCAAAAAATTTAAATACCCTCGCAAGTGATATTGTTTCTTTAGGGCGACGTGAGATGCATGAAATGTCGTATATGTCTTTCCAAGCATATCAGAATATATAATCCCAATACCACAGTACTTGAGATGTGATAAAATTTTATACATGGCATAATTTTAATCACTAACCATTTTAAAGTCTTGGAAGTGTAAATCATTCCATTCATCATGGGTTTTTGGAAGAACAACCTCTTTTTTATGATCATACCTCTCTCTAAAACTCTTCTAAAGTTTTCATGGATCTTTTTATGTGAGGTATTCACATTTCAAACCATCATTGAGATGTCTTTTAAGTAAGATCATCGCCTTTTCTTTATTTTGGAGGGTTTGTAAATTATTTTCTTTAATTGTTTATGTGATATCTATTGATTCGATATGTATTTCCACATCCATCGTCCATGGCATGTAATTACTTCTGATAATGTTAAGAGTGGTGAATTCGAGCTTCACAAAATTTGACATGATGATAACTATAAAACATTAAAAATCAGGATAATATTATCATTTAATATTATATATATATCACCCTAATTAGTTAATAAATCTTTCATGCGGCTATTTTAAAATAAATACACCAATACATTGCATTACTCATTTAAAATTTTCTTTCATGTATTGATTTATTAATTATACCGTCCAATAAGGCAGAGTAGAATAAATAAATTTAAACCATCCGAATAAGTGGTAAACCAACCTTTATTGCGGTAATTAAAATAAACCACATAAACCGCCTAATTTGGATGTAAAATTAAGATAAAAGCATAAATAATCAGAACCATCCAACCAGGTGGTGAAAAATAGAAATAAAACATATTTTTCTCTTTTTTGAGCATTTGTGCTAATAACATGTTAATAAAACAAATTTGAAATGAGAAAAACTATAGTAAAGGAGAAAGATTGAGAGAAAGAATGAAAAATATTTTATTGATAAGATTTTCCTATATCCTTCAGTAGTTCTGTCTATCCATTTGGGGGAGGATTGCACTGCCTTTTATAGGCAGTGTAAAGGGGATTGGTGGGGGTTGGAAGTCCACCCTTGTTAAAGTGTGTATCCACAATCATTGGCTACCTAACAAGGGTGAAATTTTGGATTTTTTCTGAAATGATTTATTTTTTAGTGAATTGTAAAAAAATACTAATTTTTCAAATATTGTCATTTATTTTAATTAGATTTAAAAGTGTCATTATATTTTTTATTTTCTCTTAAAGTGATATATGATCCATTTTATTTATAATATTATATTTAATTCATGAAATTTTTATGATTTTGATATAAGTTAATTCTTATGCTTAATAATGCATTTTTTAAAAAAATGTTTTTCATTGGGTTTTATGAATTTATATTAAAATTAATTTCTTTCACTTCTAGAAATTAAATATTTAAAAATGGATTTCATATTTGGAATCAGTGTGTTCAAATTTTTCAAATAGATCCCTTTTATTTTTTGTCATTATCAATAGTAATCGTTGTAAATATTTGTCACCTTGATAAGGGAAAAATGGGTAAAACAGGGTTAAAAACATGAAATAAATTCTAAAAATCAACCCAACACAGACCTAAATTTAATTGCATATGATATATTTTACCATATGCATAAAAAATTCGAACATATGTCATTTTTTATGTCATTTCTCTATGATAATGACATTTATATTATTTAAAGTAAGGGAAATTCCAAAATGTTCCTCTCTTGACTTTAATATCTCTAAAATTTTTAAATAAGAATAAAAATAGGATAACGTATGTTATAAAAATGTATTTGAAATATGAAATAATTATTTTTATCATAGTAATTTATTTTTAATTCTTATTTTTAGTGTTGATATAATTACCTTAAATGTTTGCACAATGCCGACATAAGACTTGTGCAACCAGTAGAAAAATCATGTAAATAATTTTAAAAATTATAAAATTAATATTTTTTAGGTGATTTAAATTTACCTACGAGTTTTATAAATGAATATAACATATTAGGTATGTTTGAAAGGTTTATATTCAAATTTTACTTTTATCTTGATGTCTTTAAATTCAGATTAAATTAATATTTTTAAAAATAACATTAATGATATTTTATGAAAAACAAAATTATATTAAATTATTTAAAAATCATATAAGTCTTTAAATGAGGAAAATTAGGATGATAAATTATTGAAAAATTAATCCCTTGACCATTTATGATCCAATTTATACCTTATAATTAAAATTTTAAACCTTAAATATTAAAAACATTGTTATCGTGGTTAAGTCTAAAACAGGTTTTTGAAGGGTTAATCTAAACATATTAGGGTTAAAATGGCCTAAAAACTTGTTTAAACCTCGTTTTTTTATTTTATTTTAACCTTAACCGTGTTATCTTTGGATATGAGTCATTTTGGAACCTTTTTTTCAATAAAGTGACATAATAATATTTTAAAACTTTGAAAAAAATAAAAGTGTGTCACTCACTTCAATTATAAAAGGGAGCCCTTTCCCATCACTTATTATCATATATTGAGCCATATAGCATTACCAACCCCTGAAAAACCTCTCCCTAATATCCTTAGACACATTATATAGGTGCTGGTATTTCCAAAATACTACCCCTAGGGTTCTTAAGAATAGATCCTGATGAGGTTTATCTAAGAGAAGGTAGGAATCTTTACAACTATTTTAAATTTATTTATTATTTTACTTACTCTAAATAGGTTGTACACATAATAAAATAATAATTGTAGTATCATAAATATACTGATATGTTATTATTATTATTATGGTATAACCATTTTCTACCTCTTTTTATCCTATGAAAAGCAAACAAATATTGTTCATGTGTCCGTACAACTTATTGTCTCTATGTAATGGTGTAATTCATCTTTCATCACCACTTTAATTGGATGTTTATAAAGATTTAAATAATTAATATATATTATATTAATCAAATAATTATTCTTCTATAATTATTATTTTATATCTACCTTCTTACCTTCCAATCTGTTGGAAAATGATAATGTCGTTCATGCGTACGTGTGGACTACCACCTTCACGAAGAAATGCGATTCATTTTTCATTTATTATTTACATGGATGGTAATAAGTGTATATTTAATGAATATATATTATATATATGATATGATAATGATTTTTAAAAAATGAATTATTATTTACCTTTCTTTTTTTCCATCCATCGAAAAGTGAAAATAGCGTTCTTGCGTAAGTACGGCCTACCGTCTTTATAAATGATGTATTTAATTTTTTTATATCCACCTTTAAAGTATGATTACAAATATTTATATTGATTTATATCATTATTAACATCCTATAGATTATGGATCCATGAGAAATATGCAGGGACCAAAACTACTGAACTGAAACATGCATGAAAAAGGAAACAATTAACACTTGGAAATGATGATTTAAAAACATAACTATTAATAAATGGGTATTTAAATTATATAAGTGGATAATATATGATATTATAATTATTTTTATTTTTATTGTATAAAATTATAATAACTTTAAATTTATTATACAGGAGGCTAAAAATACATACAAAGAAAGTTAGACCTGAGATAAGCGTTTCTTTTACAGTCTCATCATTATTCAGGATTGTTTATATTTAAGTCTCCATTGGGGGGGTTATATGATCTCTCTATATTAAACCCAAACTATTATACTCTGTTTATTTATGGAAATTTCATTTTTTTCATTTCATTTTCCTCTCTTTAAGTACTCAAAATATAGAAAGAATTTTTTTAAGAGAAAATGACTTTATTTCTCTCTTCGATCGAAAACCCATTTTATTCTATGTCTATTTTTTATAAAAATATTTTCAATTTTTATTTAACATTATCCTATGATTGTTTAAAGTAATGTTTCACCATGATTTAAGTTTTAAAAAATAGTTTAAAAGGAATCTTCTTGTCTTTTTTGTATTAGGTTACTTTTTGACTTTTTACCAAAAATGTGAAAGGAATATTTGTTTTTATATACATGGAATGAACAAAATTTCCCACAATCATGACCGCTTAATGATTTGAATATTCTTATAAAACTTTTGAAGATTATTTTCAAATAAAATTTTTGCCTTAATATTTTAGAAATTTTTAGATTTTGAATAATTGATTTCAAAATGAAAAGGGTATTTTCATCAATAATTCTTCGAGTGATCTTTTTAAATTATTTTCATCCATGTCAACATTATTTGGTGATTATTATTATTTACTAGGGATGTAATATTTTGATACCATTAACCATATTACTTTGTATGGATTATGATTATGTTTATTGATTAGGGAAAATATTAACATTTTGTATGCTAATTTTTCAATATAAATGTTTACATTGATTATGTTTCACATATTTCATATGATGAATGAATTGGACTTAGTAAGTTATGGTAAAGACCCATTATAGCCCCTTGATGAATCGGTAGGTCTTATGAGACAAACTAGTTTTGGGTATTTGGAGTACACATTACCTATTTATGTATGTTGTCTTGGAACAAGTCCTTGATGATAAGATTATGATGTTTGACATTTTTCAATCTATCAGTATGAAACTAATTATTTTTATACATGTTATTATTTATGTTGTTATGTTATCCATGGATTTATTCCCCTTTTTATGTATAACAACCCTTTTCTTTATTTCACATTAATACATGATTGATTATATTAATGTACACATAATACAAATCAGAATATCGAGAATTCTAGTGTCTTTGGGAATTAAGTACATAGCATAAAATCTTGAAAATGGTATACAACAACATTTTTAAAAAGTTCCTTAACATGCTTCTAAAATTTCATGGCTTTTAAAACTGCACGGGATAACCTGGAGACATACATAAGAAAGGGATGAGATTTAAACCTAGTAAGGGAATAAACATGGAATAACATGAATAAGGTAATACATGTTATAAAATAGGTATATCAATGGGTCATAAAAAGAGTATGAATTATAAAAATTAATAGTAAGACATGATATAGTATGATAATCATAAAGGCAACATGGGAAATGTGACAATAATTTAAAACATTGCATCATAAACATAGGTCAAGGTTATCTTCTAAAAAATCATTATGGAAAAAGTCCCATGAAGGAATATGGATCAATACATATCCCAACAAGAAATCTCATGAGGCTAAACATTACCCAATGCATCAAAGTGCTATATAATTCTAGGTGCATTTGTCACTTTCATTTCATTCTCATGCTTAAGTGTGCCACATAGATCATACAACGTGGATTCATTCATCATAATATTTCATTCCATGATAAAGGATTGAGGAATAAATACATATTAGTCCCAATTCAAATAAGTATAAGTTTATAAAGGTGAACACTCTTGATAGTAAATGGTTATGGTATTCATTACACAATTGTTTTGGCTTGGAAAATCACGGTGAAATTTCGGCAGCATAACAGTGTCACATAAAAATTCATAAAAAGGGTTGATGAGAGATAAATGGGTATATCATTATTTTTACATAAAATTTACAATAATAGGGATATGTAAATACATTTCCCAACATTATGAATTCGAAATAGAAGGCATAATATAATAAAGAAACTTGAATAATGAAGAGAAGATGAGGATCCCTTGCTTGAGTGTGTGGATCCAAATGATTTGTAGGAGCTTCTTGAAAGATTTGGGAAGATTGTTAGGACTCTATAGAGGTGTGTTCAGAGTAAGTTTGTGATATAAGGAGATTTAGTGAATATAAATGTGATATTGGGTGGGTTTATATAGGAAATGAGTGGTATTTCTTTATTATTTCTTAAACTTAGGTTTTGGACACTATAATAAAATAACCAAAACCACAAAACTTAACATGGTTTTTCCTATTGTTTCTACCAAATGGGAGTGGTTTTAATTAATTTTTAAGGCCAAGGGTATAACTTATTAAAATAATACCCTTTCTTATGTGGAGGTGAGTCATATTATTCAAGAAATGATTTTAAAACCTTAAAATATATTAATGGTTTTAGAGAATTCATGATGGCTTTATAAAATTAATAAAATAAACTTAAAATATAATTATTCTAATATAAAACATATATTTTGTTTTGGATTCCTTTTATAGTATTTATTACATCACTTTTGGGTCATTATGATGTCATAATACACAAAGTATATTTATACGATATTTAATTTTTACCCGAAAATTCGACTATCACAAAAAATTATGAAAAATTCAATTTTAGATAATTTAAAAGTTATAATTCCAAAAATAATAAAAATTTTATATAAATAATTTTATAAATATGTTAATTTACAATTTTAAAATAAAATTGACATTTATTAAGAAATGTTGTGTTTTTTTAAAATAAAAAATTTTGAACCCTAATAAAAATTATATTTGACTTCATAAAAATTATATTATCATTTATATTTAATAAAAATTATTTAAAAATATTATTTTATTAAAATATTATTTATTTCAAAAATTCAGTATTTCATAAAAATAAATTCCTTAATTGAATTTGAATATTAACCAAAAATACTATTTATGTTTTATTATATCAAAATAAAAATCACTTATAAAGTAACAATAATAGGATGAAAATATAGTCATTATTTTATAAAAAATAATATACATGATAATATTTCTAGGGTATTGATACATATTCCTTTAATACACTAGAAAATACCCTAAGAGTAAGGTGCATGATGATGAGACTTTCATGGGGGTGGTTCGTTGTACATGGTTTGGGCCATGATCTCGATGAGCTTGAACTTCTCCTATAAACAGTTTATCTCGAGCTTAAGTTATTGGATGTCATATTGGTATTGGTCAATGTAAAATCTCAATGATGTTATCTCCCTCGTAAGCTCTAATAAATGGGCTTCATAGGGCATGATCCTGCTGGTTAAGCCCATCACTTCCTTTGTTTATGTAAATTGTATTTGTTAAAACCCTATATTTATACTAACCATGTCATTAATCTTCAACAACTATATTATCAAAATTAATGGTACTTTAACTACCTTTTTAAATCCTATATAATATAATAATACCAAATAATTTCATGTGTTTTATAACAATATTAATAATACTTTTAATTAAAATCACAAGGGAATTTGTATTTATAATAGTTCAGGTCATTAAAATATTCTCCCTTAAGAATTTTTTTCCTCAAAATTTTCATTTACCACACTAAAATAGATGAGGGTAACTCTATTTCATCAAATCCTATACTTTCCATGTCGCTTCCTAAAACTTGTGGTTTCTATGCAATACTTTAATAAGGTGCATTTTATTATTTCGTAGAAAATTGTCTCTATGATCTAAGTTCTTCAATAGATTCTACTCATAGGAAAGGTCATTATCCAATGATATCACCTCTAGATTGAGTACATGTTATGGGTATTCTATGTACTTTCTCAATAGGTATATATGGAATACATCATGTACTTGAGATAGGTTAGGTGGGAGTGAAAGTTGGTGGGTCACTGCTCCAATGAGATCAAGGATCTCAAAGGGGGCAATATATCTTGGACTAATATTTCCCTTATTCCAAAATCTCATAACTTTATTCAATAGAGATATGTGGAGGAATATCATGTCTCTAACATCAAATTCTAGGTCTCTTTGATGATTTTAAGAATAGATCTTATGTAGACTCTGAGAAGACTAGATGTACTGCTAAATGGTATTAACCTTTTCCTTCATTTCCTCAACCAATTCATAACCTAGTAATTTCCCTTCCCCAACTCCTTCCCAGTATGTAGATATTTTTCACCTCTTCTCATAAAAGGCTCTATAGGGAGCCATTTGGATGCTCAGGTGGAAACTGTTGTTGTAAGAGAACACGGCCAGAGGAAGATGATTCTCTCATGCTCCTTTAAAGTCAATTGAGCATACTCTCAACGTTTCCTCAAGTTTTTGGATATTCTGCTATGATTGGCCATTAGTTTGATGGTGATAATTTGTGTTGAAGTTCAACTCAATATTTAGAGAATATTGGAGACTTTTCCATAACTTGGAGGAAAATCTTGGATCTCAATCGGATACAATTGATATTTGTACTCTATGTAGCATCACCACTTCTTTGATGTATATCTATTCAAGTTGATCTAGTGTGAAGTCCTCTCAAATCACAATGAAGTGTGTAGTATTTATAACATGATCCACCACAACCTAGATATAATTGTTTCCTCTAGATTTATTTGGAAGTTTGGTGACAAATTACATGGAGATGTTTTCCCATTACCATGTAGGTATGCATAATGGTTTCATTATCCCCTTGGATTTTTTCCATTTTACTTTCACTTGATGACATACGAGACATCTTGATGTATATTCTATGATATCCTTCTTCATATTTTACCACTTATAGTGTTCTTAGAGATCTTGATACATATTTTTGCTTCTTGGATGGATGGAGAAGGTTGAGTTGTGTGAACCATCTAACATCTCCTTTAACTTTAGATTTGATGGTACACATAGTTTTGACCTAAATATCACAACTTCTTATTTATTAATATTGAACTTTAAGGATTTCTCTTTCCTTATAGCTTCCAATTTCTTCTGAATTTCTACATCATTTATATGAGAATCCTTTATCTTTTCTAGAAGGGATGGTTGAGCAATCATTTTTGAAAGGATTAATGATGTTCATTCCTTTATAATACCCATGTATATACTTTTCAAATATAATAATATTGGATCCATCTCAATTCTTATCAATGGTATAATTATTGGATCCTTCCTAGTTAGAGCATCTTTGACTTTATTTTCTTTACCATAATGGTAGTGGACTGAGAAATCATAGTCCTTGATAATCTCTAACCATATTTAGTGGAACATATTCATCTCATTTTGTGTGAATATATATTTGATACTTTTGTGATTAATATATATTTAACAATTCTCCCTAAACAGATAATTCCACCATGTTTTCAAAGCGATAATTATTACAACCAAATCCAGATCATGTGTTGGGTAATTCTATTCATTAACTTTCAACTACCTTGAATAATAGGCTATGATATTTTCATTATGAAATAACACACAACCCAATCCCTTCTTTGAAGCATCACTGAACACCATAAAATTTATCCACTTATGGGTAGTGTGATTGTAGGTGAAATGATAAGCCTCATTTTCATCTCCTTGATGCTCACTTCACATTCATCATTCCAAGAAAATGTGACTTCCTTTCGAGTTATCTTGGTTAGAGGGTTTGAAAATCACAATAAATTTCTCAAAAATCAATGATAATAACTAGCTAATTCAAGGAAAATACAGATATATTTCCTAGATGTTGGAATCATCCATCCTTCAATTTCTTCTGTACTTTAAGGGTCCAAATATATCCCATTTCTTGTGATGATATGCCTCAATAATAACACTTCCTTAAACCATAACTCACATTTTCTATAATTTTCATAACGCTTATCCTTTTGTAAGTTCTTTAGCACAGTGCTTAGGTGCTACTAATGCTCCTCCTTAGTCTTGGAGAATATTAGAATAACATCTATAAAGACTACCACAAATTTATTGAGGTAATATTTAAAAACTATATTCATCAAGTTCATAAAGATTGTTGGAGTCTTAGTGAGTCTGAATGTAATTACTATGAACTCATAGTGCTCGTACCTTGAACAAAAAGTAATCTTGGGGATATCCTCCTTCTTCACCCAAATTGGTAATATCCTAACCACAGATCCACCTTGGAGAAGTATTGTGATCCATATAGATGATTGAACAAGTCATCAATCAGTGGAAGAGGATACTTATTCTTTATCGTGATCTTGTTGAGCTCACAATAATCAATGTAAAGGCACAATGACCCATCATTCTTCTTGAGGAAGAGGATTGGTTCACCCCATGGTAAAGCACTTGGATAGATGAACCCTTTATATAGATTCTTCTGTAATTGTTTCTTCAGCTCCTCAAGTTCCACAATATAAATTCTATATGAAGTATTGGATAATGGTAATACCCTAGGTATAATATTGATTGAAAATTCAACCTCTCGGCTAGGAGGAAGACCAAGTAATTCCTTGGGAAACACATCAACATATTACCTCATAATAGACATGTCTTTGAGGATGATTCATTCCTTAAACTCAATCATTTGAGCTAGATACACTTGATCATAGGGAAATAATATCCATAATTAATATGTTAGTGCTAAAGAAGCTTCATCCTCCTCTTTTCACTTGTACATGATCAAGGTTTGATTCGTGATATAGAGAGTGATTTCCTTCTCATGGAAATTTAGGTTGGATCTATATAGGGAAAGTCAATACATGCCTAGAATTGCATAAAATTCCACCAAAGGGAGTATGATATGGTTTTTTGGGAAGTTCAGCCCAAAAATTGTGACAAGGGAGGAGTTATATTGTTGGGATGAAATAATTTCCCCATTTTCCATTTTTACCAACAACTCTACTTCCATGTTTGGTGATGGTATTTGAATAGTCATACTAAACTTTCATGATATTAATGAATGCATAGAACCAGAATCAAAAAGTATGTTCACTATTCTTGAATGAATAACTAGCGTACCTATCACCACTTCATTGTTAGGATCCACCTCAGTGGTTGTGATGGAAAAATCTCACCCTTTCTACCTTGGAGTTTGTTGGTTGTCTCTAAAAACTATTATTTTAGGGCATTGATTTTCAAAGTTCCCTGATTCCTTTCAGTTGAATCAATGAACAATGTGTTGAGGGTTGAATAGGGCATTACTTTCCTCTATCACATTAGAGGGTTTCTCCTGTCAACAATTTTTATCTAGGTTTCCTCCTTTCCCAAACCTAAATCATTTCCTTGTTCCCCTTAGGCAATTTTCAAGGTTATTTTTTCCACACCTTTGACAAGTGGGATGTTGAAATATATTTTCACCATTATATTTCTCCATCAAAACACCAAAATTAAACTCCACTTTCTACTTCTTATCCCTGTGATACCCTTGAGATTCACCAATATCTATTTCAAATTTGAGGAAACATCGGACAATTTACTCATAGCTGTTAAAGTCACAGATCTCCAAGTCTTTTTGTAGACTGGGATCTATCCCACCAAAGAAGCATTCATCCTTGAATTTGATGGAAACGAAAAGGTCGAAGTCATATCATGCAAGTATTTTGAAGTTTTACTTGTATGTCCTAGTAGATTATTCATCTTTTTTCTTGAGGGTAATGAAATCCATTTCCATTTTAAGATGGATAGTTTGAGGAAAATATTTATAAAAAACAATTTCTAAAATTTCTTTCACTCCATTCACTTCGATCTCTTCCTCAGGCTTCATATTCTTAATCAATGTCCATAAATAATAAAGTTCTCCCTCCATATGATAAATAGACAATATAACCTTCTCCTATTTGGAACATTGAAGGATGAAGAATATCTTCTCAATGAATTTGATCCATTTTTTCATGAATAAGGGATCATATGATCCTTTGAAAGTGAGAGGAATTTGTCGTATAAAGGTCTCAACCATAGCTTATTCTCTCTTAGGAGGATTTGTACGCTCCTATTGATCCAAGTTTCTATTCATAACTTGAGTCATCTGAGAGAGTATCTTCATAATTTTTGTGATTCATGTTCCCATCGGGTTGGGAATCTCGTTGAGGCAGTTGTCACATTATGTCTGTTGCATTGATTGTTTACATGATTCCTCTTATTTCTGGCCATTGGATAAAATAAAAGGAAAATTAGGAATGAGTATTTTTAAAAAAGTATTAAACACATAAAGGGGGAATCTAATGACAATAAATGGATAACTTATAAATTACATGTATTTCCATAACTTATAAATTTCTAGGGTTTAATTTGTGTTACCCATGATCTATTTCCCAACATATAATCTTATGGGAATTTTTTTGTTCCCTTAATAATGATTCCTAATGAGATTACGAATTTACCAAATAATATCCCTCAGAGGTGTCAAAATAGGTGTTTAGTAAGGCTCGTTATCATATACCAGGTTACACCAAGTCAGTCTTGGCACACCTTGTTAGAGTTGTTACCCTTAGGTACATCTATGCCAAAACCATGTATAATTGTATTATCTAGACAGGGATGTATATTTTTTATAAACCAATTACTCTATACTTACTAAAATTTAGGGATTTTTTCTTATACTTAGTTTTATTCCTAAGGCTTTCTCTAGAGTTTTCTAATCCTAATCCCAGAAATAACTAAACTTTTCCTCTGATACCAACTATAACAACCATTTTTTTTATTTCACATTAATACATGATTTATTACATTAAATTACACATAATATTGATAATTATAGAATATTTGGGAATTATGTACATATCATAACATCTTAAACAAGGTACACAACAACATTACTAACAACTTCCTTAATATGCTTCTAAAATTCCAAGGATTTTTAAAACTGCACGAGATAACCTAGGGACATACATAATAAAGGGGTGAGCTATAAATCCTGATAAAGGAATAAACATGTCATAACATGAATAAGGTAATACATTTTATGAAATAGGAATATCAATGGGGAATAAAAAGAGTAGGAGTCATAAACATGAACAATGAGACGTGATATTTCATGATAATTATAAAGTCAACATGGAAAATTTGGAAACAACTTAAAACATTGCATTATAAACATAGGTCAAGGCTAAATTCCAAGACATCATGATAGAAAAAGTATCATAAATAAATCAATTTCACTCCCTATCCCAACATGACGCCTCATGATACTAAACATTACCCAATGGATTAGAGTGCTATATAATTCTAGGTCTGCCTGTCACTTTCATTTCATTCTCATGCTTAAATGTGCCACATAGATCATACAACATGGATTCATTCATCATAATATTTCATTACATGATCAAGGAGTGTGTAATACATACATGTAATTCCCAATTCAAATAATTGTAATTTTATAAAGGTGAAAAACCTTCATAGTAAATGGGTATGATATTCACTACACAATTATTTTGTCTTGGAAAATTGCGATGAAATTTTGGAAGCATAACAGCATAACATAAAAATTCATAAAATGGGTTGATGAGAGAAAAAGGGGTATATAATCATTTTAGAATTAAATTTATAGTAATAGGGACATTTAAATACATGTACCAACATTATTAGTTGTAAATAGAAGGCATAAGAAAATAAAGAATCTTGAATAAAGAAGAGAATGTGAGGATCTCTCACTTGAGTGTGTGACTCCAAATGCTTGGGAGGAGCTTCTTGAGAGCTTGGGGGTACCTTGATAGGACTCTAGAGATGGTATGGTAGATTAATTTCATGATAAAAGTAGTTTTAGTGAAGAGAAATGGGATCTTGTGGGGGTTTATATAGGAAATGAGTGAGTATTTCTTTATTATTTCTTAAATGTAGGTTTTGGACTCTATCTAATAAAATAACCAAAACCACAAACCTTCACATGGTTTTTTCCCATGGTTTCTGAAAAATGGGAGATTTTTTATTATTTTATAAGTAAAAGGGGTGAAATAAATAAAACAATACCCTTTCTTATGTGTAGGTGAGTCATACTCTTAAAGAAATGATTTTAAAATCTTAAAATATATTAATAGTTCTGGAGGATTCATAATGGATTTATAAAATTAATAAAATAAACTTAAAATATAATTAAATTAAATATAAAAAATATATTTGGTCATGGATAACATTTATATTATTTATTACATCACTTTTGGGCCACTATGATGTCATAATACACAAAGTATATTTATACGATATTAATTTTTATCCAAAAATTTGACTGTCTCCGAAAATTGTGAAAAATTCACCATCGGATAATTTAAATATTTTGATTCCAAAATAATAATCATTTTATCTAAATATTTTTCTAAATATTTTTATTTTCACTTTCAAAATAAAATCTACATTTATTAAGAAACAGTGAGTTTTTTCAGAATAATAGTTTTTGAACCCTATAAAAATTACATTTGACTTCATAAAAATTATATGATCATTTATATTTAATAAAAATTATTTAATAATAATATTTTATTAAAATATAATTTATTTCAAAAATACAATAATTTATAAAAATAAATTCATTAATTTAATTTGAATATTAACTAAAAATACTATTTGTGTTTTATTGTATCAAAATAAAAATAATTTATAAAGTAATAATAATAGGATTAAAATATATTCATTATTATATAAAAAATAATGTATATAATTATATTTCCATGGTATTGATACATATCCCTTTAATACACTAGAAAATACCTTAAGAGTAAAGTTCGTGATAGTGAGACTTTCATGGGGTGGTTTGGTGTGCATGGTTTGGGTCGTAATCTTGATGAGCATGAACTTCTACCATAAACAATTTCACTCATTCTTAAGCTATTGGATCTCAGCTTGGTCTTGGTCAAGGGAAAATTCCAGTGATGCTATCTCCCTTGGAAACTCCAATAAATGGTCTTTATAGGGTATTATCCTACTAGTTTTGGTAATCACTTCCCTTGTCTGTGTCAATTGGATTTTTTAAAACCCTATATTTATACTAACCATGTAATCATTTTTCAATGACTATATTATCAATGGTAATGATACTTTACCAGTATTTTTGAATATAATATAATATATTAAAACCAAATAAGTTCATGTGTTTTATATTAAGATATTATATAATAATATATTTAATTAAAATCATAAGGGTAATTTTATTTATAACAGTTTGGGTTGTTTCATTATGGTATTAGTTATATGGAATATTTTATTATTGTTTATCTCAGCTATATTATTCTTGTTTTATTTATTTTGTGATAGATTTTATTGTGTGTTTTCCCTTACTAAGCATATGAGCTCATCCTTTATTATTTTTTCCTTTACATGGGATACTAAGAAGGGGTTTATGAATGAATTAAGATATTTACTAGAAGAAATAATAAAGTTCACACAAGAAATATTATATTACATTACATTTTTTAAAATCTAATGAGATAATCATGTATGTATCTAGTTTCCCAAGATTAGTAAACTATTTGGTCTTTTGGGATGTGATCCCTTGTACTTTGGGCCAATAGAGTAAAATAACCTCAAATTTTAAGCTACTAGAGTTGGGGTGTTACATCTTTAACATTTATACTTTAAGAATTGCACTTCACTTCTCAAGTCTTTAATCATATCTTATTTATGATATAGAAAAACTCCTTATTTATGACATGATGTGATTTCTTATTTTCTAAAATCATTTTCATAGCATTCATGTAAATATAATATGTACATTAATAAGTAATTTGTTTTGATATATGTTTTTATAGTGAAATATTCTTATATATACCCTAATAATTATCCATTTTTATAAATCCATAGGTTTCTTTTGAACATAGGTAGTGATATGGAGTGAATTATCTCCCTTTTTGAATTCATTTCAAAAAATAATAATGATTTATTATATCTAAATTCTTATAATAAAAAAATAAGTGTTATAATACTTTAAATTCAAATAATTCTTGGTCTTTATATGTTCTAACAAGTTGTTTATATAATGAAAATTTCTATCAAATTTAATGACTATGTGTGTGTGTGTGTGTATAAATAATATACTTTTAGGGTTCTTAGCTTATAATTTCTATGTATTTATTTATTTTGTTAAATATAAATATTGCTGAATCAAATAGGATGGATGTGAATAAAAATGGATGGATGTCAATTGTATGATAAAAGTGTATGGGTATGGGGTTAAATAGTTTATCAAGTTTCCAAAATATTGTGTATATATCCCTTCTAAAATAATTTCTTTGTGTTTACACTGTTGTTATTCAAGAATAATTAATCCAGAGGAGTGGGAAGAACACTTGATCTATCAAAATAATAGATAGAAGTTATAAATATTAGACTAAACATGAGGAAAAACTGAATGAAGTTAGTGACTAAGATAACATGACATTTTATAGATCATCTGATATGATTACAAGTGTTAACAATGATGAAGATTATATCGAGGATATGATTATAGGTGTGAATGATGATGGAGATCATATTGAGTAAATGAAGATTATATTTTAAGATGAACTTATTTATTTTCTAAAACTATTTTAGTATTGAAATAGTTGTGAAAATATGCCATTGTATACTGGTTGTACTAAATAGGAAACATTTTCAACTATACTGAAGCTATATAATGTAAAATATAAAAATACATAGAGTGACATCAACTTTACTGAAATACTTTCTCTCTTGAATTATATTCTACCAGAAGATAATGAACTTCCTTTCTGAACATATTATGCTTTATTGTACGATCTCTAAAAGAATACATGTTTTTCCAAATAATAGTATAATATTTCACAAGGACCATGAATCAATTAAAAATTCCCAAAGTGTGGTGTGTATTGATACAAGAAAGGTGGATCAAGTCCTTCAAAAGTTTTATGGTACTTTTAATCATTCCAATTTTTATGCGCTTATATGAAAGTGAGGAAACTACAAGGTAATTGATGTGGAATGCAGATAAAAGAAGTCAATATGGGAAACTAAATCACCCAATAAACTCTCGTTAGTGGAATAAAATTGATCGTGTGTATCTTAAATTTGGAAAAAATACAATAAACCTTCATCTTGAACTATCTATATATGGATTGAATCCTTTTGGTTTACAAAATAGCATTCAAATCACATGGATGATTATGTTATTAAATTAATACTTGTCATCATAGTTGTGTATGAAGTGAAAATACATTATGTTGTATTTTCTTATATTAGAGCCAAAACAACTGGGTAATGATATTGATGTTTATTTTTCTCTATTGATCGAAGATTTGAAATTAATGTGGGATTCAGGTATTATGTTGTATGATTCTTACATAAATGAAGATTTCATATTGAGATTCATGTTGTATAGGATGATAATTGACTTTCATACTTATATAGATTTTTTCAAATATAGAATTAAAGAAAATCAGGGGTGTCCCATTTGTGAACAAGGTATACACTCAGTTAGGATGAAATATTCATTGAATGCTATGTTTTTAGGAAATCACAAATTCTACCCTAATGACATAAATTATGATATTTTATGACATCATTATATATGAATTCAAAATAAGGTACAAAACCATCTTCATTAATAGGTGAGAAACTATTTGATAATGTAAAAGATATGGACACCACTTTTGGAAAACCTTCTTTGAAATACCTTATGAAAATCAATTGGAAAAGGAGATTAGTTTTTTTAATTATAAAACTAAAATTGTTTGTACTTCCAAAATTTTCTTAATGTCATGCATGTGGAAAAAATTTATGTGATAGTTTCATTAGAACATTACTAAATGCACCAGAAAAATTAAGGATGGATTTATGGCTAGGTTAGACATGATTGAAATGGGGATACAAAAATAGTTGTCTCTGGTGAAGTGTGAAAGATATGGTTTTCTTCCTCCAGCTACTACACTCTTTTTAGGAAATAAAGATACCAGTTTTGAAACATAATAGATGATTTAAAGGTTTAGAGGGGTATTCATTAAATATCAAGAATATTTTTTCAATGACTGATTTAAATTTAAAGAGCCTGAAATCACAAGACTTTCATGTTTTAATACAAGATCTAATTCCAATATCTTTATATTATATTTTTCCTAAGAATTTTTTTCATACATTAACTAAGCTCATTTTATTTTTCAAAGCTATATGCAGTAAGGTTATAAACCCAGAAAAATTTCCAACTATGGAAAATAAAATTATGTTCATGTTATATGAATTGGAGATTTTATTCTGATCATTATTCTTTTATATGATGGTTCACTTGATGGTTCACACAGTTTGAGATAACTGGATATATGGTCCTTTAAATTATAGATGCATGTACCCAATTGATTGGTATATGAATATTTTGAAAGGGTATGTTAAAAACAAAAAAAAATATTAGAAATTTGTATTTTAGGGTGATATATTATTGAGGAAACCGTTGAATTATGCACCGACTACCTATCTGATGTGGAAAGTGTTGGTATACCAAAATCTCATCGCATTGGGTGACTTTTGGGTGAAGGAATTTCAAAAATATATGTTTTCATAATTACTATTACAGAGCGGGAGAAACCTCACCTTTATGTTTTATATAACAATTTGGAGGTTTCACCATATAGTAAATCCCACAAATTAATTCTTAGGCATTTGAATCCATCAAGGGCTGGAAGTTGGATATCAAATACATATAATTGATAGTTTATACGATAGCTTTGAGGCCATATTTTTAAGGAGTCAACTGAAAATCCAAATTCAATTTCAAAACAACTTTGATGGCCAGCCAAAGGACAAAGTGTTCACGTATTATCTTCTAATGGTTATGTAATTAATGGTTGTATGTTCTATACAAAGGAACATGATGAATGAAGTACCATATAAAATAGTGGAGTTATACTTGTGGTTGAAGCAATGTGTGTATCTAGTAACAATGATAGAAATAAAATTTATTTGAATATGTCATACTTTTCCATCATTGAACAAATATGGGAGTTAGATTATACAACATTACAAGTGTCGATCTTTTAATGAAAGTGGGTTGATAACTGAAGTGCAGTTAAAATCAATGAATTGGGATTCATGGAAGTGGATTTTAGTAAGAAAGGGTATAAGGATGAACTATTTATAATGGAATCATGGTACAAGTATTTTATTTTCTAGATCTCGCAAATGTAAAGTGGTCAATTTTTCTTTTATCGACCAAAACCACTAAAGGTTCAGATGTAAATTTAATTGAGGATGACCCTTTTATTGGTATATCTCAATCATTTCACAACAATATCAATATAGATAGGGTATTATATGTCTAAGAATACCATAATTAGGGGATTTGGATACTTGATAGATGGTTCAAACCCCTTTGACCTTTAAAGAAAAAAAGAGAGTTCGGTAATCATGTTATATTTTTTTGTAATATACATTGTGTTACCTCATTTTATTATCTTTTAACTATTGTATTTATGTAATCTAAATTAAATTTTCAACCAATTTTTTAGATAATGGATTCTAAACATGTTGATTTTATCAATACTAAGGAACAACAGGTTTCTCAACATATTGATGCTCCCAAGACTGAGGAACAACAAGTTTCTTAGTGTGTCGATGCTACCAATCCTGAGGAATAACATATTGGAGATGATAAAGCCAAGGAAATGGTATAAGGTAAAAAACTTATGTCTCATAAAAATAGGTGTGTTTTATCACGACAATGTTAACAAAAATTATTAAGGTGAGAAGTATAAGCATCAAATTCAAGGTAGGATGGAATGCATGCGACCAACCTTTTAACCACAACAGGTCTATTTTATTTAATTACATTGGTCTCACTAATTGAATGCATGTACTGATTGATGTAGATATTTGGAACAATGTTGTTCCCATGGTTAAGAAACTAATTTTATAATATATTTAGGTAACATTATGATATACTTTCTTTATTTTACTAAAAAAATAGTGAAATGTTGATTTAATCTTCATTATCCCTTGTAGAGTGCATTTATACTAGATAACTATAAAAGGAAAGTTGTATTAATGGTTGTTAAAAAGGATCATAGAGGCCTTGAAACAATTCTTATGAAGTATCAACTTAGGGATGCTGAAGGGAAAGTAAACTCATACCCATCACAAATGTATATACACATTATAAACCAAGAAACATGGAATGCGTTTACTTGTAATTGTGGGGAGGCATATTTTCAGAAACATTGTGATTAATAATACATTACTTGAAAATATGTGTATTAATCACTTTGATTAAAAATTGTTAATTTATGAAACAAAAAATGAGTGATGGAAATAAGCAGTGTGCAATAAAACAATGCACCCTACCATTTAGCAAGGATGAGGTATGATCCACTTGAAAAAAAGGTATGTATTTTAAATATATATTAATACTTTTATATGTCATGAAACAACAACATAATTGTATTAATTTATTTATATGAAGATTGATGAATTAAAATCAAAATCCTCTTTCATCCCACATCATGTTCTATAGAAGGGGGATCACATAAATAAAGATAGAATACTGATAGTTGAAAACACACAAAAAGTATGGGAAACATGTGTAAGTATGACATAATAAAAATATTTCTACTTTAAATCAGTACTACATAATAATGATTACTTATATTCCTATATTTGTATTTGGTTTAGACATAAGAATCATCATCGGTAGTACTTGATGAATAACTTCTTTCAGTGGCCTTAAAGCGGCCAGAACAATATAGTCACCTCAAAGGTGCGGGTTTTGGAGTGTCGCCCCGAAAATTTTTTATAAAAGAAATGGATAGTGGGATAAAGTTAAGAAAATGGAGGAGATACAGACATGAATATATTATCTTAAACAAAAACTCAATTGTAATTCATAGTTGTTGGATAATTTTATGGGAAATCATATAGAAGAAACAACACAATAATAACCACCACATAAAGATCTGCCCCTAGATTTAAGGAAAGTCATTCCCCTCAAAGGTCCTTCTTACCAATGGTAATCAATTTTCTCATAACTATTTCTTTGAAATTTTAATTGTTATGGAATTGATACCTTTCCTATACTGATATTCCGTAGGGAGAAAATGATTGTTATTTATATCTATCAGTACTCACCTATCACCTTGTTGTGAGGGGTACAATGTAAAATATCCAAGGATATATTATACATAACAAACAACTTTTAAAAGGCCATGTGAGAGTGAGGATTCACATATATCGTGAGTCAATCAACAAGATACATGTTCCCCTTAATGATATGTATGTTCACATGGTCAAAAAATTCTAACTTTCATAGCATGGTCGAAATGTGTGTTTTTGGTTTAAAAATGACATTTTAGTTAAAAACATATGTCACTTACTGAAAATTGAGTAAACGTATTTGGATTTTCTTGATACTTTAGAATAAAAATACAGGGTTCGAACCAATGTTTTTTATAGCTATAAATGGATTGTTTTTTTGTCAATCCACAATAGGTTTAATCAGTTTTCAAGACAAAAGTTCTTATGGTGTAGATGGATATAGTGTTGAAGGTGGCATCATTTCCTAGTTTTTACTAAATTTTTTGGCTCAAAATTAGGATAAAGGGGAAAGATTCATGAAAGGTGGTTTTATAGGATTTTATCTTCCCAAATATGGTAATGGAATAAGTTTCATGAATATTTTTTTCCACAAATGTTGATATTTATGAAGATGTGGAGCATCATGAATGATCTTTGTGAATGCATGATAGAAAGACGGTGTTCTTCACAACTACAACAAACATCGTGAGTTTTCAATGGGCTGATGGTGAATCTTGGTGACTATGAGAAGTTATGTGAATGGGTTAAATTTAATTATAGATTCAAAAATATAAGAGCTTCTCAAACATGATTTTTAAGGAATGTCGCTGGAGGCGTGGGATCTTCGTGAAGGGTTGCGCTTATAAATAGGCGGTTAACCCCACTTCATTTGATATGAAGAGAATTGGAGTAAAGGCTAAATTACTTTTATTTCATAAAGGATGGGATCTTTGTGAATCTATATTTAATTGAAAGCTTGAGCATTTCTAAAATACTAGTTAAGTCTTAATCGATGTCAATGATTTTGAGTTATAAGAGTTTCGTGAAGACTGGGAGTTTCTTGGAGACTTAGTGTTTTGTAAAGAAAGTGAAATTCGTGAAGGAAATTTTTTTTGTGAAGGTTGTGAGATTTGTGATGGTAGCGAGCTTCACGAAGGTGTGTAGGTTTTATAGTGCTGAAATTTCTTTAAAACATAAAGGGGGTTCACGAAGGCTGGGTGCTTCGCAAACAGTAGTGTTAAACATCAGTTTTAAGTGAATAGTTCTTTCAAATGCATCTACTCAGGACATCAATGCAAGTAGAGTCTCATGCTAGTCAGGGATAAAGACTTAAATGATAATATACTAAAGTGAACTTTAACTCATTAAACTGAGTGATACTTCACCTGAGATAGTGAGAAATGGGGAGTCGACAAAAGTGCTACAAGGGTGGTTGTGTGTTGTCCCTAAAATCTTGTAAATATAATGTTTCAGACACAGATTGACTATGTCTGAAAATTTTTACTCTATAATAAATCATTAAGCTTAGTATATTTTGGTACGAACAACACATTTTCAGTGTATTCTCCTTTGACTAAACCTTAGTGGAGAACCAAGTAAAACTATTGTGTTGTATCTTTGTATTTGAATGTATATTTAATACACAATTCCATCTGATAGGTTTAACAAGTTCTTAACAACGTGAGAACAAGATCCATCACTTTAAAAGAAAATGTTGAAACCATGATTCAAACCTCCCCTCTCGGGGTTTTCTAGGGTCCTACATCCATAATTCATTCGTAACATATAGGAATTGGCTACACGTAGTCATTTTTCATGTGTAAGAATCAATCACACATCAATCTGACACATAGTATGACCGGTGTGACTCAAAGTGTGTGTTTTCAGTTTAAAAATGACATTTTAGTTAAAAAACATGTTTTACTCACTGAAAAACTATAGAACTCACTCATTTTCTTTGACCCTTTAATAAAATGATCTTTAAGTCATTTTTAACATGTAGGAATCAATCGTACATCAATTCAACGCACGGTGTGACTGATATGACTCAAATTGTGTGTTTTTATTTAAAATTGAAATTTTAGTTCAAAACACATTTCACATACTTAAAACCAAGAAAATGTGATTAGATTATATTGATGCTTTAGGAAAAATGATCCATAAATCATTTGTGATGTGTATTAATCAACCACATATTAATATAACCCATGGCGTTCCTGGTGTAAGAACTCGGGTTTTCGTATGAGGTACAAATCCCTTATTTTTCAGTTTCAATGTTTAAATATGGACTAATTTTAATGACCTTTAAGGATATGGAAGTTACAGGGGGTATCCAGGGATTGTTTGAATCCCTTAACCCAAGTTTTGGGGTGATTTAAGTCTGGCACATGGTTTCACCAAACCGTGTGAGGCTAGACAGAGAATAGAGAATGGTTGCCCGCACGACTATACGGTCAGGTCCGCAATTTTGGAATATTTTAATAGACTTTTTGAATAGTTTTTGCATTGTTAGTAAAATCATGTGAGAAAACCATGTGGGTTACCCACCTTCTATAGCAGACCGTGTGGTTTGGCATACGGTTTTTCAGACTGTGCACCTAAACTGTGAGACCCCTGTTAAATTGGGAAATTTTATATTTTTATTTAAATTAATATTCTTTTTAAACCTAGGTTTTTTTTTCATTTTAATGGATAGTAACCTAAACTTTTGAGATCCCTCTCCTTCGACTATTCTTATAATTAAGATAAACACTTCATATGACCTCTGATTCAAGCGCAGAACGTCTCATTGAATCTGTAACGGTAAGATCTCGATTCCTTTTTAGTCATAATTTATTCTTCTGGTTATCAGTTGTGTTGTTTGGATTTAGGATCGTATACCCTAATTTATGTGTCTTCATCCTTTATTCTGATTTCTTCTAATATGAGTCAAATCAACGGTCGATACTAGATGATAACTCCACTGCTAAGCTAAGTTAGGTGGTCTATACAACTTCCTCGAGTTTTGGTGCTTTATTAGGCTACCTGCTACTAGGCTGCCCACCGAAATTTCTAGTACGACCCTAATTTTGAACTTCTTATGAAAATTAGATGTAATCAAACCTATTAGGGATTCCCTTAGGTTCCATTATGATTTGTTGTTAGTCTTTTCCCAAATCATGGCCACCCATGGGGTGCACCTAATGGAATTAACTTTTTATGCCTTAATAGAACCACCCAAGAGGTGATTTCACATGTTTTCCTAGATGTAAGAAGCCTAATAACAATTAAAGGTAATTTAATTGTTGATTAAGGAGATGTACTGCCTCCTTACCTAATGTTATGTGGATATTACATGCTAGAATTGGTTGAATGTCTTAAATGGTTAAATGGGTGGGAATACTCATTTAGTTGATTTGAATTACTTAAAAGGTTAATTTAACAAAAGTGGAAATGTCAGTGGGTAAACTCATATTATATTTTTGAATTTGAATTGTAAAAAATGAGTGGGTATACTCATTTATGGACTTGGCTTTTTTTTGGGATTATGTAAGGGGGTATACTCATGATATCAATTGAATGTGAAATAATTATGTGAGTGGGTATACTCACATAGTTTGAAATGATAAATGAAAGTGAATGGTAATGTATGGATAGGTTCCTTAGAAATGTTCATTGGATTTGGAACATGGTAGTGGATGACTTAGATAGAGTATTCTCCTTGGTTCTTGATTATGTGGGATTCCTCGGGACTTGCTACCCCTTGGATCTGGCTTACTTGGGCTCATGTAGGACATGTTCAGTATGACATGCTCCTAGGACTCCAACCAGTGCTTAACCGAGTTTCCATCAAGATGCTCCTAGGACTTGATGAGGATACCTTGGTCTTTGAAACCTTGGATTCGGACCTTAGTGGTATGATACATTGACGTACAATATGGTCATGATGTATATGACATTTGGGTTATACGTCTTGGTCATGGATATTCTGACTCTTATGGTTGTACAGCAAGGTCGTGTTTGATATGTTACTTTGGTTTATATGACAAGGTTGTGGTGTTTACACCTTTTACTTGTATCTAACTTATTAGGATCTTGACTCTGGTTTTTCAGGGATCCTAGAAAGGCTCATTAGTATCACTTGTTTAGTGGTGGACGTGCCATGGGAACTTTACTTTTCTTTACTACTACCTACTTATTGTTTACCTACATATCTTATTATATTTCATGGTATGGAATTGTATAGATATTGGGTGGTTTCTTACATGTATGTTATCTCACACCCTATTTGGGACTCCCTTGAGGAACCAAAAAAAATTATATGGTTTCAGGTATTGATAATGGAAATTTCCCTAATATAGATTGTTGATTGTTGCATGAGAGTCGGAGAGCATGGGACCAAGCTGAGCCTTACAATTCTATTGGGATACTTTTTGGTATTTTTGGATTTTGGATACTTGTATTATTTTTTACTTCCATGTACCTATTTTTGTTCTTTTCTAGTTACAGGTATCATCACCATCATTGTATCTGAGACACTTCTGGCTTATTTATATATTCATGTGTTGTTTAGTAATAAATTGTTTGTTTGTTGTATCCACTTACACTATTGATATGTTATTGATATTCCTATATTTATAATCTATTGATGAGGGAATAGTCTCCCCACTGACACACCCAGGCCTTAGCTGCTAGTTAGAAACTTATGGCATTTGGGGAGATGCGCTTGAGGCCATGTAGCCAACCAGGATTGGGGCACTGTTGAGTGGAATTTGGGTCTGGGATGTTACAAAGTGGTATCAAAGGGTCTCTTTTCTGGTTTTATTTCTATTTAGAGGAAATAGACATAGATATAAAGTAATAGGAGTTTGGTAATGAATTTTTCTCGAGATTATCTACCCTGCGTATAAGGAAAATGCCAAATTGCCTCAAATGAAATTGCTATTTTTCTAGATTTTAGCTATTGAAATTATTTTTATTTCATCATTGGGTGATGCACTTGGATTGTGATGTTACTATTGATATGATTAAGGGTTATATTGTGTTTCAACTGATGAGATAACGGTATTTCATCTCATGCATCTTATAGATACTTGTTAGAAATCACATGTCATGAACTATACCATGCCATTTAGGATGATTTACTCTTAAATTTTGTTGTGATAGGTGTCATGATACCTATATTTTCTATCGTGATATATTTTCTGTAGTGTATAGAGTAAGTGATGCCATCTTTTAGTTCATAAGGTGTTATGGGCCCTTATGGATTGGAAAATGATGCACCGTTTGACTCAATTATTTGAAATGAACTTGTTATGATATGAAGGACATGGACACCAAATCTTGGTTCATGAGGTGTTATGGGTCCTCATGGATTGGAATGTTGTCATCCATTGGTTAAACTCGCTCTAAGGAGTGGATAATTGAATTAAATTTAAATGGATGAAATAGAATAGAATAGCTAACTTGGAATAGAGACTTGACCTAGACCTGGTTTTTGAGTAGGAAAAAGGCAGTGTATCTAGTGGTTTTTGGTGATTTTTGTTTTGAATTCCTAGATTTAGGAGATGGATGTGTGTTTTTAATTGGTTTTAGGAGGGTTTTTACATGTCATATGATTTCTATCTTTGAATCTTGATATCGTTCTTTTTTTAGGCATGTGTTTGGTATTATAGAGACATGTCACCATGACAACCTCCAGTCATACTCTAGGAGGGAGTTAATGACCACACTCTGGGGGCGGTGGGCCATTGGCTACCAGAATATCCTCCTTTAGTTTCAACTATGACAATAGATTTTTTTTCAGACATAGATGATGAGGCACAGTTCCATGAGGTATTCTTTCACTTCATGCAGACTTATCGTGGAGCACCATAGCCTACCTTGTCTATGGATGAGCTAACGCGGGTGTTCCAGTAGTATCATCCTCCCACGTTTTGGGGGGATGGAGTTTCAAATGTTTCTAAGCTTTGTATCAAGACTACACTATCGATATTCAATCATCTTGAGATGTCTCCTGAGAGGAGGGTCAAGCTTTCCACATATATATTTCGTGGGGAAGAAAATCACTGGTGGGATGTTCTGAACCAGGCTGACAGACAGTGGGATATGGTTTAGGCTAATTTCAAAACTAGGTTCTATGACTACTTCTACCCTGAGACTCTACAAGTATAGTGGTCTAGTGAATTCATGCGTCTAGAGTAGGGCGTGATGACGATTATAGAGTACTCAGCATGCTTTAAAAAGCTTCAATGTTTGTCACTGACATACCTTACTAATGAGCTATCAAGGGTGAGATGCTTTGAGGAATGTCTCTAACATGTTATCAGATCTCAGTTCAATGTGTTCAGGTTAACCTATATCACTAAAATTTTGAATTAGGATCTAATTAAAGAGTGTAACCTAAGGGAAGATGGGGGCGTAGAGTAGGACAATGTTTTTTCTCTGCCCTGTGGTTTAGCATCTTCAGGTAGGAAGCACCATTTTGAGGATTCTAGAGAGATGAGTGACAGTCAGGATGTGAGTACTGGTATCTCATTGTTCAGTTAGAAGTGTGGTAGGTGATTCCACATAAAGAATTAGTGTGACCGTGACCTAGTTTAGTGTCGAGCTTGCGGCAGGATGGGCCGCGTGCAGCGTTTATATAGAACCTTACTATTGGAGTTTGTGCCCTTGAAAAAACTTCAATATACTTTATGATAAACATTTATTCATTGTTTTGAATATTAATAAACTACTTATCACATTATGATTGTTATTTTGCGTGACATAGTATGTGATAAATTCCTAAGAGTAGTTGCCGCACTAAAAGGTTATAGCAGTTCCCCGCTATGATGAGAACTCGTAAGTGCTATAAAACTATTCTTGAATATATGTTTTGTTGTCAGATAATATTATTTTAGGGACACAAATGATACAGGCTATTAAGGATAGAGACTCATAGGACTTTGAGGCACCTTCTCATGGTGTACGCCCTTGGTAATATCCAGTAGGATATTATGATAACGGGGCCCATGAGAATAAAATACACATTTATGTGTATCATTGGATGTTCCTATCTATATATGTGTGTATTGGTCCTTAGACTTTAATATTATGAGTTGTGTACTTTTATGTATTGATGAAAACTGTGACGAGAGATATTCATTGTGAGGTAGGATACGTTGGGTGCGTCACAAGTAATATTGCATTAATGAATAATGCGAGAAAGGATTTATCCCTTATATTCATTAATGGAAGTTAATATATCAAACCCTTTGATGGAAATGATATAACCTAAATAAATCCATGGAAATGGTATTTTGTAGGCAATTTCTATTTCTAAAAAGTCAAAGAAAGAGATAATTGAGAATATAGGTTGATGGAATTGGCACGCAACATGCCCGATTTGAGATATTGTGATAAAGGGGTTATATTACATAGTAAGAGTTCATATGAGGTGACATATCATTGTGGTATTAACTTCTTTCTCTATGGGTGTCTGAGCGTGTTTCTAGATTCTAACCTTGGACTTTAGGCTGCTTCACCTAAAGCCACTGAGAAATAGGCCTAGAGGGTCACACACTAAGTGTATCCATAATCTCAGTTAAATAATATCTATTATTATTTATTATTTAATAGGTTGAATAAATATTATTCCTGTATGTAGTTTAATAATTATTCATGTATGCTTGATCGCATATAAATATTTATTTTTGATTTAGTAAATTTAATATTTATTTATTTATTAGTGAATAATGCAGTGATATTTATTTAATAAATAAATTGTCATTATTCAAGGTTGGATGAATATTTTGGAGGAATGGAGGACTGGTTTTTTAGGTCCAGTGAGAAATAAAAAATATTGAATATTATTTGATTAAATAATATGTAATTATAATTATCAAGTTAAGATCATGTTGAGAAATAATGATATTATTATTATTATTATTTTACATGGGGTTTCATTAGGATTAAATAAATAATTAAGGGCACTTGTGCAATTATTTTATTTTAACCCTATCAATATATAAACTCAGTTATGTTATTTTCGCATTAAGCCAATTCATTTGTCTTAGTTGTTCACAACTGATTTGGAGAATCCTATCAAGCATAGAGAGATTCCTTCTCCAAGAATGATCCTAAGAACAGAGAGCAATCCCATCCATCGGATCAAGGAGAACTCTTTGGAAGTGGTTCTCAAAGCGCTCAAAGACAGACAATACAAGTGCAAGGATCTATTGTGCTAGCACCCAAAGATTCCTTCGACGACATCTAGAGAATCGAGGAACACATGTGCATCACCGCTAGACAAAATTTACACTTGGTTTCTACAATGCAATGATGGTGGACCAAGAATCTATCACCGGATTCATCAACGAAGAAATAATTCTAATAAAGGTAGTTATTTATTTAATTAAATTAAGTATAAATATTATGTAATGATACTCTTTCTCAGTTTCAGAACAATTATTCACTGTCTATTTCTTTAACTCGATTCTATAGATCACAACGTTCATCATCGTATAGATGTCAGATTGATCATTGGTTATGGAACAAATAAAAGTTGGTCACCATCTATCGGACACTTTTTATGCACTCGAAACCTACACATACCTCCAAGTGTGAGTGGTAGGGGTTCAACTCTGACACCGGGTTCAGGAGAAGGTTCCTTATCTCCATATCAGGTAGGTAGTTGGAGCAGTGTCAGTCGATCAAGTTGAGGAAGTGGTGGTTATGGTTGAGGTAGCCAGACACCGGTTACACCGAGACATTAGATTGGGCCTACTCTGAGCAATGAGGTTGCATCACATGGTCATGGTAGAGTCCAGATCTATTTTGTACAGCCTAACCCTGAGGAGAAGGGTGTCGGACCGTCTACGGTGAGAGGAATTATTCTAGTAACCTATACTATTTCATTTACTCTTTATGATATAGGTGAATTGAATAGTTTTATATCTACTCCTGTGGTGAAAAAAATTGGGCTTGTTTTATTATCTTTTGAGGGTGTTTTGATGTTAGACACATTGTTGGGAATCAAAACAGATAATGTTCACTAGTGCAGGGAGTACCCCCTTGAGGTGGTGGGTGTCATTTCATTTGGGATCTTTATGTCATCGAGATGACTTGGTTTGATGTCATGCTCAAGATGGACTAGCTAGTATCTTATCGAGCTTACGTTGACTGCTATCGCTAGAGGGTAACTTTCACATCACCAGAGGGTACAATCTATACTCACAGGGGTGAATGGGATGTCTAGGCAAGGAAAGTTGGACTAGAACATCGTGGGTTGGGCAAGATGATAGTCCAGATCGCTAGTTTGTATATGGATGATTTGGGACCGTGTTATAGAGACTTTCAACTACTGTTTGATCATTTCAGGGGTGTGTTCATGGATAAATATTCTAGTTTACCTCATGAGATATAGGTTTAGTTCTCTATCAATCTAGTGCTAGGAATTTCACTGGTATCTATTCCCCCTTACAGGATGACTATGATGGAGTTGTAGGAGCTCAAGAGGCAGCTAGAGGATTTGGAGGCAAATGGGTTTATCTGACCCAATACTTCTTTGTGGGGGTTTTCGATCCTTTTTGTGAAAAAAGGCAGATGAAACCCTTATGCTATGCATGGATTATCATAAGTTGAACCATCTAACGGTTAAGAACCGATAACCCTTATCATGAATAGATGACATGTTTGATCAGCTTCAAGGATCTCGAGTTTTCTCAAAAATCTACTTGAGGTCAGGATATCATCGGGTATGTGTTCGGCTTGAAGAAATACCTTGTACAACCTCTCATGGAAAGTATGGTCGATACGAGTATCTGGTTATGTTGTTTGATCTCAAGAAAGTGCCAGTGGTTTTCATGGCGCTGATAAACCGAGTGTTTCATCCTTATCTTGATTCGTTTATAGTAGTTTCATGGATGAAATCTTAGTGTATTCTCACAATCGACACAACCATAACAAACACCTTTAGATCGTATTGGATACACTGAGAGAGTGATGGTTATATGCTAAGATCACAAAGTGACACTTCTAGATGGATCAGATTCACTTCCTGGATCACATTATCTTAGAGATAGGAGTATCAGTAGACCCAGAGAAGGTGAGAGTTGTGGTTTTATAGGAGCGAACCAAGAACATCTTTAACATATAGAGTTTCTTGGGGCTAGCTGGATATTATAGGCATTTCATATAGGACTTATCACCCTTAGCAGCACCATTGATAGGCTTGACTAAGAATGATGTGAAGTTTGTGTGGTCATATTTTTATGAGACAGACCTTCAGGAGCTGAAAGGGAGATTAACTTCAGCACCAATCCTAATACTGCCAGAATAGGTAAAGAGTTACATTGTATATTGTGATTCATTAGGTATCAGGCTAGGAGTGGTGCTGATGCAAGGGGATGGAATCATGGAATACGAGACTCAGCAGCTGAGGCCACACGAGAGGAACTACCCGACACACGATCTCGAGTTAGTTATGGTTGTTCACACATTTCCCTATTTGGGAATTACTTACTGGGAGAGAATTTTTTAGTGTATACAGAGAAAAAAATCTTCAAGTATATATTTACACAGCGTGATATGAATCTAAGGCAGTGAAGGTGGGTGGATTACTTACAGTATTTTTACTTTGATCTTGCCTACACGCCTGGTAAAGGTAATGTAGTGGTTGATGCACTAAGAAGGAGGACTCAGATATAGTCAGTTCAACAGGCCAGTAGTGAGTGGAAACTCATGGATTTGTTCTATGAGATGCACTTGGTGGTGCAAGATAGACAGAGACAGACTTATCTATCATCCTTAGTTGTGACCTCTACCCTACTAGATAGAGTTAAGATGAGGTAGCTATCGAATTTAGAGGGCCTAGTACTATGGGATAGTGTGACTGGTGAGGATCCACCCCCTGGTTGTACTATTGGTGAGGATGAGATTTTGTATATCCATGGTCACATTTGGGTTCCAGCGGATATACGCGAGGAGCTAATTTGAGAATTTCATGCCTTAGCTTGGACAGTGCACCCTAGATTCACCAATATGTATCGTGACTTACATCTTCAGTACTGGTGGGCGGGTATGAAAAGAGAGGTAACCAGTTTCATCATGAGGTGTTCCACCTGTCAGAAGGTGAAGGTAGAGCATCAGTGACCAACTGGACTGTTAAAACAGTTACTTATTCCTGAGTGGAAATGATATGATTTCATGATAGACTTCATGGCTGGTTTGTTGAGGCCACCTCAAGGTAATGATGCTATGTGGGATGTTGTTGAAAGGCTCACAAAGGTTTCTCATTTCTTTCCAATCAAGGAGACCTTTAGTGTTGATGAGCTTGGGAGTTTGTATATCAGTGAGATAGTACGACTCTATGGGGTCTCACGTTCTATCATTTCAGATAGGGACACCTGATTTATGTCTTGTTTCTGACAGATTTTTCAAAGGGTGCTGGGTACACAGGTGATTCTAAGAACAACATACCACCCTCATACTGATAGTCAGTCAGAGCATACAATATAGGTGCTAGATGACATGATGTGAGCATGCATCCTAGATTTTGGGGGCTCTTGGGAGAAGCATATACCCCTGATTGAATTCGCCTACAATAAAAGTAATTAGGCAACTATACAGATGAAAGATTATGAGACTTTATACAATAGGTCATGTCGATCACCCATGTGCTAGTTAGAGGCAGGCGAGACAGCTTTATTGGGACCGCGTCTCATGCAGGAGACTTCTGAGCAGGTCCAGTTGATTCAGAAATGGATGACTGTTGCACAGTCTCGATAGAAGTCTTACGCCAATCGCCACAGACGACCTCTAGAGTTCAAGGTCAGGGATCGGGTCTTTTTACATGTTTCACTAAGGTCAGGACACAAACAGATCAGGAGATAGGGTATGCTTTCACCACAATATATCGGGTCGTTCAAGATTCTAGAGAGATTCGGATCGGTGTTTTATCGGTTGCAGTTACCTTAGAGGTATCGAGCCATACACAACGTCTTCCATGTATCTCTGTTTCACCGCTATCATTCAGAATCATCTCACTCTTTTCAACCCAAGGAGGTTGAGATACAGGTTGATGTGTCCTTTGAGGAGCATTGATTTGTATGGTTGACAGGATCATGAAGGTTCTCTAAGGCCAGCAAGTTCCTCTAGTATGGGTGTTATGGAAGCACGGTCATTTACAGGATGAGACATGGGAGTGGAAGGCTGATGTACATGCTCAGTGTCCAAAGTTGTTCTCAGACGAATCTTGACCACCCTTTAGAGGGTAATTTGATGACGAATTGCTTTAAGGGGTAAGATTATAAGAACCCGAGTTTTCGTATGAGGTAAGGATCCCTTATTTTTCAGTTTTAATTTTTAAATATGGCCTAATGTGAATCCCCTTTGAGGTCATGGAGGTGTTGGGGGTGTCTGGGGATTGTTCAAAGCCCGTAACCCAAGTTTTGGGGTGATTTAAGCCTGACGCATGGTTCATGAAAACCATGCAGGGCAGGCCACATGGTTTGACCAAACCATGCGGGGATAGACATAGAGTAAGTAATGGCCACACAGTTAAGCCTAACCCTGCAGAGTGGGTCGCATGGCCATGCGGCTATGTCTTTAATTTTGGAAGATTTTAATAAAGTCTTTTTTCACGGGTTTCACACGGTTAGTCAAACTGTGCGAGGTGACCACCTTCTACAACAGACCATGTGGTTTGGCGAACGGTTTGTCAAACCATGCACATAAATTGTGTGACCCCTCTTAAATTGGAAAATTTTATATTTTTAATTAAATTAATTTCCATTTTAAACCTAATTTTGGGTTTTGTTTCAATAGAAAACAACCTAAACTTTTGAGATCCCTCTTCTTTGACTATTCTTGGAATTAAGATAAACTCTTCACCCGACCTCTGATTCTAGCACAGAACATCTCATTGGATCTGTAACGGTAAGACCTCGATTTCTCTTTAGTCGTTCTCTGTTCTTCTAACTATCAGCTACGCTGTTTGAATTTAGGCTCATATGCCCTAATTTCATGTTCTTTGTCCGTTCATTAGATTTCTCTCGATCTGATTCAATCAAGAGTCGATAATGGACAACCACTCCACTACCGAGCTAATGTTGGTTGTCTATACAACTTCCTCAGGTTTTGGTGCTTTATTAGGCTACCTGTCATTAGACCGCCCATCGGACATTCCAGCACGACCTTGATTTTGAACTGCTTATGCAAATTAGATGTCATCGGACCTGTTAGGGATGCCCTTAGGTTATGTTGTGAGGTGTTGGTAGTTGTAGCCCAAATCATGGCCACTCATGGGGTGTGCCTTATGAAATTAACTTGTTATGCCTTGGTAGAACCACCCAAGAGTTGAGTTCTCGTGTTTTCCTTGATATAGGAAGCCCAATCACAATTAAATAGAATTGAATTGTTGGTTAGGGAGATGTCCTTCCTCCTTACCTAATGTTATGTGGATATGCCATGCTTGAATTGGTTGAATGGCTTAAATGTTAAATGGTTAAATGTGTGGTAATACTCATTTGGTTGATTTGAATTGCTTAAAGGGTTAATTTAACAAAAGTGAAAATGTGAGTGGGTAAACTCATGTTATATTTTTGATTATGAATTGTAAAAAAATGAGTGCGTATACTCATGTGTGGCCTTGTCTTTGTTTTGTGACTATGTGAGGGGGTATACCCATGATATCAATTGAATGTGAAATGGTTATGTGAGTGGGTATACTAACATAGTTTGAAATGATAAATGAAAGTGAATGGAAATGTATGAATAGATGCCTTGGACATGTTCCTCGGATCTGGAACACGGTAGTGGACGCCTTGGATAGAGTATGCTCCTTGGGTCTTGATTCTGTGGGATGCATCGGGCCTTGCAACCCCTTGGATTCGGCTTTCTTGGACTCATGTAGGACATGTCTGGTATGACATGCTCCTAGGACTCCAACCAGTGTCTAACCGAGTTTATATCGAGATGCTCCTGGGACTCGACAAGGATGTCTTGGTTTTCGACACCTTGGATCCGACCCTTCGTGGTCTGACACTTGGACATACGACACGACCGTGAGGTATATGGCGCTTTTGGTTATACAGCTCGGTCGTGGATGTTCTAACTCTTCTAGTTGTACGACAAGGTCATGATTGATATGGTACTTCGGTTTATGTGGCAAGGTTGTGGTGTTTCCTCCTTTTACTTACAGCTACCTTGTTAGGAGCTTGACTCTGGTTTTGCAGGGAGCCTAGAGGGGCTAGTTAGTATCACTTGTTTAGTGGTGGATGTGCCATGGGCAATTTGCTTTTCTTTACTGCCACCTACTTATTGTTTACATGCATAGCTTGTTATATTGCACGGTGTGAAAGTGTATAAATCTTGGGTGGTTGTCTAGTAGGATGTTATCTCACGCCTTATTTGGGCCTCCATTGGGGACCCAATCATGTTATATGGTTGCGGGTATTCACAAGCGCAAGTGCCCTAATACAGGTTTTTGATTGTTGCATGGGAGCAGGAGAGCATGAGACCAAGCTGAGATTTGCGATGCTGCTGAGATACTTTTTGGTCTTTTTGGCTTTTGAATACTTGTATTGTACTGTACTTTCATGTACCTATTTTGGCTATTTTCTAGAGACATGTATCATCATCATCATTGTATCTGAGACACTTCTGGCTTATTTACATATTCTTGTCTTATTTAGTTATTAATTGTCTTCTTGTTTTATCTGCTTCTACTATTGATATGTTATAGATATTCCGTTGTGTATACTCTGGTGATGAGAGCATAGTATCCCCACTGACACACCTAGATCCTTGCTGCTAGTCGACACCCTTTAACGTTTGAGGAGATGCGTTTGAAACCATATAGCCCTCCAGGCTCGAGGCATTATTGAGTGGCATCTGGGTCCGAGACGTTACACCTGGTATGATTCGAAGTGTATGTTTTTAGTTTAGAAATGACACTTTAATTCAAAACACACGTTACATACTTAAAACCGAGCAAATGTGGTTGGATTATTTTGATACTTGATCTATAAATCATTTGTGACGTGTAGGAATCAACCATACATTTATCCAACACACAGTGTGCCCGGTGTAACTTGAAGTATATGTTTTCAGTTTAAAAGTGACATTATTAATGTATTGTTTCTTATTGATGTTTCATTTATTTCTTTAGAGCACAAGAATTGTTTTTTTTATAGTTACACTCTTTTACTCGAGCTAAAGTGGTTTGTTCACCAAGTGGTAGCATGATCGGGCTCTTTTGAAAGGGGATTGAGGGACCAAAGTCAACAAAACATTGATGTTTTTGAATTTGTTGACTGTGATAAATTGTACTTACTGGTGTAACCGTACAACCCAATATTTGAAATGTATGTAATATTTTTTTCTTGTATTTGTGATGTAAATTTAATTTTAATTATATTTTGTATTTGATGGTGCAGTGTGATGTATTTTTTGCAGCACACCGATGCAGTATGACTTTTATCAGTGCTATTTCTAGCATTGATAAAAATTCACTTTATCGATGCTAAAAATGCGCAGATAAACCATCCCTTTTAGCAGCACTAACCTAGCGCTGATAAAGGACTCCATTTATCAGTGTTTTATTATAAATTGGGTACAACCGCGAATGTGACACACGATGCAAGAAAGAAAATTACATTAAATCGCAAGCTAGAGGACTTGACCCCGCGACCTGCCTCTCACTCCCCCAAACTCTTACACCCCACCACCAACGGTGGAGCCTTTATCAGTGTTTTTTTAGCGTTGATAAAACATCTTTGCATCAACGCTGTTTTTAATGATGATAAAATTCGTCAACTTTTCAAGGTATTTATAACATCAACGTTTTTTTAGCAGTGACGAAGTCTATTTCTAGCATTGTTAAGACTCATATATGAAGCAGTGTGATAATGATTACACGTGAATGATTTAAACATAGAATGTGAGCAAAGACATGGTTGAACAAAAAAAGAATCATAATTTTCAAATAGTCAAAAAAAATATAATTGTATGAATTTATAAAAATTAATTGATTTAATAAGAAACATAGGAGTGGACCAACATTCCTGACGTGGTTACGAAGTTTGCAACAACTCATTAAATGTGACATTGAAGATTTTATTAATATTTAATATTTTATTACGGGTAGAAATTGGATTCTAAAAAAAACGGGATAGTTTTTATTGCATTGGTTGAGTGGGAAGAGAGAGAATATAAAATATTTGGAAATATTGTAATTCCGGAGGGCGCTGCGGGGACCGTCGTGATAGCCGATCACGTCAGAACTAATTATGAGGCCCTGCGGTCGCCATTGCCCTCGGGGCACTGCATACTCAAAATTGGAAATTTAATTAAAATAAATGAAATTACGTTACAAAAATAGAAAAATAATAATAATCACATCTGACATATAAAAAAAAATCAATATAACTAGAACAATTACATTATTATCAAAATAATAATTATAATCAATTAATATAAGTTTATAACCAATAAAATCCAAAAAATAAAACCACTCCATGGCGAAAACACAAATAACGATGACCCATCCCCGCCAAATATATGTATAATTAATTGAAAAAAAAAGATAATTAGTAATATATATTTTAATCTTTTTGGAAAATGTTTATACTCTTAATTAAATAATAATATATTGAATTATAATTAAAAATTCTACACGTTAACAATTAATTATGTTTTTTTATATAGAATCAATACATTACATACATCTATAATTAGAACTTATAATATATATCTATATAATTTTTTTAAATATATTTAAATACAATTATTAAAATTCTTATATTTAATTTTATAGTTTTATAATTATTGATATATCATGAAAAAAATACATACATAATATTATTATGTATGCATTTATATTAATGATATATCCATAAAACGTTTATTCATTTATATAAACGATAATATTTTTAATTATAAACAATGCATTCACTGATACATTTATTAATAATTTTTTATGATGTTAATACATTTATTAATACATTTTTCATAATTATTTTTGTTTATTCATTTTGAATATTTTTTCAATTTATTCATTTTCATTTTTTTTATATTTTTGCAATTTTTTTTAATATTTATTACTTTCTGATATTTTTTGAATTTATTCATTTTTAATATTAATTTTTACATAATTATTAGGTTTTAATATCTATTCAATTTTATTAATTAAGTTGTAATATTTTTAATATATTAAATGCATTTTTTAATATTTTTTATGTATATAATTAATATTATTTATTTATTCTTTTTTATTCATTTTTTATGTGTTGGTAATTCATGTAATTAATGTTATGAATTCACTTTTTAAAAAATGTTTTTGTAATTTCTGAAATTTTATTTATTCATTTTTAAAATTCTTTTAATTAATACTATTTATTAATTTTTAATATTTTTAGAATCTATTCATTTTATTAATATTTATTTTTACATATTTATTTACTAATTTTTGATATTTTCAATATGTTTGTAATATATATGATTAATATATACTCATTTTTATTTATTAAGTTTTAATATTTTTAATAAGTTTGAAATTTATGTAATTTAATTTATTTAATTGCATTTTTAATATTTTGTAGTTTAAATTGTTAATATAATTCATTTTTAATATTTTTGTTATTTATTTATTTATTTAGTTTTATTCATTTTTTTACATTTTTGTCGTCGCTAGATTTTGGGTTGATAAACAATAAGTGACCATAAAAATATTGATTTATCAACACTAAAAAAACTCAGACAAAAACTTTATATATGAGCGCATATTTTATTCGCATCGGTGAAATGCGTTTTAATCATCGTTTTTTTGGTAGCGCTAATAAAATCCTCAGTCCTTTTTAAAAGGAACCCTAGTATATTGATGCTCTCATCACGCCGCATTGAAGCCCTTGCAGAACTGAACCTCTGCAGCAATCAAACTTAATTTTCTTTTGAAAAAATTGAACCTCAAAATCAAAGGTATAATATTCTGAACTTTTTTTTAATGATCCTCTGTCAATCCTTCATGTGTTTTTATGATTTTTTTTTGAGTTTATCTTCTCATGCTTGTTTGTAACAGTTCTTCCGCTACGTGTCCGTCTGTAACCAGTTTTTTTCATTGATCTTCCCTATTTTTTTGGATTAATCGACCCTTTTAGCGTTTTTGTCATTTTTGTTCACCAATCTTGCTTGATTTTCCTGTTTTTTTGGGTTGTTATTCCTATTTGTATATATAAATATAGGCTATAGATGGGGATTACGTACAAAATAATGAGAACTTTTTATTATTTGATATTAAATGAAAATTTAATTAGGGTTTATGAAGGAGATATGCCCTAAAGATATAGATTGTATATGATGTATGACTATATCGATTGTATGAGATATTGAGATGCATGCATGAAGATTCCATGCATGCCACTGCTTTTAATCGAACGAGCAACCAAATATTAAGTGTGTTAATATTTGAATTGCTCAAACTCATTGAAAGCTATCATTTACTAATATGTTAAATGAGATGCAATGCAAAAATAGAGTTTACATTCATGAGATGAATGCACTAATCACGGCGTTTACTCATGCGTTATAAATGCATGAGTAAATGCAGTAGCAGTTAAAGAGTGTCCTCAACAGGCTATACAAACCATTGTCAGATGATGGTAGTGTGTGATTGTTTCATGCTAGGTTGAGACTCTTCATCCAAAGCTCCCTTCACCTTTCTCCTTTACACAAGAGGCCCTAGTAGGTCATGGATGAAAGATAGATCTCATCCATGTGATGGATGATTAAGGCGTAACCCATGGATACACTGCAGAGAGGGGATGTCCTTTGGGTGCGCCCTTCATGATCTTTATCAAACACATGCAGTGATGTTTGAATATTTTACAAATGCTCTTCAGTATAAGGCATGCCATTTACAACAGTTCTTCATTTATGTTTATTGCATTTTCATTTATCTTGCATGTGAAATCATCGGCCAAGGGTTTAAATTGTTTGCGCTTGATGTGATAAATTTTATCACAGTCGTTTAAACCCTTTAGTGGTATCAGAGAAATCATATGATTTAGATTTATGAAATCTTGCATTTAAATGAAGAATAAAGTGAGAACATAGCATCGTTTTTCTGTTTTTTCAAAAATATTGAAAAATGGTTTAACCTTACATACCAGGGCTACATAAAGGCAATTGAGGTGTTACCTTTGCGCAAATGGGTTGCATAAAGGTAACCAATGCATTACCTATACGCAAGAGACTGTAAAATTAGATGAGGTTTTCTTAAGGCTACGTAAAGGTAACCAAGGACTTACTTTTATGCAAATGAGTTCACTTAAAGATGATGTCATGTTTTAAAGGCTTGCGTAAAAGTAAAAGAAGAAGCCATGTAATGGTCTTTAATGCTTACCTTTACACAACATTAAGAATTTTAAGGTTATCCTTACGTAGAAGAGTTCTACGTAAGTGTCACCTAATCCACTTTTACGTAGCGAGTTTCAGCTGAATTGTGTAAAGGTAGTACTGAGTTTTTAAGGCTTGCATAAAGGTAACCGATGCGTTACCTTGATGCAACTAGAGGTCCACCCTTAGACAACATTAACAAATCCGGTTTCACCCTCACATGAGGGTTCCTGAATCAAATTACCCTTGTATAGAGTGTATGCGTAAAGGTAAAAGGTGGTTACTCTTACGCAAAATAAAGATTATACGTAAGGGAAAACAAAATTGTTTTACAAATTGTTAAAAAATATTTTTAGCATAGAGAATGATTTAAATGGGTTATAAAATGTTCATTATAAAAGTTATTTAGGGTTAATTAATTAATTATAAAGGGTTTATAATTAAATAATAAATGTATGAAATATTTATGATTGAATATTCCTTAAAAATAATTGTTAATATTTAAAATACATTTAACAATTTATATGACATGTCTTATGGTATATAAATAAAAGAGTTTATTTAGAAATCATAAGAAATAATTTATAAAGGGTAATAAATTATGAAATAAGAAGAAAATCTAAAATGTTTATATTTAAATTATGAACTTTTCAAATTAAAGGGTCCTTATTTGGATATTATTTAAGCCACATCAAAATGTGTTTTGATGATTGATTTGATCATGTTTTAAATAATAATTATGTATAATATATTTATATAATGTAAAATGTTTATATAATAGAAAATTGGATTTTAAAATTATTTATAAATCATAAAATATCATATATTTAAAATAAAATTCCATATATTGATGAATACGAAAGCGTTAATATTTGAATGAATATAAAGAGTTTATATCCAATATTATAAAATGCTCATAATGATAAAAGTTGAAATTATGAAAATGTTTAAAATTATCTTTTATTTATGAATTATTTATAAATATTTATCTCATGTTTAAATATTTGAATTGTTCTTTTATTTAAAAGGTTATTCCCTGCTGTATTCATATTTTAAAAATTGTTTAAGAAATGTGAATATTATGTATACTTTAGTTTAAAATGTTAAACTGCTTCTAGATGGAGCCTTGGTGGAGGGAATATGATTCCAAACTAAATTACTAGAAGCATACATTCATAAAGGGAATAACATGAGATAAAATGACGAGATTAAAATCCCCCTTCGAATACTTAGTGTAAGATTCCTTTAAAGCGGAACTTTTCAAGACCTCAATGATCCAACCTAGTTGTTTTATGGCAAAGCGGGGTGCCTCTAGATTATCATATGTAAGGTAATAAAGTAATGAGTGGTACTGAATCATCCTCGGGTAGTTTCATGCCAAAACGGGGTGCCCGTGATTTGTCTTTTGATTAGCTCATTTTTTGACGTTTTCTTTGGGTTACACTAGCTGGAAAACCCCAAGGGTTAGGATACTATACGAATAGAGTTGAGTTAATCCATTTGATGGATTGGACAAAGAGTTGTCTGCTCAACTATCCAAGATTTGTACATGATATGATTGGGATGACGACCTACTGAAATGGCTAAGTAGTAAGAGGAATGCCTAAGAAGGCTCATTCATTAGTGAAATATGAATCTAGCCTACTAATAGATATAACAAACAAAATGGGTCATCATTTTAGTGAGATACCATTTAATAAAAGTCCTTATTAAATGATTTATAAAACATGATACTCATATGATAAAAGATTACATTATATATAATATCATCATCATCATCAAGCTAAACTTTCTGATCAATCCTTGATAACGAGAAGCTCAATGTATGTAGCTCTTAAGACTGGTAACGTAAAATGAAAAGTTCTTAAATAAAATTGGTTATTTAAGAAATGTTCTTAAGGAAAAATCTATATTTCAAAACAATTCTGTCATGACCCCCTCCCTCCAATGGTGCCCCTCCTGGGCGAGTAACGAACAAAGAGAGATAATGACCCCCAAGTCCCCCCTTTAGTAGGTCCCGAGTTGGCGATTAACACCGAGGGTATAGAAAATTCCCATGTGAAAGGTATTACCCTTAATTATAAAAGTAGGATCTGGAGATAAAATGAAGACCACCAAGAAACTCAAACTCATAAAAGAAAAGGAAAACAAAAAATCATCCCTGAATATACGTATAAATTAAAAAAATACAAATGAAGTTTCTAAATATAACCAAAAGGAAACCTAAGGTAATGAATTATAAACAACTCCAATGTATTGGATACTAATGTCTATATAGGTCTCTGAAGTCCTCTTGTAAACCTAAAAAATAGTTTGTATATGTGTGGGGTGAGCATAACATGTATACTCAATAAGATCATACCCAAGGACTCTCATGCACATGTGAAAAGAACATACTAATGTATCAGTGAAAAAAACAAAACCAACACACACCTAACATGTCAACTAACCAGTCTTATCCTCACCATAGCATGCTCACCAAATAATGCATCCAATATAGCAGCACAATAAGAAACATGTCGATAAAAGGTACCCCACACCACTTTCCCACTGATTTTATGCTCTAGTTCCCCAACATCGTACATCCTGACATTCCCATGCATTCCTTAGTAAGCATGCCTGAAGACACTTGGGAAACAAAATCAAATCCCACCCAAAGAAACCTGGGAAACCACATCACATCTCTCCCAAAGACACCTAGGAAACCACATTACATCCACATCCTCCCATAAGTACTACCATAAAACCAAAATAGTTGGGTATCATGAAAATGAATGAAATCAACCTCATTCCCTCATCCTACCATGCATAGCCCCAACATGAACCACCTCATCATCTCACCAATCACCACCTCTAGTGCACTTTTGACTTATATCCATCAAAACCGTGCATATCAAACTTACCTAGAAGAGAGAGTGGGGAAGAGGGGGATTGAAGACATCCTTCCTCACCATCATGGATGTTCAAAAAAAAAATCTGAAACCCAAAACCTTAATGTTTTAGAGTAAACACACAACTTAGGTGGGGTCCATATAGGAATTACATAAAAAAAATTAGATAGATAACACACAATCCCAACCTAGGGGTTCATAACAAGAGAAATAACATACATCACCACATCACCATAAGGTCTCAAAATCCATGCTACTATCATTTCCACCTTTAAATGCATCACACCACACAAGAAAGCCACACATAATCCATATTCCATATTTCCTTTCACAACAACCGGTTTCCAAAATTTTCTAATTACCAACCATATTTATTTAACAAGCCCATTGATTTCATGTTTATATCCATCCCATACATTACTTCATTTAACACATATTAATTTCCACCCATGTTCATTCCCATGTTAACGTTTCAAGTTCATTCTATAGATACTGAACAACTACACAACATAACACATCAAAAAGAAACACATAACAACCATCAATCTCATGCCACCAAACCTTTCTTCTCAACCACCACACATCGCAACCACCACACATCACCACCACCACATATCACAACCACTACAAGCCATGACCACCACAATCCACAACCACCACAATCCAAAACCACCACACATAACCACTTTAGTTTTAACAAGGTAATTTCATCATAATCAATTCATTATTTTCAAGGGAATTCTCAAACAAATATGAGATTCCATGGGTGACCAATTTATTAGATGGATATATGTTCTTAACATTTTTCAGGTGTGGCGAGTTTAATCAAACATTCACAATGAGGTTCAAAAATTTCAACAACCACAATAATACATCAATCTTAGAATAAGTCAAGTTGGAAAAGCAACGATTAAGCACAACTATATAGGTAAAATCATAAGAACAAGTAAAAATCATGTGATTTATCCCCTACCATTCAATATAAATTAAGATGGTTAATTATATTAATTAATATGATACATACCATCCACCCAAAGGAAAAAAATCATGATATTCCAAAATTTACATCTAAAGAAAGATAGATAAAGGAACCCTACCTCAATGAAGCTTTAATGAAGAATCACACAAGAACAAAGGATCATCCACCACCAATCTTGAAGAAATCACCACTAGATATTATGCCCAAAAAACCACATAAAAATCCACCCAAAATAGAGGATAAATCCCACCACAATGAACTCCATGATATAAGTGAATGAGAAGAAAGGGAGGGTGGAGAAAAAGAGGGTTACCTCGATCTAAAGAACTCCAATCTGAATAATCAAGCAGAACCAAGTGGTTTGAAACACCAAGCGAGGTGACTAGAAAGGGGAAGGGTGAGAAGGGGTTGGCCAAGAGTCGAGGGAAGGTCTGGAATTAAAAACAATGGGGTATCTGACCTCCTATTTATAAATTTAGACCCAAAAAATTCACCATGACATGTTGATACTCCTAAAATATTATAGAGACTCTTGGTAAACACGTAGTCTGAAACCCCCATGACATATCCTCTTTTTTCAACCCATTTTAAAAATGGGTTTTGACTACCACCATGACCTATACCTTGACATGGTCTATGTAATGGTGGTTTTTTTATCATCTTCTATGGTAAGATGACACGACCTATCACCAAACAGCTGGTCATTTTATCCTCACCACACCCAAGGCCATGATGCGGTGTGATCCTCTTACCTATTTCACACAGGTGCTCAACTAAAGGATTATTCCCTAAACCACACCCTCTTCTAGGAATTTACACTTTTCCATTTTACATAGGGTCACCTCCAGACCAAAATGGCCTCCACTACACCCACCACCAATGTATGGTGACCCCCAAAATGGTCCAAGGTCCCATCCCAGCCTCCAGAGCACCCCAAAAATCTTCTTCATCACCACTAAGCCTCAAGAAACCAAAAAATAATGGACAAACCATTAAATCAGATACCTATAAAACAATTATCATTATTAATAATCAAAACCAAACCCAGAACATAGGAAAGGGAGGGCCAAGACAACTATCCCATGAGATAACTCTAAGGAATCTTATTACAACTAAAACACTCCCTCCATCTCACATCAATATCAATCCACCTATTCCACATGAACATACACACCACCATTTCAAAATCCACATATCCTACACCAATTATTACTATAGCCATCACACAATATTTCCCCAAAAACACACATTAAGGAAAACCAACCTTCTTATTAAGATATTATCCTATTTGGGGGACACTAACTCTCCTGCATAGTTTTAAAATGTGTTGTAAACATAAAACGTCTTGATTTGGAAGGGGTTTTCTGTTATTAATATGCTATAAGCCTTAATTCATACCATCAGTAAGGGTGAAAGAAAATCACATTTCATAAATCAGTAAGGTCCAATAATCACATAATCAATGTAAAAAAATAAGAAAAAACTCAAAGAAACTCTGGGTACTAGTAACACATCCATGTATCATATTCCCATGAACTCCCCTTGAAGAAACCATGCCTCCAAAACACACAAACCAATGGAATAGTTCATCTACACAACACCTTCTCTCAACAATCCTGGATATCTACTGGTCACTCCATGAATGTCATGTCTTCCTGAATATAAAAATCTACCTAGTAAATGAAATGGGAGTCATCATTAAGATATCTATGAAGTTGAGACATGTGTAAGACAAAATGGATCATGTACAACCATAGTGGGAACACCAATCGGTATGCCACCACACTAACATTCTCTAACACATTGAAGGGTCCAACGAACTGGGGAGAAAAATTACCCCGTACCAAACCTTTACTGCCCCCGATAAGGGAAAACCTTTAAGAAAATGGTCCCTAAAATAAAACTCTTTATAGTTGAATGAACTTATCCACATACCTACTTTCCAAAACATTCATGACACACAACTCCTTGATTGGTAAGATGTGAACTGACTTCATCAGCCGATCCATGATAACCCAGATAACATCATATCCTACCTAAGCCTAGGGTAATCCTATGATGAAATATATCGAGATTACATATCGATTCCATTCAAGGAAATAAAAGGGATATAGAAAAATACCAGGAACATGATGTTATACCTTTACCTACTAGAAAACCAAACATCGAGCCACAAAATTTTCCACTGCTTGTTTCATCTCAGGCCACCAACATGTGTCCTAAAACAAAGGTACATCTTAGATACTCTAGGGTGTACCGCTAAAGGTGAGATATGAAACTCATGAAGAAATCCCCCTCACATCACCACCAGGATGAAAAAACATCCCTAAAACAAAATCCAGTTCTAACCATCCTCCGACCATTCCTCCATGGCCAACATGATCACACATCACCTCTATATCCAAGTATCCCCACTAAGGATCCTCCACTTACTACATAAAAGAAGACTAAATTATCATCTGAAATAAGAAACCTCTACCATAAACCAACCCTACACCAAGGTACATGGATACCAACTTCTCCATATCCCTCTAAGAATACCTATAATCTTGAAAAAAATCCCTTCATGGTTTTCTGATTAGTGTATCATCCACAACAATACCCTTTCCCAATGTGTAGGATATCTCAAAGTCATATTCCTAGAGAAACTACAACCACCTCCATTGTCACAAATTTAGGTTGCACTGAGAGAAAATATACCTCAAGCTCTTGTGATCAGTAAAGACCAAAATTATTCTCTAGTGAGGTAATGTCACCACAACTTTAGCATGAACACAAATACCTCTAGATCCATATCTTGGGTGTAATAGTTATGATCATGGATATATAACTACCTAGACCCATAAGAAATCATCATTTTATACTACATTAAGACACATCCAAAGACTTGACGAGAAGCATCCTAGAAAAACTCAAACATCACCCCTTCTGCTAGAAACTGAAGCACCAAAGCACTGATCAATCCCACTATTCGGTAGTCAAACACCACTTGATACTAATTATTATTGATGAAATCCTAGAAATATATATCAATGGGGCCAAAATCCATGAATAAGTATACACAAACCTTTGGTAATATCTTGTGTGACTGAAGAAACTACTAACTTATTCCACGTTATTGAGTGCTTTCTAAGAAAAAACAGCCTCAATATTTGATGGGTCCATGACCACACCCTATTGGGGAACCAAATTCCCAATTAAATACACCCACCGCAACCAAAACATTATCTTAGATAGTTTTTTATAGAGATTATGGTGTCTAAAGACCTACAAGATAGCTCTGATATGATAAACATGATCCTACTCAATCTTTGAGTAGATCAAAATGTCATTGATGTACATGACTAAAAATTGGTATAGGAACTCACAAAACATAGAGTTCATGAGCCCCATGAATACAATTGATGTGTTTGTGATTCCTAATGACATGAACATAAACTTGAAGTTCCCATACTTCTACCTGAAGGCAGTCTTTAGGATGTCTTCCTCCTTTACCCTCAACTAATGCTATCCAGACCACATATTGATATTAGAAAACCAACTTGATCCTCTCAATTGGTAAAAAATATCATAAATCCCCAGAATAGGTTAATTATTATTTTTATCATAACCCAATTCATCATTCGATAATCTACATATAAAATCAGGCTACCATCTGTCTTCTTGAAGAACAACACTGGAGAACCCCACAACGGCACATTAGGCTAGATGAATCCTTTCTACATTAGGTCATCTATCTGAATCCTCAAATCTAGTAATTAAGAGGGTGTCATATGATAAAGGGGCACTAAAATTAGATAAGTGACCAACTATAAATCTATCCCAAACTTGATGTCACATCAAGGGGTCAGTGTCACAACCTCCTTGGAAAATACATCCAAAAATTCCTTAACAACCATGGGAGTCTTCACCATTCCAATACCCACTGGCGTCACTGAAAATTCTATCATCATGAAGGTAAGGGGATCCACACACCAACTGCCCATCCAAAAACCCTGTTCATTGATGTAAACTACATACTAACCATTCACATATGAGAACACAACCTTCTTATAGAAGTAATAAATTGTAGAACACACACAATAAAACCAATAAATGTTGAGGATGGAATCCTAAAATTGTATCTACAACAATATTAGATCCCCATATGATTGATGATGATTCATAATCATCCTACACCCCCAGTACACATCAAACAAGAATGTTTGGCCTCTAAATGGCATAATCAACACTGGGGGAATGTAAAGCCTCTCCCTATCCAATCCCAAAACACATGCTAAAATAGGAGCAACAAAGGAGTACGAGGCTCTTGAATCAAACAAGGTAGAATCAAGGGTAGATGATAATATAATTGTACCTTTAATGATCTCTTCCCCCTCTAGCACCGACACCTATATGGAATACAACCATTCATGCCCAAATCATCTTCCCCGCTACTGATGGCCACTTCCATGGTCATTCTTTGTCCTATTTTCCTGAGGATGAGGACCACCATGGGGATGAACTCTACCATCTCCATTTACCCTCAAATATTGAACAAATGGTGGTGACATCTATTAATATAGTGGCTGGGCCTGACCACCCAACCCAAACTATCCACCCTGAGCATATGAGCAATGAGACTATTAGTTACCATAACCCCATAGGTAAAACACGTGATTGGAAAGCCCCCACAAGATTATTGGGATCAATTGGCCTTAGTAAAATGGGGATCAAAGAACCGCGACCAACTCCCTACTAGTGGAAACCTTGAAGGCCCATACATTTGAGGCATGCTAATAACTATAATCCTTGAGGAACCATACCAATTACCCTATCACAATAGTCTTCCTTAAGAGTTCATATACTTGATCACCTTTAATTTCATCTACACCCCCAAATACAACAACAACATAAATGGAGTAACTATGTACCGAATAGATGGGTGGTGTGACTCCTCAAAAAAATTCACATGAGACTCCTCATTAATAAAAATATCAGAGGTGAAATGAAAAATATCCTTGAATTTGATCCTAAGATATCACATAAACACACTCACTTGTTGAATAGATAGTAACCTCTTCACTTACATCATGATCTATGATAGGAACTATGATCATAACTCCTTCTAGAAGTCTAACTAGGAAACACCCACCTCCTATCGATCCCCAAGATACAATGTCCACCACTAATGAAAAATACCCCTTATCTGACTAACTTCCAACAAAACCCAAAACTTGGCCCAAGCATGGATTAAATTGAAAGTGACCTCAAGATTATCTTACTAGTGATCTGTTTCTAAATCAATGGCACTCACCTTATAATTTTATAATCCCTGCCTCTAAAAATCATGCAATGCTCACTATTATGACTTATCCTTCTCTATCAATTCAATCTTCTGATGATTAACCATATCAGCCCACCGAACCTATACTGCATGAGATACACGTATATAATGACTATGAGGTATAATGATGACTAGGAGGCATACCTAAAAATTCAAGGATAAACCCCAAGACCGATAACTTGGAATTTTTATTAAAATTTATTTAACTAATTCATTTTAATTTCCTAAATATCACCCAATTGAAACATGAAAAAAATAGTAATGAAGAGTTCACCTATCCGAGGTATATGCCCCGCCAGTGGAATAACCTCTCTTAATCATTTGGTAGACACAAAGTCCTTGTATTAGATCATGGTTGGGGGGATTAAAATACCATGACCTAGCTGGTCTCCCAAGCCTATATCATGCACCAAGATTGAATGATACCATTTCCCTACCAACTTATGCAATTATCATAGTGACTAACACTAATCCATTTTATCTCTCATACAAACCCTATGATACCACTCTATTATGACCCCTCCCTCTGAAGGCACCCCTCTTGGGATAAAAATTAAGGAATGGAGCTAATGAAACCCTAATTCTTACCTTGACTAAGCCTTGAGTTGGTGATTATCATAAAGGGTAAAAAAAAACTCACATGTGGATGGAATTACCCTCAATTATAAAAGTAGGATATAGAGATAAAATGAAGACCACCAAGAAACTAGAACTCATAAAATAAAAGGAAAACTAAAAACTATCCCCTGATACATTTATAAAGTAAACAAGTACATATTTGGTCTCTAAATAAAACCAAAAGGAAAACTAAGGCAATGAATCAACAAAATCTTCAATTTCCAAGATAGTAATATTTAGTTCGATTCTCAAAGTCTTCCTAGAAACTTGAAAAATAGTTTGTATATATGTGGGGTGATAATAACATGTATACTCAGTACGATCATACCCAAGGTCTCTCATGAACATGTGAAAAGATCATACTATTTTACCAATGGACAAATGATAGAACCAAAACACACCTAAACAAGTGAACTAACCAATCCCATCCTCACCATAGAATGCTTACCAAATAACACATCCAATATAGTAACATAATAAGAAGCATATTGATAAAGGTTAACCAACACCACCTTCCCACTGATTTTCTACTCTCACATGCAAAATTTTTACATCTTGACACTCCCATCCCTTCTATAGTAACCATTACCAAAGACCCCTTGGAAACCACTTCACATCCTACTTGAAGAAACCTATGAAACCACATCACATCCTGTCTGAATACACGTAGGCAACCACAACACATCCACACCCTTTCGTAACCACTGACATAAAACCATAATAGTAGTGTATCATGAACAAGAAGGGTAAATTTTTTTTTCACTACCCCTAAAATGTATGAACCCCACTATGAAAGACCTTATCATCTCATAAATCACCACCTATAGTGAACTTTTGAATTTTTTCCATCACAACTAGTGCATATAAAACTCACCTAGAAGATAGAACATGGAAGATGAGATAGTCTTCCATCCATCCTCACTATCATGGATATTTGGGAAAAACACCCAAAACCCAAAACATTTGGGAATTGTTATAAACACATGACTCTGGTGGGGTGTGTATATAAATCACATAAAAAAATAAATATAAGATAAAAAACACACAATCCCAACCCGGGGGATCAAAAGCACGCCAATATATATCACCACATCACCACAAGGTATCACAACCTACAATACTATCATTTTCACCTGTAAATACATCACACCATACAAGAAATCCACACACAAGCCATATTCCATATTTCCTTTCAAAAAAACCCATTTCCAAATTTTTCTAATTTCCAACCAATTTCATTTAACAAGTTCATTCATTTCATGTTTTAATCTATCTCATTCATTATCCATTCCATACATTACTTCATTTACCACATATTAATTTCCACCCATGTTCATTACCATGTCAATGTTTTAAGTTCATTCCATAGATACCAGACAACAATACAATACAACAAAACAAAACAAAAGAAAACACATTACAACCAACCGTCTCACACCAACAAACCTCAATTATCAACCACCACACATAACAACAACCACACATCACCACCACCACATATCATAACCACTATAAACCACAACCACCACACATCAACACTTTAGTTTTAATAATGGGATTTAATCCTAATTAATTCATTATTTTCAAGGGTATTATCACATAGATACGATATTCTATGAGAAACCAATTTATTAGCTGAATATATGCTCTTAGCCTTTTTCATGCGTGGTGAGTTTAATTAAACATTCAAAATAAGGTTAAAAAATTAAACAACCATAATAATACACCAATCTTAGCATAAGCAAGTTGGAAAAACAACATCTAAGCACAACCATATAAAAAATCATAATAACAAGTAAAATTCATGTTATTTCTCCCATTACCTTCAATTTCAATTAAGCAGGTTAATTATATTCATTAAGATAATACATAACATATACATAATGGAAGATAAAAGTATTATATTACCACATGCACATCTAAAGAAGCATAGACGAAGGATTTACTTCCTTAATGAATCTTTAAAGAAGAATCACACAAGAACCAGGGATCATCCACTATCGATCTAGAAAGAATCACCACCAGATACTATAAACAACAATACATCTTCAAAATACCCCGAAAATAGAGGAGAACCCCCCATTTTGAACTTTGGAATATAATATAATGAGACGAAAGGGAGGATTGGGAATGAAAGGGATACCTCGAACCAAATAACTTTAATTCAAATGATCAAGATGAACCAAGTGGTTCAAAACACCAAGGGAGAAAACTTGAGATGAGGAGGGTGAGTAGGGTTTTTCCATGAGTTTAGGGAAGGTTTGGAATTAAAAACAAAGGGGGTAACTAACCTCTTGTTTATAATAAAAGATAAAATACCCTCACCATGACATGTTGGTACCCCCAAAACACCATAGATACCCCTGGTCAACATGTGGTTAAAAAATATCTCACTAGATCCTCATTTTCCACCTATTTTAAAAATGGAATTTGACCCCCACCATAAACTAGACCATGATTTGGTCTAATCTATGGTGGTTCTTTCATCATCTTCTATGGCTAAACACCACACCCTATCACAAAATAGCTGTCTGTTTTACCCTCACCAATAGGGTATGGTGACTCCAAGAATGGCCCAAGTCCCACTCCTAGCCTCCAAAATAACCCCAAAATCATCTTCAAACCATTGGAAAACCACAAAGGAAAGGTTGGGAAGGTCTAGAACATTAAAATATAATTCTTGAGTAATTAAGTGTTGAAATTATTTAACAAGTGAATCTATATTCTTAGGGAAGTATAATGATACACTTTAGGTTTCAAAAGAATTATATGTAAAATTATTTAAGTAATTTTAGTCAAATATACTCAATTTTATTTGGTATGACAAATAATATTCAATATGATTGAATATACCAATGAATTGATGAGACTAAAGGTTTGTTTAAAACGTTATTGTTTATATAAATAAATTCTATTATTATGAAAGATATATGATATAAACATCATGTTTTAAAAAGTGTTATAGATATACAAAAGGTTAGAATATGAAAATAATAGAAGCATTAAGTTTTCTTTAAAATAATGGAACAAAGGATTTGTTGTATCAACAACTTGGATACTTTATGTTAGATAAAATTGTCATAATATGTGTATTTTTATCTCATTTAGATCTTTATAAGAGAATGTAAACAATAGTTGTTTAAATGAAATGATATGGGTGTTTTTAATACACATGGTTTATAATTTTTTTAATTCCATAACATTCTTTAAGGGGAGACTAAAAATGGCTTGTTTTGGTTATGGAATTTATCCTATTTTCATCTATGATTTTTTTTCAATAATATGATTTAATTCAAAGAATTTTTATATGATATTATCAAAGTTTTAGGAATATATAAGAAATAGTAATATGAGGTCTAGGTTCTAAAGTAATGTATATATAGTAAAAGTAGGTAAAATTTCAAAACAAAAAAGAAAATTTGGCTGAGAATTTCAATAATGTTTTTTCAAGAAGCCAATTAAGGTCATTAGAACCTAGGGTTGTTAGGAAGGAAGAGTAATAATATAATATGATTATATTATACAATATATACCTGACAGAGTTTATAAAACTCCATGGAATATTAATGTCAGGTATGAACATTATACAAATTAAGGAGTTCAAAATAAAAGGAATAATTGATTGAGTTTGAAGTTTATATTTATGAGATGAAGTAAATAGTTTCTACATAGAGGATTTTAATGTAAAGGATTTTATCAATATCAAATGAATCTAAGTAAAACATGTGTATATCAATCTCACTTATCTTATATGATAAGAGAAGATTTTCCATAATAAATAGTTTTTATAAATAATTATGATTTGATTAAATTTATACACATGGTTTATGATTCATCAATTTCTAAGAAATGTTTTAAGAATAATATATGGATTAAAATGTTTTATTAATGATAAAAATGTTTATCCAAATATTCATTAAAACATGAGGGAATGTGTTCCTGATACCCATGAGTAGTATATTTTAATAAGTATTTTTTTTTTCAAATTAAAATATTCCAAACTCATAGAATACCATATATGATATAGAAATAATAGTTTATTTTTTTTAATATTCCTACTTAAAAGAAATAAATATAATTTCTTAACATAAAATGTTTTTTGTTTCTTAGAAAGATATTTTGAAAATAATAGAATATCTAAAAATATAATGAGAGTATGTTTGAACTTAGAGAAGTTACAAATTAATAAATAAATGATAACACCAATCTTAAGTTAAAAGTGTTTTCCATTTAGTATCCTAAAAATTTTAGGATATGTGATGATAAATAAAAATGTAAATAGTTACATTTTGTTATCATGAAAAGTGAAAAACACTGTTTCTTGAAGGATTGTACCAGTCAAAATGAAAATTTAATTACATTTGATATCATAAAATATATTATGGTATGATGGTAAATAGAAATATAAGAGTTACATTTAGTTACCATATTAAAATATTTTCCACTTTATCTTAAAATAGTTTAGGAGGGTCGGTAAATAATAATATAATTAGTTGCATTATTTCAAGGAAAAGTTTGACAGATTAGAGTTCAAAGAATGATGATTATGAACTTAGAAAGAGTTCTACGTATACAATAGAAGTTCACCTTATTACATTTGATGTTGTGAAGTTAATAGGTTTGAATATGTTAATAATTTGAACAATTATTAATATTATTCCTACATCTCACTATTATAAAAACTTGATTACTTTATAGATGTTTCTCACTAAAGGGTTAGTGGGAGCATTTTATTAGATGATCACAAAGATACATAAATGTATATATAGATATACATTTCCTAAAGCAAAATGATAATTAACCTATCAAAGTATAGCTTTCAGTTTATCCCTAACTAATGTTATTTATGGAGTATTATAGGTTATAATGAAATGTCATGGTTAGATCGAGTAATATTGTTATATAGAGATACAAAATAGGTTCATGAGCACAAAAAAAAATAATATTTTGTGTGTGCGCTATATGACCTATTAAGTATACCATATGTAATGTCACAAAGATGAATTTAGTATACTAGGGGTGCATGGATGATATTTGAGTCCCTATTACCTATGGTTGGTGAGATAGATAATATGAGAACCTTTATACTTTGATGCCCTAATTTTTCCAATTTACATATTAACATAGTTAATACGAGGGTTTTTGGGTATGTTGATAATCATGTTGTCGTTTGGAGATTATCCAAGATTGTATTTGTCCTCTTGTATGATGAGTATCAAATACGAGCCCCCAATTGAGATAGACTATGGAAGAATCCAACCACACATACATATTGTATATCTATCTGGATAAGGGATATGTGATGTGATTATCTATAAGGATTAATGACATGTGAAGTATTCATTTATTAGATTAGTATCCACTCTAAGAATAGATAAAAAATGAGTTAGCTAAATGGGATTGACATGATTTGTGTCCCATGGTCACTTGATGTCTTAGAAAAATGAAAAAATATAAGAATGTACATTTTCATACGATGTAAACTAGTGAGAAAAAGTATATAAATACACATGTTTGATAGATATCAGGGTATATCTCTCTATATCTTGAGTATCATTGATGATTTGGTAGAGTCCACTCATTGATTACTTGTATGAATCCATATATTTTTATTTTTTTCAACACTGTAAAGGCCCATGAGGTCACACTTTGTGGTTTAATGAATGGAGATTAAGTTTTACTTAGATATTTTCTCTAAAATATTTTTATAGTTAATAAGTTTTTTAGAAAGTTGTGCACAAGGTGTTACATATGATGCGATACAAGGTGAAATTAATGATATCTTTCCAAAATTGTTTTGTAAGATATCCAAAAAGGAGTTTTGGATATGGTTTCACAAGTTATTGTATATGATACAATATAAGGTGAAATGCCACATATTATATTAGGATTTAATGAAAGTGGGAGAATGAAGAAGATATACCCTAAAAATATAGTATTTATATGATGCATGGTTATATAGAGTGTATGGTATATCAAGATTCATTCATAAAATAAGATTTCATGTGTTCCACTTCCTTTAATTGAACGAGAAAAAAAATATTATGTTTATTAATATTTTAATAACTCAAATTAATTTAAATTTATCATTTATTAATATGTTAGATGATATGTAATGTAATAATTTAGTTTTAATTCATGAGATGAATGCACTAGTTGTTTCATTTAGTCATTCATTATAAATGAACGAGTAAATGCAATAGCATTTGAAGAGTTTCTTCGACAGGCTATATAAACCATTACCATATGATGGTAGTGTGTGATTGCTTCATGCTAGGATGAGACCCCCCTCACCCAAAGTTCTCTTCATCTTTCTCCTTTACATAATATGAATTAATATTTTTGGTAATTTTTAGATAATAAATCATGGTTAGTATTTTTATAAATAATTATAGGCCTTATAAAAAATTAATAGATTCAAGATTATTCTTTGGGATATTGTATGGGTCAAGATAGTAACTATATTTGAATTGGGAATGACCAAAGAGTATGATTAATAGTTTTTTATAGAAACATTAAATGAGATATGATGTTTTCTTAGATATATATATATATAAATGCATGTTTCATTTTTTATATGTATTAGTATATTTGAATATATATTTTTGTTTATGGGTTTTTGAGTATTTATATATCTATGTGTGTATATGTATATATATACATATAAATTGACATATTAATATATTAATATTAGTTTATATTATATTTAAATCCTTAAATTTCCATGAAAAAACATCACATTATATCATAACATTCTACATGAAGTTACCTACTTCACACTAGGAAAACAATCTACACCAAAAGAGAAGACTTAATTCTTTCCAAAACATAGGCTTTATTATATATATATATATACATATATATTTAATTGTATTATAAAACATAGGTTTTATATCTATTTTTTATATAATTTATACATGTATGTATTAGAATTTATTATTATATTTTTTAAATTTATACTTTATATAATTTATGGATATAAAAAATGACACATTATATACATACCTTGTGTATATTTATTAAATGATTGTAAAATATAAATATTTTAAAACTAAATAGGATGGATGTGAATAAAAAATGGGTGGATGCTAATAGTATGATAAAGGAGTGTAAGGATGGGGTTAAAAATTTCATCAAGTTTGCAATAGAGTATGCATACAACCCTTCTCAAATCATTTATACATGTTTATGTTGTTTCTATTCAAGAAAAATTAGTCATGGGGAGTTTGAAGAAGATTTGATCTATCATGGAAAATATCAAAGCTATAAATATTGGCCAAACTCATAGAAGAACTAAATATAAATACTTTCTGAGATGATACTATGATTAATGGATCATCTGATATGATTACAATTATAAAATATGATAGAGACCATATTGAATAAATGACAATGGAAATTGAAGATGACTGTCATCATTGTTTAAACCTGTTTGAGAAGTTAATGAGTTGTGTAAAGAGACCATTGCATACTGGTTATACTAAATATATAACATTGTTAGCTGTACTAAAGCTATATAATTTGAAATCTAGAAGCTAATGGATCAACACCATCTTTATAGAACAACTTGATCTCCTAAATGATATGTTACCAAAACAAAATGATCTTTTGTATCATACATATGATGCTAAAAAAATGATATTTTAGTGGGCATGATATCTAAAATAATACATGATTGTATAAATGAATGTATATTATTTCACAAGGAACATTAATCACTTAAAAAATTCCCCAAGTGTGGTGAAACTTGATACAAGACACATGAATCAAGTTCTTTGAAAGTTGTATGGTACTTTTATATCATTCCATAATTTAGATGACTATATGGATGTGAAGATACTTATAGACAATGAAGTGATTCATAAATACAATAATTCAAGTTGGTAATATATATCACACAATGAAATATCCTTAGTAGAATAAGATTGATCATGAGTATCCTAAATTTGAAAATGAGATGATAAACCTCAATCTTGCACAATCTATAGATGGAGTGAATCCTTTTGGTGTAAATAGTAGTACTCATAGTACATGTCTGGTTATATTGAAAAATTATAACATTACATCATGGTTATATAAGAAGTGAAAATACATTATATTGTCTCTTCTTATATCTATACCAAAGTTTAACGTCCTAGACCCTGATGCTACTCAATAGTGCCCCAAGCCTGGTTGGCTATATGGACTCAAGCACATCTCCCCAAATTCTAGAGGCTACAAACTAGTAGTGAGAGCATAGGGTGTGTTTATGGTAATACTATTCCCTCTTACCAGAGTGTAGCACAATATTAGAACATACAAAACAAATAGCAGGAGCAATATAACAGTCATACAATAGATAAGTTGTAGGAATAGATAAATAATGAAAAAAGTAACCTCATATACAATGATGATCATTTCATGTGTCTACAAAATATCCAAAACATGTAAAATGTAGTGAAATACAATATATGTATCAAAATACCAAAATACCAAAAAGAACTATCTCTCGATAGCATCAGTATCCTTAGCTCGGTCCCATGCTCCCCTTCTCCTAAGCATGGCACAAAGTCAAACATTGAACTATGGGAACTTTCCCTGGTCCCTATCTGTATCCAAATAGTATGTCTTGGTACCCAATTATGGCCCAAATAGGGTGTGAGATATAATCCCAGTAGGTAACTATAAGGATCCGACCTTAAAAATTACATAATATTGAATTAAATGAATAATTCACATTGAGGATCTTTTCAGGTTTAGAGTTTTAGAGAATTAGGCCATAACTATTACATTACAACTTGAATATTACAAGTAGACACTACTACTCAGTATCCATTTTTTTCATAAAATAAAAACACTTAAAAAGAAACATGTCTAGTTCCATGTTTTAGATAGAATGAATTTTCCTTGATCCCATCCTTGACCCTATTAATCTTTAAGTCATGTGGAAAACATTTCAAAAACTTGGGATGAGAAAAAAAAGCTCAGTAAGGGTTATAAAATAAGGAAGGAACACATTAGCCCATCAATAAATACAAATCAATGAAACCATACTTTTCAATCATAAAATACCGTATGAAATCATGAGATTTATGAATAACACACACAAATCATAAATCATAAAGGTTACTTATTGAATCCATATCAAACTTAAATTGTATCTATCACAGCTACATAGGGAGTTACACTTGGAATACCCATCACGGTATATTCCCTAAATCTCTTAGGAGAAACATCACGTTCACCTCCGTCATGTTACCCAATGCATTAAAGAGCTATCTCGGGCTCACCCACCCAAGGTTTATCATGGAACCACCCATATACGTAAACAATGCCCAATAACCATAACATAATCATAACACATAACACATGTATAAAGGAAATATAACATTTCCACATTCCAATATATCAATTCAAGATATTTAAATAAATAATGTTTTTATCAAATCATTTTCAAAACCATTTAAAAAGATATTTTTGAATCAAAGTGTCCCATACCACTTTGAAAATTTTAAAGGATTTATAATTTTAAAACATTAATGTCCATATAAATAAATCCCAAAACCATTTTGAAAACATGGACATTAATGATAAATATTTATAAGAATACATCTTTAAAACATTTAAAATGATATTTTAGTTAAAGAGTTTTTTTAACAAAATGAGAGACGCTTGAATACAAAAAATTGAGGAATAAAATTTAATCATAACATTATAATATCATGAGAATAAAAGGATTCATGATATAATATGACAAATGACAGTATATACACCATATAAGAGTGAATTGGTGCATAAAAACAATGAAGTCTCAATGGAAATTTAAATTGAGATGAAATCCCTTATAAAGACGGTATCCTTAAATTAAGGATAAATGAATCAGATAATTATGTGTGAAAAATATAAATACACCCAATATAATTGGATATTAAGTGTAAAACATTAGATATCATTCACACATATTCATAGGAATACATTTTCAAGAAGTACAAGTTTAACCCAAATAATTGAAATTGGGCTAATAAGTTCCCTTACAAAGATTTTACAGCCTAACGACATCACTTCAAAATTCAGAAAATGAGTTGATGAGATAAAAAGGGTATCTCATCATTTGGGCATAAAATTTACATCAATAAGGATATAGAATAACATATCCCAACACAAGAAGATGTAAATTAAAATAAATAACAAAAATAAGCCTTTTTAAATGAGGAGGGTGAAAGGATATTTGCTAAAAGATATTTGCTTTTGTCATTTTTGCCTTTACTTTAAGTTAATTAATCTAAATTGTCATTATCACTACCAAGTGGCTCAATGAGGTCCCAAAATCGACCCAAATATGCCGATGGTCGTAAATGACTCAACCAATAAGGTTTGGACAAGTGTTAAGGTAATTTGGAATTATTATAATATTCTTTTTACCTTGAATTACCTATTTACCTTTAACCGCGGTAAATAAAAGTCAAAAGTTACTATTCACCAAAAATTATTTTCATCTTAATGAACCAAATTTTACTTCTTGATAACAACCATGTATGTAAAATTTTTGAAATTCAATTCACAGAAGTGGTAAAATTTCATTTAAATGAAAAATTCAGTTTTTTTAACTACCACTAAGTGGTTTCACTATTCATCAAAAATTGAAGTTTTTCAGAAAAATATAAAAAATTCAGCCGAAGCTATATTTGATATTCTGAATTCAAAAATTATGTCTATTTTTCCAAATTAAAAACATATAAGTGACATTAATTAATTTTAAAATTAATTCCCACTATCAAAACAAATAGCGTGTTTAAAAAAAAAACAATAACTATCAAAAGATTGATACTTGTTTATATCCAATTTCAAAGTGAAATTAATTCCAATGACCAAAATTGGATTAAATGGTAAAAATATATTCTAATTAAACTTTTAAACCAATTGAAAAGATAATCTAACCATATAAATAAATTATATTAAAACTTATTTTTGAATTAAAATACAATATTTACACTTCATAAAAAATGAACTTTTTTTGGAAAAATTCCAAAAAATTACACAAAGTAAATTTTTATGTCCCTATTATAAAGAAGGATTTTATTTAGTCATATAGAATTTATTAAAGTTACCAAAACTATATTTAAATAGGGTTCTCCATTAAAAGGTAAATCGGCCTTTGAATGTAAATTATGCTTAAAATTATATTCATTCACATTTTAAGCCTCTAACATTTATTAGATAAATGTAATTACATTTAACAAACATGTATAATCATATTGTATTTATTTTTGTTCATTCCCTCCAATACAATGGCTATGAGTTAACTACCATTTAAAATAATAATATTATATTATTAGTGTGCTACGTAAGATTTCAAAGAAACTCGTTATTGCGTATCAGGTACGCTATCAAACATAGCAACCCTTTTAAAGTAAAATTAATATTTAATTCAAAAATATTAATAAATATGAAATATGTATTATTATTCATTTACCTGAGATGTTACATCCTTCCCCCCTTTTGGGAATTGCGTCCTCGCAATTTTAAAATTGTGCTCAGAAACTTCATTGAAAGCCCCACATCGAAAAAAGAGTCAATAAAACTATCACTTTAAAATAAAGGAAGAGAAGTACAAAGGTTAACCGAGACAAAAGATACTAGGATTCCATGAAAACATGGATATGGAGGAGAAAAAAAACCATCATGTTCTGATGGATAGTGATAGAAAACATGTTTAGGAGAAAATTAACCACCAGAAAATCACAAACTTGTGATGGGTTAAACAGTCCTTGATTCCCCAGTAGGAAAAGTTAACGGACAAGGTTTTTTTAAAGTTACTTTTCATTGAGGAATTTATTTATGAGCTTAAACAAAAACATAATGAAATATACTTACTTGTCATGTATAAATTCATCTTTTACTATATTTCTAACACAAACTCATATTTTCTCCAAATAATGAGTATTCAGGATGACTTTTTTTTCTCAATAAGAGAGCTATAATCAACTTCAAGAGAATAAAATAATCCAAAAAATATGAAATATATATTTCCCATGTATTTAGATATTAACTAAAACCATAATTTTTAGTATAAGATCAGATAATAACCAAAAAGTATAATCTTTTACAAGAAGAAAAACTACTCTTAATCTCCAAAATTTGTCAAACAAAACCCAAATATCAACAAAGACCATTCAATAAACAACTGTCCATAAAATTATTCAAAAGTAATACAAACTTTTATTGTAACCCAAATCTCATAAGGATTTAATTACATATACTTCCATGATACATCTTAACATTTATCTCCAAGTAACACTAGTTACTCATAAAGTCTCATATTGAAAAGTAATTAACCTAATCACATATTCTCCATGATAGGTTAATCATTTTCATAAATAAACAAATCATAATGTGTCCATAATAAAAACATAGATTCTTCCAAACTAAAATTTCAACCATTATTCCACAATTGAAATCCCATAGTATTCTATCTTCCTTAGGCATAGAGTGTTTCCTCAAAAGAGAGAACATCTTCTACAACAACCTTTTATCACTTAATCACTAAATCATTTTTCAATACTAAGTATATCCATTTGATAAAACATAAATTCCAAAAATAAAATTATTCTTGTTCAATAAAAACATTTTACTAAAATAATAAGTCTTACTAACCAGTGACTTAAAGTAGGCTAGTGGTAGGCGATGCACCCTTGTTGACCTTCGGTTGTGGGTTCGATTCCTACAGCCTTGCCGGATGCGACGGGTTGTCACCCATCCTACGGGTTTTCCTTTTTATAAAACTAAAAAATAACCCTAACATGTTTTAACCTCAAAGGTTTCATTATACCTCCCATTTTCATCCAAATTCATTATGATCTCAACATATTAATTCTTGAAGTCTTATTTCACCACCATATAATAAAACAATCCCCAAAATGAAGAACATCATAACTTGATCATGGTGTCAATTTGGTTTCATCGTCATCTTGTTCACGTGGGTAGAAGGTCCATGCATTGCAACAATGATTTAGATATCCTTCAAAATCATTTTCTTCCTCCATCCAAATACACCTTGTACAACATGGGTCATAGGGGTGTTCACAGAAAAATAGTTTTGGAAAATAATCATGTATGTCATATAATTTCAAAACATCTGATAAAACATGATTTCTATTAAACAGTCGAACCAAATTTGTGTTGAAACTTTCAATTAACGGTCCTTTTAAAATACCATAAGTATGTGCTGAGAGACTATATTTTAAAATCAAATATAAATAGGTTGCGCAAGGGTCTCCTTCTTCAGCACCTTTTTTAAAATCATAATATGCTTCAAAATCTTGTGATAAGGTAAAATATTTGAAAATAACTTGACAATATTTACCTTTCTTGAAAATATGAGAATATTGTGAAAATAGGATTTGTCTAAATACAACCCATGATCCATGATGATAACGAGGTATAGTGGAGGTGTTTGATATCTCAAACAACTACTTGCAAGTGAGTTGTATGCTATAAAAAGTTTCACAATCTTCCGAACATGACTTTGCAATAATTATTACAAGCATGTCATCAGGAAGAGATAGGAATGTCGTTTGAGGTCCTCCTCCTTCCATTTATAACTGACTTTCCTTGATCTGAAAAAGTTATAAAACAAGTATTTAACTGAAATAATAGACAAAGGGACTAACCATGTGTCTAACGAAAACTCCTAATCCCTAAAGTTGTCTAAACCGACATCTGATACCAATTATAAGGACCCGGCCTTAAACATTACATAATATTGAATTAAATGAATAATTCAAATTGAGGATCTTTTCAGTTTTAGAGTTTTAGATAATTAGGCCATAACTATTACATTAAAAATTGAATATTACAAGTAGACACTACTACTCATTATCCATTTTTTTCATAAAATAAAAACTCTTAAAAAGAAACATGTCTAGTTCCATGTTTTAGATAGCATGACTTTTACTTGATCCCATCCTTGACCCTATTCATCTTTAAGTCCTGTGGAAAACATTTTAAAAACTTGGGATGAGAAAAAAAAGCTCAGTAAGGGTTATAAAATAAGGAAGGAAAATATTAACCCATCAATAAATACAAATCAATGAAACCATACTTTTCAATCATAACATACCTTATGAAATCATGAGATTTATGAATAACACACACAAATCATAAATCATAAAGGTTACTTATGGCATCCATATCAAACTTACATTGTAGCTATCACATATAAATAGGGAGTTACACTTGGAATACCCATCACGGTATATTCCCTAAATCTCTTAGGAGAAACATCACGTTCACCTCCGTCATGTTACCCAATGCATTGGAGACCTATCTCGGGCTCACCCACCTTAGGTTTATCATGGAACCACCCGTATATGTAAACAATGTCCAATAACCATAACATAATCATAACACATAACACATGTATAAAGGAAAGATAACATTTCCACATTCCAATATATCAAATCAAGATATTTAAATAAACAATGCTTTATCAAATCATTTTTAAAACCATTTAAAAATATATTTTTGAATCAATGTGTCCCACACCACTTTGAAACTTTTAAAGGATTTATAATTTTAAAACATTAATGTACATATAAATAAATACCAAAACCATTTTTAAAACATGGACATTATTGGGAAATATTTATAAGAATACATCTTTAAAACATTTAAAATGATATTTTAGTTAAAGAGTTTTTTTAACAAAATGAGAGACGCTTGAATACAAAAAATTGAGGAATAACACTTAATAATAACATTATAATATCATGAGAATAAAAGAATTCATGATATAATATTCCAAAGGACAGTATATACACCATATAAGAGTGAATTGGTGCATAAAAACAATGAAGTCTCAATGAAAATGTAAATTGAGATGAAATCCCTTATAAAGATGGTATCCTTAAATTAAGGATAAATCAATCAGATAATTATGTGTGAAAAATATAAATACACCCAATATAAGTGTATATTAAGTGTAAAACAGTAGATATCATTCACACATATTCATAAGATGATATATTTAATAAGTACAAGTTTAACCCAAATAATTGAAATTGGGTTAAGAAGTTCCCTTACAAAAATTCGACAGCCTAACGACGTCACTTCAAAATCCAGAAAATGAGTTGATGAGATAAAAATGGTATATCATCATTTGGGCATAAAATTTACATCAATAAGGATATATAATAACATATCCCAACACAAGAATATGTAAATTAAAAGACATAACAAAAAGAAGTCTTTTTAAATGAGGAGGGTGAAAGGTTCGCATACCGATTTGGTAACTTTCGAAACATAAACCACATGAAAGAAGGATCATCCAATGAAGATGTAAATACTCATAAATGAAATTATATTACACAAATAGTACAATTATGGGCAGTACATACACCACAAAAAAGGATATAGTGGAAAATATAGCATGAATCTCACGGGAATAAAAACAAGTGAGATGAAGATCCCTTACCACATTGTAATCAATTGAATCGTATGACCAAAAGTTAATAACCACAAAATGAATCACAGAATAATATGAATATAAATACAATCATTATAATATATATCAAATGGTAGTACACAATACACCATATGCAATAAATAAGTGGCAAACAATGGAAATCTCAGGGAATTAAAAGTGAGATAAGAAATCCCTTACAAAAATTCAGCAGCCTAACGACGCCACTTAAAAATTCTATAAATGAATTGATGAGAGTAATTGGGGGACTCTCATAATATGAAAATTCAAATTATATTATGTTTAATATAAAAGAACATCTTCCAACATAAGAACATGGAGCATAAAATAAATGACATAAAAGAGAGTACTTGAAAAGAAAGAGAGAGGTCAGATCCCTTACCTCGTGTCCGACTTGACTCGATCGTTCTTTAATCTCCTGAATAATAAACTAAAGTTAATTTATACTTGATTAAGAACATTTTTCAAGTTTATTATTCCTTTTATATCACTTATTACCATTTTATAAACATTATATAATCATTTAAGTTAATAATGTTTGTTTTATCGATATTTGGTACTTGAGTAAAAAATGGACTTCTTATAATTACATGTTGTTCATGTGGTCAAAGGTTCATTATATCCAGAATTATATTCATGATTTATATATCATATATATCATATATATCATATATATCCAGTATATACATGTATTTATAATATTACATAACATTTAGAGGTAAGAAATGAAATGCACCGTTCATTGAGACGGTAAGCCGTACGTACGCATGAACACTACTTTCATTTCAATTTCTTATTTGAATGGAATTAAAACATAATTATACATAGGTATATTATAATTACAGTATAATATCATATATAATATCATTAAATCTATCCTTTATACATCCCACATAAGGAATTAACGAGTCACATCACTTTGAGGGGGCGATAATCCGCACTTCCTCAAATGATATTATTGTATTTACCCACTATGAAAACTAAAAGGTGTGATATAAATGGGAAGTAAAGAAGAATAATGAAATTATAAACATAATATATATATATCATATATAAATACAGTGCCATCATAATGGCCACCATGATAGGTGGTAAGAGGTAATTGAACAATCATCGTCTCGTGAGGCATTACTTTGCCATCCACAGAAACATTATGTTCTTCACCCATTAGATGGAGGTGTGTGTAAGTGTAGTTAGAATACTTATCATAAAAAAATCCTAGTATATTTAGGATACTGGTGTTGTTACAAAATAAAGGAATAAAAAGAGTTTAGGGGTTGGAGAAGTAAAATAAAAGAAAACAATTTAAGAGAAACCATTACCTTTAAGTTGGGTAACTCCCTTTGGTTTGAACCAAAGGACTTGTTGAAGTGCCTTATTCCTACAGTAATGCTTCTAGGTGGAGGATAGGGATGTAGGGAGCTTAATTTGGAAAATTTTGGACGAGCCAAATGTCTTGAGAGGTGTTAGGAATTGGATAGAATTGGTCTCCTTTTATAAGGGAGAGGAGGGGCTCTTTAGGAAAGTGTGAAAATATTATTTTATTATATAATGATATTCGATTTCTAAAGGTCCAAAAATAATTATAGTCAAATATAAGATGAATAATATTCTAAATAAAATCATCCAATCAGAATTGGACATGTTTTGAATAATATTTTAATCATTATAATCTTATTTATTTAAATCATTTGTTAATTAGGTAAATACTGCATCATTATTGTGTCATAAATAATTTAATTTATTTGATGTCTAAAAATTATAAAAAAAATACAATGATGTAGGAAATATTTTTATCTTTCTAATTAATATTTATAGTCGAAAATATAATTTATATAAACCCTTATAAAAATTAATTTACTAAAAGATATTTGCTTTTGTCATTTTTGCCTTTACTTTAAGTTAATTAATCTGAATTGTCATTATCACTACCAAGTGGCTCAATGGGGTCCAAAAATCAACCCAAAGGTGCCCATGGTCGTAAATGACTCAAAAAATAAGTTTTGGACAAGTGTTAAGGTAATTGTGAATTATTATAATATTCTTTTTACCTTGAATTACCTATTTACCTTTAATCGCGGAAAATAAAAGTCAAAAGTTACTATTCAATAAAATTATTTTCATCTTAATGAACCAAATTTTACTTCTTGATAACAACCATGTATGTAGTATTTTTGAAATTCAATTCAAAGAAGTGGTAAAATTTCATTTAAATGAAAAATTCAGTTTTTTTAACTACCACTAAGTGGTTTCACTACTCATAAAAAATTGAAGTTTTTCAGAAAAATACCAAAAAATTCAGCCTAAGCTATATTTGATATTCTGAATTCAAAAATGATGTCTATTTTTCCAAATTCAAAACATATAAGTGACATTAATTAATTTTAAAATTAATTCCCGCTATCAAAACAAATAGCGTGTTTTTAAGAAATAATAACTATCAAAAGATTGATACTTGTTTATATTCAATTTCAAAGTGAAATTAATTTCAATGACCAACATTGGATTAAATGGTAAAAATATATTCTAATTACACTTTAAAACCAATTAAAATGATAATATAACCATATAAATAAATTATATTAAAACATAGTTTTGAATTAAATTACAATATTTACACTATTCATAAAAAATGAACTTTTTCGGAAAAATTCCAAAAATTTACACAAAGTAAATTTTGATGTCCCCATTCTAAAGAAGGATTTTATTTATTCATATAGAATGTATTAAAGTTACCAAAACTATATTTAAAGAGGGTTCTCCATTAAAAGGTAAATCGACCTTTTAATGTAAATTATGCTTAAAATTATATTCATTCACATTTTAAGCCTATAACATTTATTGGATAAATGTAATTACATTTGACAAACATTTATAATCATATTGTATTTAGTTTTGTTCATTCCAGCCAATACAATGGCTAGAAGTTAACTACCATTTAAAATAATAATATTATATTATTAGTGTGCTATGTAAGATTTCAAAGAAACTCGTTGTTGCGTATCAGGTACGCTATCGAACATAGCAACCATTTTAAAGTAAAATTAATATTTAATTCACAAATATTAACAAATATGAAATATGTCTTATTCTTCATTTACCTGGGATGTTACAGTTACCACCCAAAGAACTATAAAAAATCCTGGTTGTCCAATATAAGCTAAGAAGTGTGTAATATATATGACAGTTAAGCAGTAAATAAAAGTAATGCTCCTATGGTATATATTCTACAAAACAAGTGATCTTGTATATACCAACAAGGTTCCCTAAAAAACATAGTTCAAGATCCTATAACAAGGGAGATACAAAAAATTCATAAATAATTAACACGAACTCACTGTACATTCATACATATCAGGTCAACCATGAACGTTCCATATAATCTATAAATCAAAACTACTAAGGGCACGCTGTATAACCAGAAGTGTCACATATTCCATGACAAAGCCATATAATCATACATGTCAGATTTACCATGACCGAGCCATATAATCAAGTGTCAGACCCCTCAGGTCTGAATCCAATATATAGTGGACCAAGGCATCCTCATTAAGTCCCAGAACCATCTTGATGGAAACTCGGTTAGGCTTAAGTTGGGTTCCAAGGAACATGTCAATCAGCCATGTCCATTTCAAGCCCAACCAAACTAGATCTAAGGGGTAGCAATGCCCAAGGAATCCCATGAAATCAAGACCCAAGAAGCAATCTTAATAAAAGTAATCTACTCCCATGTCCAAGACCCATAGGATAAACGTCTATGGAATCTAATGGAATCATGATCCAAGGTATAGAAACCAATGAATCCACTACCATTTAATTCATCTCATTCATTCATCAAGCATTCAAGTCCCATGAGTATACCCACTCATAGAGCGATTCACATTCAAAGAGTTTACCCAATCATATAAAAAATCATAATTCAACAATTAATAAATTCAACAACATTTTAATACATGGAAGAAGATTCAACACATCTCCTAAAAATCAATTCAATTAAATTTATTTCATTACAGGCTTCCTCTAACTAGGAAAGCATTAAAACACACCCCCTTGGGTGGTTTAACAATAGTCGAAGGTAAAGTGAACACCCCATGGGTGGCCTTGGTTGGAGAAATAACCTCCAACTAAACTCAAGAAACTAAAGGTAATCCCTAAAATGATTCATTTAATATAATTTAATTGTTCAGTTCAATTTCAAGGCCATGCTGGAAAGTCTGGCGAGCGGCAAAACAACAACTAGCTTAATAAACCACCAAACCAAATAGGAAAAGTATAAACCACCTTTCATAGGTCCATAGTAGAGTGATCATCCATTATCGTATTTTTATTCGACTTAGATCAAAATAAAAAAGAATGGATGAAGAACATATAAATAAGGAAAATTATATTGCACCTAAATATCACATCTGATACCAAGACAAATGAAGAATGAACCAAAAGAAATTTAGTACTCACCAATATAGATCAAACAAGATGATAAACACTTGAATTTGATTTTGGATGGAGGAAATATCTCAAATTCTACCTTTTGACTCAAAGAGGATCTCTCAAAGGGCTACTGTCCAATGAAGAAGAAGAGTAAAAATTAGGTTTTAAATAAGGTATTAATTAGGGGAAATTTTATAATTTCACCCAAAATACTGGGTTTCATGGTTTTGCAATATGGTTGGACAAACCGTGCACCAACTGTGTGCCAAAAACTGTAAGGAGGGTCACTTCACATGGTTTATATACATATTTTTAAAAACCATGCATAAACCATGTCTCAACCCACTGTAAAAAACTGCAGAGCTCCCACACGGGAGTGCACCTCAAATCACACAGTTTTTCTAACCGCGCGAGCTCCTCTATCCCACTGTCCAGCCATATATGTTTAGAAGTAACCATGTGACCTAATCTGTATGGTTTCTACCAACCATGAAACCTTCCCCTTTTTTTTTCAAAAAGTAAGGTTTTATGCTCTGAACCAGACCCAGAAACCCCTGATACATCAGTAACCTCCAAGGGTAATCACATTTGGCTGTAATTAAGCATTTAACCCAAAATATAAAGGATAGATACCTTGTATAAAAAACCAAAATCTTAAAATATTTCCCCATTACAATAATATGTCTATAAATTTCCCTCTTAAGGGTGTTCAAGAATTGGCTAAGAATAAATCCGGCTACTGAGCATATACGTTGGTCTCCCGCTCCCAGGTCTCGTCTTGTAAATGGTTGTGCTTCCATAGCACATGTACTAGAGGAACTGAATAACCTCAGTGAACCTTAATTCTCCTATCAATGATAAAAAAATGATGCTCCTCAAAATACTCATCTACTTGTAACTCAACCTCCTCTAGATTAAAAGCATGAGACATGTCATAATGATAAAAACGCAACTGAGATACATGGAAGACATCATACATGTCTCGATACCTCTGAGGTAACTGCAACCGATAGGATACCGACTTGAATCTCTCAAAAATATCAAATGAACCGACATATCTCAATTAAATCTTACCCCATATCCTAATCTGTCTATGTACCAGCCTTAGTGAAATACGTAAAAAGACCTGATCCCCGACCTCAAACTCTAGAGGTCATATATGGCGATCATCATAATATTTATATTAAGAATTTGCAGTAGTGATTTAATTCCTAATCAATTGGACCTGCTCAGATGTCTCATGAATGAGACAAGGTCCCAGTAAAGCTACCTCACTTGCCTCTAACTAGCATAGGGGCGATCAGCATGACCTACCATACAAAGCCTCATAAGGTTCCATCTGTATAGTCACCTAATAAGAACTCAAAAAGTGGTATATGCCTCTCCCAAGATCCCCCTAAATACATAATGCATGCTTAAAACATGTTCTCATGTACTTGTATTGTATAATCTAACTGGACATCAATTTGAGGGTGATAGACTATGCTTATAAGCACATGTGTACCCAGTGCCCTCTTTAAACTTTTCCAAAAAAGAGACATAAATCGGGTGTCCCTATCTGAAATGATAGTGTGTGGGACCCCATGAATTCATACTATCTCATAGATATAAAACCTCCCAATCTCATCCACACTAAAGGTATCCATGATTGGAAGGAAATGAGAAACCTTCATGAGTGTCAAAAATAAACCAAACAACATCACTACCTCAAGGTGACCATGGAAAATCGGTCACGAAATCCATCACGACATCATCCCATTTATACTTGGGAATAGGTAAATTCTGTAAAAGTTTTGTTGGTCACTGATGTTTCACCTTAACTTACTAACAGGTGGAACACCTTGTAAAAAAACCAACTACTTTATGTTTTATACCCGACTACTAGTATTGATGACGTAAGTCATGGTATATCTTGGTAACGCAGGGGTGCAGTACCCAAACTGAGGCACGAAACTCTCACATTAGCTCCTCAAATATGTATAATTTAATATATTTAGATCTCATTGGTGGTGGCCTACTGAGTTGTATTAAAACCCTACTCAGGATTCCTGATCAGTACCTGAATAGATTTTATAATTGAAAGATAGGTTAAGGGAAAGGGCCCTATGTTAGATGGCTGAGTCGGGATGAAGCATGGATGAGGGGATTGACCAAGTGTTGGGACCTAATTTAGAGTTTTTTAGTGTCTTTGTTTATTTTGGGTTTTTTATATTAACACTTGACATGTATTGGCATGACATATCTACTGTTTAGTTTTGGATATTGTATTTCCTGTTTTGGCCATCATGTGATATTGGTATTATTATGGTTATGGTTATATCATTTGGTTATTCTTATTTATTTCCACTAACGTGATAATTTGATAAGGATGGTATAGTCTCTCTATGATCGATATTGTCCATCACTACTAGTCAAAAGCCTATAGCATATGGGGAGGCGCACCAGAGGTCATGTGACCAACTGATTTGGGGCACTAGTGTGTGGCACCCAGATTGGGACATTACAAAGTGGTATCAGAGGCTGTTTATTTATTGTTTTCTTTTATATTACTATTTGGGAAAGGTATATGGTAGAATATGATGAGTCATACATTGGTTAAGAGATCATTCATGGGAGTAGCTAACCCATGTATGGGGGTAAAATCCAAGTACCCAGGGTGGGATTGCTGCCATTGATGTGTGTTGTTACAGTTCATGTTATTTTACCTCGAGTGATGCACTTATTGTGTGATATGATTATTTCTACTATTATTTTCTGATATTTGACTCATGGCCCGATATGGATTGAGAGTTTAGTATGAATTCATCATTCTAGCCACTCAGAGTTATTTTGTGACATGCAACATTTTAGGCTCAGACGAGAAAATGGGTTTTCGGTAAGTTATTGAAATTGAACTACTTTTTCTTGATTGTAAAATTGAACTAAAAATAGAGCCTAATATGAAATTGAAAATTTTAAAAGATGAAAGATGTAATAAATTGAAATGGAAACTCAATTTCTAATGATAATTTGAATAATGAGAATGATTTTATCCTCTATTAACCATGACCTAGATGTAGAATGGTTAAGGGTAGTCAAAGTTCTTCAGTGTTGTCCGTGTGTTTTAAAAAGAGGAAATTATTATGAATTTTATAAAACCCTATCACTTAAAATGTGTTAATGTTGTGTTATGTTCCCTAATATGTGTGTTTTTCATTATAGAGACATGCCTCAATAATGATGCTTGTTGAGAGAATGATATGAGGACATGTTTGGAGATGTTCCTATAGTAGTGGAACCTGAGGCACCAATAGTTCTGGGTGAGGAAGTTGAAGAGCTTTTCTAAGAGGGATTTACTTGGTTTATGAAATTCGTGGAAAGAGACCCAGGGAGGGTTGTGAAAAGAATGTCTGATCTGAAAAGGGACTTCCAGTTTTAGCACCCTCCGACTTTTACCAGAGTGGGTGGACCTGAGGTAGTTGAGTTCTGGACTAAGTCTATCAAAACCATACTTGACCACTTGTATACTCCTGTTGAGAAGAGTGTCAAATTATCTGCATACATGTTATGTGTTCAAGGTATGCGATAGTGAGACATCCAAACCCGAGATGAACAACTAGAGAATATGGAGTGGAAGGACATTCAATATAATTTATTAGATCACTTTTATTCTGAGACTCTCTGGTAGGAGAGATTAGTTGATGGTTGAATCAGGGGAGTATGTTTGTGATGGGCCATCCTAGATGCTTTAAATATTTGTGGTGCTTTACTTTAGTGTTGGCAGGGGATGAGGATACCTCAGAAAATTGGTTTCATGATGAGATTAATTGTGAAATTAAATCCCAGATGAATATCTTTAGGCTGTAGAAGTTTTCAGAAGTGGTGAATCAGGCTCTCATATCTGAGGGGAAGCTAAAGGAGGCCTCTAGTGGGGGAAAATGGTTTCTACTAGACAATTAGGAGGTATGAATTCTGAGAGTAGGAAGTGTATCTTTGATAATGTTATCCAATGTGATATCAAGAAGGGTTTTTAGGGGGAAGGTTTAGTTATACAAGACCTTGCCCATGTGATATGTCACTAGTGTGGTAGGTTGGGACACTTCTGTAGACAATTCCCCTAACCATTGGTAAAGTGTTGAGGATACAGTAGGATGGGACATCTATAGAGGTTTGGAATAAACCCATGATAGATGGAAAATGATGGGGCATCTAGACAGAACCTGAGTATGGGAAGGGGTTATTCTAGACCATATCAGTATGGAAGCTAGAGTTTTACTGGCTGTGGTAGAAATAAGGATGTATTTCCACCAATAGTGGACAGGTTCTAGGATGTGTTTTCTATGGACTTCTTAGGGGTTCCACATTAGGGATACATGGATTTTATAATTGATCTCATGCTGGGGGATGAGCCAGTTTCTATTACACTGTACAAAATGGCACTGATAGAGCTTCAAGAGCTCAAGAATCAGCTGCAAGAGTTGATGGATAAGGGGTTTATCCATTTGAGTACATTGCCTTGGGGTTCTCTAGTCTTGTTTGCAAAGAAGGATGAAGGGAATCTGCACTTATGTGTTGATTTTGGGAAGTTGAACTAGATGACAGTGAAGAACCTATATCTTATTCCACATATCAATGATCTTTTGACTAGTTGATAGGATCTTGTGTCTTCTCAAATATTTAATTGAGATCATGGTACCATCAGTTTAGAGTTTAACCTTCTACTGTACCAAGGAATTATTTCAGAAGAAGGTATGGCCTTTTTGAGTTCTTCATAATGCCTTTTGGGTTGATTAATGCTCTTGATATGTTTATGGACTTGATGAACAGAATCTTCCATCCATACCTGGATCAATTTTTCATAGTGTTTGTGGATTAAATCTTGGTGTACTCTAAGACTCATGACGGGCATGCTCAACATCTTGACATCATCCTGAGTACATTGAGAGAGAATCAAATTTCCTCCAATCTATCTAAATGAAAATTCTGTATTGATCAGGTACACTTATTGGGTCACATAATCTTGGAAGAAGGTGTGTTAGTTAACATAGAGAAGGAAAATTCAGTTGTATCTTGGGAGAATCCCAAGAAAATTTTTGATATCTGCATTTTTCTAGGGATAGTGGGCTATTATTAGAGATTCATCTAGGACTTTTCCCATTTGGTAGCACCACTTTCGAGCTTGACCAAGAAGGGGATAAAGTTTGAATGTATGACATCATGTGATAATGCATTCCATGAGCTAAAGAAGAATTTGAAAATGGAACCAATCTTGATCCTACCCAATCCATGTGAGGAGTATATGGTGTTTTGTGATGATTTTGTGATCAATATTGGAATAGTGTTGATACAAAAAGATTGAGTTATGGCATATGGATCTTGACAGTTGAGGCCACATAAATTAAATTACCCTATGAATGACCTCAATTTGGCTACAGTGGTATATGTTTTCAAGTGTTGGTGACATTATCTTTTTTTAGAGAAGTTTATTGTGTATACTGATCACAAGAGATTAAAGTATATATTTTCATAATGAGATTTGAATATCTGAGAGTGAATATGGGTTGAGTATATGCAGTTGTTTTATTTTTAGCTAGAATATAGGCTCGAGAAGGGAAATAGTGTGGCTAATGATTTAATTAGGAAAAATAAGACTCATGCAGTTCAGGAGTCTAGAGATGAGTGGAAGATGATGGATTTACTGGATGAGATGCATGTTGCATCTTAGGATGGTCAGGAGCAGATGAATCTCGTATCATTTTCAGTAGAGTATAAAATTTTGAGATGGATCAAGGATGGGATGTTTGAGGATCCCGAATGTTTGGCCTTGAGGGAAAGAATTTAAGGTGGAGATACACCTTTATACTGAATCATAGATAATGATGAGATTATATATTTCAAGAATTGGGTTGTTGTGCCTAAAAGTACGTGGAAAGATATGATGCAGTAATTTCATGCCTCAAACTAGGTTGTTCATACAGGTGTGGCCAAAATATACCATGATCTACATTGATAGTTTTGGTGGCCAGCCATGAAAAGGGAGATTGAAGGGCTCATGACACACTGCTACACCTATCAATAGGGGAAGTCTGAGAATCAATGACTTGTGGTTTACTATAACCATTTCCCATTCCTAAATAGAAGTGGGATGAAATTTCTATAGTTTTTTTAGTGGGTCTCCTAAGGATTCCTTAGAAGAATTATGCTATTTTGGTGGTAATGGGACACTTGACAAAAGGTATCACATTTCTTGCCTATATGGGAGACTTTCTTAGTGGAGTAGTTGTGGGACTTGTATGTTTGAGAAATATTCCTTCTACACATGGTGCCATCGAGTGTTGTTTCAGACCGTGACTTGCATTTTAATTTTCACTTCTAAAAGGTCTTACATAAGGCACTTGGTACATAGGTTTTACTAAGTATGGATTTCCACCCATAGATAGATGGGAATTCAGAGTGTACCATATAGGTGATTGATGATATGATTTTTATGTGTGTCCTAGAATTTTTTGGGTCTTGGGATAATCACTTAGGTTTAGTGGAGTTCTCCTATAACAATAATTATCAAGAAACTATTCATATGGCACCATATGAGGCACTTTATGGTAGGCCATGCAGATCACCTCTATGATGGATAGAGGCAGGTGAGTTAGAGTTTTTAGGACTGAGTCTCATGTAGGAGATGTTATATCATGTTAATTTGATTCAGAAACATATGGATACGACTCAGAGTAGTTAGAAGTCATATGTTGATAGACGCCAACAACCCCTAGATTTTTTAGAGGAGGGTGATTGTGTATTTCTTCAAGTTTGATCCAGATTAGGTCACCGAAGGATATAGAGACATGGAAGTTTGGTGCGCATTTTGTTTGGAGTGTTTGAGGTTGTGGAGAGAATCAAGCTGATAACATACCGATTAGATCATCCATAGATGTACATTGATATGCATGATGTCTTTTATGTGCCACAACTTCAGCGGTATCACCCTAACCCTTCTCATGTGATCTATGTGGATAATGTTGATCTTGAGGATAATTTATCCTTTTAGGATCATCTAATATGTGGGTTGGATCACAGTGAGAAAGTGTTGTGGGGGAAAACCAGGCTGTTAATTTGTGTATTATCATAAAATGGGCATGTACAGGAGGAAACATGGGAGAGAGAATCCAATATACATACTCAATTCCCCAATCTTATTACCTCAAAATCTTAGTGATACTTGGGAGTACAGATCAAGGATGATCTATTATAAGGTGAGGATATTTTATGATACCAACCATTTTTAAATATGTCTTGGGCTCGTTTACAGGTACTCATTTGGCTTATTTTGAGTAATTTTTGTTTTGGTTACTTCTTGGGGAGTTTATGGGTGAAATTTGAGAAATTTAAAAGTAGGAGAGGCAGTGCATGGATGGAGTATGATTTTCCCAAACCATTCACCCTAGAACAACAAACCATGAAAATCCAAATAGAGGGGATTTACATGGCTGGTACATAGTTTTTCAAATCATGCATCCTATTAGAGAAACCCTACACCCCTATAAGATGTGCATAATTTGTCAAATTGTGCGCCCCTACCCAGGAAACCATGCATGGGTATTGAATTAACCCAAAAATTAGATTTTAAAACCCCTAACTCCTAAAATTCACCCCTATTCGACCCAACTTAGACCTAATTGATTCCTCCAATTTTTGGAGGCTCCCAAAATAATTCCTAAGGCTCCCAACCTACGTTCTTAATGATTAAAAGCCCAGATGGAAGATCTATACCTATCCAAGTATTTGAATCATATCTAGAGTGGTTTCCTATCTCTTTCTCATTCTTCTCTCATCCTTTGAGGGGAAGTTTTCCTCTATTTTTGTGGATATAGATCCATATTTAATGGATCTTTATTTGTTTGATATTAGATGTAGGTTTTAGTTACAGATTAGATTGTTCTTTATGATCTTAGTGATTCTGCTTCAATTGGGTATATACATTGCTGATCATTCATCATTAAACTTGAGGTAGGTAGCCTAAATTCCAATCCCATAGCGTTGATTTAATTACGTTTATGTAATTGTAAGAATTTCAATTTCAATGATTGGAAAATTTCATCGATAATTGAATTGATTTGTTTTAATTACCACGTGTTAATGATTTAGGTTAATTGGTGAAATTAAATGTTGAATTGAATTAATTAATTTTTGAATTAATTAATGGGAAATTAATATTGTGAAATTAGATTGAATTGAATTAATTAATTTTTGAATTAATTAATGGGATATCGAGATTATGAAATTGGATTGAATTGAATTAATAAATTGTTGAATTAATTAATGGAATGTGTGATTGTAGAATTGATGAGATATCAATATTTTGGAATTTATTAGAATAATTAATTATTGAAATAATTATTGGGTTATTTAGATTATTGAATTAGATTAATGGGAATTATTTTGTTCATGCAATAATTTAAATTGGATTAATTAATTATAGAATTAATTAATATATGTATTGATTGTGAAATGTGATAAGAAGGTTAATATTGATTAACCTTTATTGATACGACACATGTGATATTTCAGTTGATTGATAAATGTGTACAGGACATGGTCTTCCACTTCCTAAGCCTATAGTGATAAATTGATTGATAAACATGTGTGAGACATTTTCTGCTGCTTCCAAATCCCATAGTGATAATTTGATTGATAAAAATGTGTGGGACATGGTCTAATAATTTTAAAGACCATAATGATAAAGTGATTGATAAATGAGTATAGACCATAGACTGCTGCTTCAAAATCCCACGAGGTCCTAGGTATGGAAACCTATACCCAAAATGTTGGCATTAGACCATGGTTCCAATTAGTTGTATTATAAATTTAAATGAAATGGATAATGAAATCCCATGTGTTATAATGAATTGTAAATTTATTATATGATATGGATCAGACCCCATCCCATGAAAAAGTAGGTACTAACAGTTTGGGTTTCCTCAAGAACCTGAGGGTAATGTGGTTAAATAAAGGGTAATTGATTAGATGTAAACTGTTTACTTTATCACTTTCACTTATTCTTTATACAATTTCATACACCTTTTGACTTGATATTGTTTTAGAAACTGTTAGTGGTGGACTATCGAGTTATACTCACACCTTACTCTGGATACCTGATCGGTACCCAAATAGATTTCATGGTTGTGGGATAGGTTAAGGGCAAAGAACCTATGTTAGATGGCTAAGTTGGGATAGACCATGGATGAGGGGACCAGACCAGGTGTCACAAATCACTTGGGAGTTGTCAGAGTCTTTATTTATTTTGGGTTTTTCATATTGACACATGATACGTATTAGCATGATATATCTACTATTTAGTTTTGGATATTGTATTTTCTATTTTGGTTATCATGTGATATTGGTATTATTCTAGTAATGGTTATATCATTTGGTCATTATTATTTATTTCCAATTTTGTGCTACTTTGATAAGGAGGTTATAGTCTCCCCATGATCAATATTGACCCTCACTGCTAGTCATAAGACTCTTGGTACAGGGAGGCACACCTGAGGTCATGTGATTGACCAATTCAGGGCACCAGTGTGTGGCAGCCGGGTCAGGATGTTACAGTTTCAACATAAAATTATTATTAAAGTAATAAATCACCTAAAAGAGTCCAAAACTAATAAAATAAGTTTTTATTTTTTAGAACTTAGTACAATGGAAATTGGGACATTTTTTATTTATAGGAATCGACTATGTCACGACCCATCCCTCGGGGCCCGTGCCGTGACTACCACCAGCCCGCTTTCCACAGGCCAGGGGTTGGTGACTAGAACCAAAGGCGTAATTCCTTATACTAGGAAGGAATTGCCTTTATAACCTATAAACACTCACAAACAAGTACACAACAAGATACCAACACAAGTAAACTGTATAGAAAAAGAGTGATGAAAAGTAAAAGGGGCCAGAATACAAGCCCAATAGTAAAGGTAGAAGAAACTGAAAGTACAAGTACAACTGAGGAAAAAGGAAAAACAACTACTGGGTTGTCCACCGAGGTTCCTACCTGAAGGGTAGGTACAGATCGCCTTCTCAGCACTCCACACCCATCCATCTCCTCTGTGTACCGACACGTCGTATGGTCCACCTCCGGGTACCGTCCAGTCCTGGTACTCTCAGCCTCAGTCAGCGCTGTCCATCGTCTGCATCCAACACAACAAGGTGCGGGCATAACCCGTGCATGGGTGAGTATAATGATACTCATTAGGGACCCCGAGACCCTCAAGGTCTCACAAAATCCACCAGGGATAAACCAAAAAGTAATAATTCAATAGATAACCCTACTTAGGTATATTCCCACACATATACCTAAGTTATCAAGTAATCTATCTCAATCATGAGGAAAAAACAAAAAAACTAACTCAACTCAAACTAGGATTTTATTCTAGGGGTAGTATCAAGTAACATTTCGAACCCTCGACTACTGGAGAAATCCTCCTCTATCGAGTACAATGGGTCTGCCGTGTCACACAGAGGCGCTTCCCACTAACCTTGGACTGCTGAGGTACTCCTCCTGTTGAGTACTATGGATCTGCCGCGTCACCAAGCGCGCTCCCCACCGTGGGTCTACCGCATCACCAAGCGAACTCCCCCTTGTAGCCTATTGAGGTACTCCTCCTGTCGAGTACCATGGGTCTACAGCGACACCAAGGTGCTCTCCACTGTGGGTCCGATGCGACACCAAGGTGCTCTCCACTGGGCTAGTCGAGTCACTCTGAGTTGAATTGGTCAACAGTAGTCAGGTCTCAGCCAACTACTAGGTCTATGCACTATGCTCGCTCGTCTCCAGAAGGATCCACTCCACGAGCTACTGATCGATACTCCAACTGTCACAAAGTCCCACAAAGAATCATCTCAAAGGTCCGCCACGTCATAGGGGTCTCAACGTAACAGACGACGCGTCAATCAGACACCCGGTCTGTGAGTTATTAGCCTTTTAGTCTAGAGGGCCCGGTTGGATTCATGATCAATCCAACCTGACCGTTCCCCATATTAATCTAAAACACAGTGGGGTACCACTCAAAGGGACCGTCTCACTCCAAGATTTCGAGCACTGCTGACGGTTTGTCAAACAGTCGACTGGTGCCAAAGATATGGCCAAAAGAGCATAAATGGGTCATAGTGGGACCGAGTCCAGTTCGACCCGGTTGGACCGACCCGACCTGACCTGGCATGGGTCGACCCGGTTTAGGTCGACTCGGCCTGACCCACTGGGTCAGGCCCGACCCGTGATGCAACTCGGTCCGCTGGGAGGTCCAATAGGCTGAGAGGGCTGTGAGGGGCCGCAGAGCCCACGGGTGCCGCAAGGAGGCTCAGCTGCGAGGGGTGCTGTGAGGGCATGAGGCCGGTTCGGCTGAGGCGCCGCTGGGGCTCGGGGACGGTTCTGTCGGGGCACTTCATGGGGGGCGCGGTCTAGTTCGGCTGGGACGCTATGAGGGGTGCGGGCCTATTCGGCTGGGGCGCCGCGAGGGGCGCGGGATGGTTCGGGCGGGGCGTCGCGAGGGGAGCGGGCCAGTTTGGCCGGGGGGCCGTGAGGGTCGAAGTCAGCTCAGACCAAAGCGGCGGCTCGGCTCGGAGCGGCGACCCGGCTCAGCGGCTCGACACAACAGCGGTTCAGCGGCGGTGTGGAGAAGCATAGGCCATGGGTTCCACGTGGCGACGCGGTGAGGCTGCGGCCGACGGAGCGTCGCGGGGCGCGGAGGCTGCGGTCGGTGGTGGCCGCGGGTGGCGGAGCGCCGTTGACTTTTTCTCCTTCCTCCATTTCCAAGAACACACCAAAGAAGAACAATGGAGGGGTCGGGATGTGTTTGTTTGGCCCGCACCCTCCGTGTTTAGAATGGTAGCAAGTGGTTCACAAAGAACGAAGCATGAACATGAAAGAATAATATTCTACAAATTTTTTCCCAATCTACACAAGAAAAAAAGGGTACATGGAAAGTGATGAACATACAAACCCCTACCTCGATCGCTTGATGATTTTGGAATGAGGAAGAATGTGAAGTCGCCGATGTTCGTCTTATCCTCCATACACCTCTAATCCCATCTCGTTCATCGGTTGGTCATAGATGAGGACATCCCACGTCGGCATAAGTCCTAAAGAAGAAGGTCGAAGTTATCGACATTATTTGTGGATGAAGCGTTCTTTGAGGATGAAGTGTTCTTCATTAGAGAAGCTTTCTCCCAATTCCACCCAAATGTAAAGTAGTGCGAAAATAATAGATTAACCCCTCTATTATGATTATTGACACAAATTCAAAATGGATAATTTAATTAATTGATGTGTTGGCTCAATTAATTAAATAGGAGAGTTGGAAAAAATTAATGAAGGAGGAGTTTAAGAGGCTCTCCCTCATTTATTGTGAGAGTTAAGAGTTTCTCCCAATTAAAGGGGAGTTCAAGGGGGTTTAATCCTGGGTGGTTCCCACTACCACATCCTCTCATGGGAGGTTATGGTTCAGGTGGTCCCCACTACCATAACCTCTCATGGGAGGTTAAGTTATGGTGGTCCCCACACATCAAATTCCACTTGGAGGTTTAGTTCCAATGGACCCCACCTCCTAACACCCACATGGGTGTTGCAAATAAAAATAAAAATGTCACACACTTTTATTTTTATTTTATTCTTAGATGAAAAACCCAAAAACTAACTTTCATCCTCAAACATCTGCCATCAAGGTGAAAGTCTCCTTAAGTGAATACTTGAGCTGCGAGTTCAACGGTGTCCTTAGATTTTAATTATGAGCACTGGTTTAAAAGTTATTAAAACCCACTCAAACTTTCACTGAACGTACCCGAACAAAATTTCATAAATTCATTCCGGGCACTCCGGTCCTCGAAATCATGCACCGTCAATTTTCATAGACTCATAAAATTTCCATATATTAAAATAAATTACATAGAAATTCCGAGTCTTTACATTCTCCCCACCTCAAGGCTCTACATCCCTATAAGCCACAACTCAAACTAGGTAAACAAGTGGGGGTACTGAGCACGCATCTGAGCCTCCCGCTTCTATGTTCTCTCTTGGAGGTTCCCATGCTGCCAGAAAACGTGCACCAGAGGTATCGACTATCCATGAAGGATCCACTCCTATCGATCCTCAATCTCTACTGGAACCTCTGTAAAAGTAACCCCATCGTCGACATCTAGCTTGCCATGGTCGATGATGTGAGAAGGGTCATGCACGTATATCCTCAGCTGGGATACGTGGAAGACGTCATGCACCCGGTGGAATTGAGGTGGAAGAGCTAAGTGGTATGCCACCTCTCCAACTCTGCTAAGGACCTGAAAAGGTCTGCTGAATCTCGATGATAACATGTCACCTCAACCAAATCTCCGTAAAACTCATCGAGGTGAGACCTGTAGAAAGACTTGGTCGCTATCCTTGAACTCCAGAGGTCTCTATCTCCTGTCATCATACACCTTCTGTCTACTATGTGCAGGATTCATCCACTCCTGGATGATCTACACCTTCTTTGTGGTAGCCCATACTATCTCTGTCCCCACTTGTGTTGAATCCCCCGGGTCAGTCCAACACAAAGTTGATCTGCAAGGTCGCCCATACAATGACTCAAAAGGTGCCATCCCAATGGTGGAGTAATAGTTGTTGTTGTACACAAACTCCACCAAAGTAATGTGATCCTCCCAGATGCGACCTAAGTCAAGGAAACAAGCACACAACATATCCTCAAGGTTCTGAATGGTCCGCTCAGTCTAGCCATCCGTCGGAGGATGGAAGACAGTGCTCAAACGAAGCTGCGTCCCGAAATCCTCCTGTAACCCCATCCATAGCTGGGAAGTAAATCATGTGTCATGATTGGAGACAATAATTGAGGGTACTCCATGTATCCGCACAATCTCCTGTAAATAGAGGCGTCCCAAACTCTCTACTGAACCCTTCTCTCTGATCGGTAGGAAGTGGGACGACTTGGTGAGTCGGTCGACGATCACCCAAATCGAGTCATGTCCCCTAGATGCATGTGGAAATCCTATCATGAAGTCCATGGATATCCCATACCACTTCCACTATGGGACCTCTAAAGGCTGAACCAAGCCTATTGGTACCTGATGGTCTGCCTTCACTTGCTGACAAGTGAGGCACCGAGAGACAAACTCTGCAACTACTTTCTTCATTCTCGACCCCTAGTGCTATCGTCGAAGGTCCTGGTACATCTTCGCCACTCCTAGATGTACCGCTAGAGGGGATATGTGAAACTACCTCAACAATTCCTCCTGAAGTGACACTAGTACCATGGTACTTACTCTGAAGAGGATGACATGCTCCCCACCTTCAAAAAATACATCAGGTGCCTGTCCTGTAGATATCTATGCACGTCGTGCCTCGTAGTCAGTGTCCCCATGTTGCGCCTTTTGGACTCGCTGAAGAAGTGGGGGAGTGACCATAATATAATGAAGGGAAGCTACTCCATCTCTATCCACAAAGGATATATGCAAAGTGGCTAGCTGCTCTGTCGCTTCGCCTAGTAGCTGTATACCGGATCTTCTACTGAGTGAATCTGCTACAACGTTCCCCTTCCCAGGAGTATAGACTATCTCGAAGTCATAGTCCTGGAGGAACTCAAGCCAACGTCGCTGTCTTAGGTTCAGTTCCTTTTGAGAGATAATATACATGAGAATCTTGTGATCAGAGTAGACTGTAAAACATTCTCCCATCAAATAATGTCGCCACATCTTCAAGGCGATGACCACCACTGCTAACTCCAGGTCATGTGTAGCGTATTTCTTCTCATGTTGTCTTAGATGTCGTGAAACATAAGCGATCACTACTCACTCCTGTATTAGGAAACATCCAAGACTAGACCCTGATGTTTCACAGTAAACTATGTACCCTACGCCCTCCTCTGGAAGCCTTAAGATGGGGGCACTAGTCAGCTTCTGCCTCAGATCCTGAAAGCTCTGCTGGAATCTCTCTGACCACCTGAAGGGTTGCCCCTTCTTTGTCAATGCTGATAGTGGTGCTGCAACTATGGTGAAGTCTGGCACAAATCTTCGGTAGTATCCATACAAACCTAGGAAAATCCATACCTCCGTCACACTCCTGGGTGGCTCCCAAGCAAGTACCGCCTCAATCTTCGCTGGATCCACTACAACTCCAGCCTACGATATGACATGTCCCTGAAAGTGAAACTCTTGGATCCATAATTTTCACTTCGAGAGCTTACCATAAATATGGTGCTCTTGGAGTGTGTCTAGTACTACCTACAAATGGTAAGAATTCTCCTCCTCAATAGTTGAGCAGATCAGAATGTCGTCGATGAAGACTACTACAAAGAGATCAAGGTATGGCAGAAATATACTATTCATGAGTCCCATGAACACTGATAGAGCTTTGGTTACACTGAATGGAATAACAAATAACTCATAGTAGTCGTACCGACATCTGAAATCCATCTTCTACACATCATCGTCTCATACTATGAGCTGGTGATAGCCTGATCTGAGGTCTATCTTTGAGAACCACCGTGCTCCCTTTAGCTGATCAAATAGGTCGTCAATCCTTGGGAGTAGGTACTTGTTCTTCACAGTCACCTGGTTCAAGCTCCAATAATCAACACAAAGCCTCAAGCTCCCATCCGCCTTCTTGGCGAACAGAATCGGGGCTGCCCAGGTAGAAACACTAGGTCGGATGAATCCCTTCCCCTATAAGTCTTCCAGCTATACCCGCAACTCATGAATCTCAGTGGGAGCCATCTGATATGCTGGTGTCGATATTGGTACCATCCTAGGGTACAAATCAATGTAAAAATTCACCTCTCTATGAGGAGGTAGATCCAGAACATCATCAAGGAAGACATTCGCGAACTGGTTCACCACTACAGGATAACTCGGGCTCTCCACATCAACAGATCCGAGGGTAAGGCTAGCCAACTGATGAGTGATCAGCTACACTCTCCTCCGGGTAAGTCCATCCTATGCTGCAAAGGATCCCTTCTCACCAGTGAAGGTAAACCTGGTCTCATCCGTGCGGACACACCGCAATTTGCGCCTAATATTGTCAATCTGAGCATAGACTGTAGATAACCAGTCCATACCCAATATGATGTCGTAAGGCCTCGACGCCGCAACTAGAAGATCCCAGATGAAGTTCTCACCTCCTAGAGTAAGCTCGCACTATCTGAACTGGTGCGTAATCATCGAATCCACTCTCATAGGAGTCTCTAGCCGTAAGGATCGAGCCAACAACTCCGTCGGAATCTCCGAGCTCTGAACAAGGGAAGTTTCAATAAAATAATAACTAACACCTATGTCTATAAGTACTACAACTATGGTGGAGTAGACATAGAGCGTACCTCGTATCATCTCTGGAGCACCATGATCATAAGCCTCAGATGCCTGAAGCTGAGCTCTCCCCTGTCCACCTGCTCCCTACGGTCGGGGTGGATCTCCTGGGTCAAATCTCTGTCTCTGCCTGGGCGGTCCTTCGACCGTCTGCTGATCATCCGTATGGCAGGTCAGATAGTCATGAGCCATATGACCCTACCCACCGCATGTGAAACACTGCCCGCTCTTGGCATGTCTGTCTCCGCCTCAGGTGCCCCACACAACCGACTTTGAATCATGCAGTCGTCCACCTGTAGGTCTGGTCCTCTTGGACCTCTGCAACATTTGTCTACTTCCAGCTGCAGAAGACTCCACTACATGTAGACTGGTGGTGGATCTCGCTACTGGAGACTGCTCAGCAAGGAAAATCTTCACTAGGAGGGCTCTCTCTAACACCCCCGCCTGCGTCGACATGCTGAGTGAGATCACTGAAGCCCTGATCTCCCGCCTGAGTCCCTACTAGAAGGTTCGAGCCCTGAAGAATGGGTCCCGAACCATATCAGTGGAGTAGTGTGAGAGGTCTGTGAACCTCACTGAGTACTGAGCTACATTCATGCTTCCCTACTATAGATGAAGTAGCTTCTGAATGAGAACTACGCAAAGAGTCGCTGGAACAAACTCTGTCTAAAACAGGCTCTCGAAGTCTGCCCAGAGAAGCGTCACCTCATCGTGAACTTGGAGCATCAATCTCCACCACCTGCCCACTACTTCTTGTAGAAGGCTGGTAGCAAGAGTCACCATGAGATTGGCTGGTGTCCCTACCAGTTGGAAAACTCTCACCACAACCTCTAGCCAATCCTCAGTCGCCTGCAGGTCCGTATCTCCCCTGAACCTAGGTGGCCTTTGGCATTAGAAATCATGCAATGCGATCAAGTGGCATGCACTGTCTGCTGCTCCGGATAGAGGCATCGGTGGCCCAAAAGGTAATGGCACTGCTGGTGCCTCCACTGGTGCCTCTACTGGAAGAGGGCCCTGCACCGAGGTCTCATCGCTCGGTGGGCTATCAGTGCATACAACTCTCAGAACTCTAGCCGGTTGTCTGCGTGGAGGCATCCTGCAAAGAAACAGGTGCCCTACGGTTAAAAAGTTATACATGGTGACCTGACTTGGTGAGATGACCTTAAGAAAACTTTTGAAAACACACACGCAATCAGTGTTTTCATGCACTGAGTCAGAAATCAGAAGTCAGGGTCCTGGTGAATGGATACGTCAATCGCCGCACCAACACTGGACTTCCTGAACTAAAAACCGCACTCACTACACTTAACACTATTGCTTCATAGAAAAGATCAGATTCCTAAGTCATGTGGTAGAACCTACTCCTCTGATATCAATTTGTCACGACCCATCACCCAGGGCCCATACCGTGGCTACCCCAAGCCCGCCTTCCATAGGCTAGGGGTTGGAGGCTAGCACCAAAGGAGTAATTCCCTATACTGGGAAGGCATTTCCATTATAACCTGTAAACACTCACAACCAAGTACACAACAATATACTATCACAAGTAAACTATATAACAAAAAGAGCATTGAAAAGTAAAAGGGGCAATAATAAAATCCCAATAGTAAATGTACAAGAAACTAAAAGTACAAGTACAACTGAGGAAAAAGGAAAAACAGCTACTGGGTCATCCACTGAGGTTCCTACCGGAAGAGTAGGTACATATCACCTCCTCAGCACTCCATGTCCATCCATCTCCCTTGTGTACCGACACGTCGTATGGTCCACCTCTGGGTACCATCCAGTCTTGGTACTCTCAGCCTCAGTCAGCGCTGTCCGTCATCTTCATCCAACAAAATAAGGTGCGGGAATAGCTCGTGCAGGTGTGAGTATAACGATACTCAGTAGGGACCCCGATACCCTCAAGGTCTCACAAAATCCACCAAGGATAAACGAAAAAGTAATAATTCAACGGATTACCCTACTTAGGTATATGCCTATACATATACCTAAGTTATCATGTAATCCATCTCAATCATGAGGAAAACACAGAAAAACTGACTCAACTCAAACTAGGATTTTATTCTAGGGGTAGTATCAAGTAACATTTCGAACCCTAGGCTGCTGGAGAACTCCTCCTATATCGAGTACAGTGGGCCTGCTGCATCACACAGAGGTTCTTCCCACTAAACTTGGACTGCTGAGGTACTCCTCCTGTCGAGTACCGTGGATCTGCTGCGTCACCAAGTGTGCTCCCCACCGTGGGTTTGCCGCGTCACCAAGCACGCTCCCCCTCGTAACCTACTGAGGTAATGCTCTTGTAGAGTATCGTGGGCCTACCACGACACCAATGTTCTCCCCACTGTGGGTCTTTCGCGACACCAAGGCGCTCCCCACTGGGCTAGTCGAGTCACTCCGAGTCGAATCGGTCAGCAGTCATCAGGTCTCATCCAGCTAATAGGTCTTTGCACTATGCTCGCTCGTCTCTGGAAGGATCCACTCCATAAGCTACTGTTCGATACTCCGACTATCAAAAAGTCCCATGAAGAAGTATTTCAAAGGTCTACCATGTCATAGGTGTCTCAACGTAACAGAAGGCGCGTCAATTGGACGCCCAGTCTGTGAGTTATTATACTTTTAGTCTTGGGGACCCGCTTGGATTCGTGATCGATCCAACCTGACCATTACTCATATTAATCCAAAACACAGTGGGGTATCACTAAAAGGGACCGTCTTACTCCAAGATTTCCATCACCACTGATGGTTCATCAAATGGTCGACTAGTTTCAAAGTTATGGCCAAAAGAGTGTAAATGGGTCGTAGTGGGCCCGGGTCTGGTCCAACCCGGTTGGTCCGACCCGACCCGACCTGGCATGTGTCGACCCGGATCAGGTCGACCCAGCCCGACCCGTTGGGTTAGGCCCGACCCCTGATGAGGCCCGGTCCACTGGGAGGTCCAGTAGGCCGCGAGGGCCGCGAGGGGCCGCGGAGCCCGCGGGTGCCGCGTGGTGGCTAGGCCGTGGGGGTGCCGCGAGGGTGCGGGGCTGGTTCGTCCGAGGCTCCGTAGGGGCACGAGGCCGGTTCGGATGGGGCGCCGTTGGGGGGCATGGGCCGGTTCGGCCAGGGCGCCGCGGGGGGGGCGCGGGGCGGTTCGGCTGGGGTGCCGCAAGGGGCACGGGCCGGTTCAACCGGGGCGCCACGAGGGGCGAAGGCAGCTCGACCTGGAGTGGTGGCTCGACTCAGAGTGGTGGCGTGGCTCGGTGGCATGACACAATGGTGGTTCTTTTGTGACACAGAGCGGCGGAGGCCACGAGTGCCGCGTGGCGACGCGGTGAGGCCATGAGTGGTAGAGCGCCGCGGGGCGTGGAGGCCGCGGGTGGGGGTGGCCGTGGGTGGCGGAGCACCATTGCCTTTGTCACCTTCCTCCATTTTGAAGAACACACCAAAGAATAATGGAGAAGGGGTCGGGCCGTGTTTGTTTAGACCGCATCCTCAGTGTTTAGAATGGTAGAAAGAGGTTCACAAAGAACAAAGCATGAACATGAAACCATAATCTTCCGCAAAGTTGTTCCCAATCCGAACAAGAAAAAAGGGTTCATGGAAAGTGATGAACATAAAAACCCCTACCTCGATCCCTTGATGACGTTGGCGTGAGGAAGAAAGTGAAGCCTCCAACGTTCATCTCGTCCGCCACACACCTCCAATCCCAGATCGTTCGTCGATTCGTCATTGATGAGGACGTCCCACATCAGAAGAAGTCCCGAGGAAGAAGGTCGAAGTCGTCGACGTTCTTCGTGGAGGAAGCGTTCTTCATGGAGGAAGCGTTCTTCGTGGAGGAATCATTCTTCATTAGAGAAGCTTTCTCCCAATTCCACCCAAATGTAAAGTGGTTCCAAAATAATAGATTAACCCCTCTATTATGATTATTGGCACAAATTCAAAATGGATAATTTAATTAATTGATGTGTTCACTCAATTAATTAAATGGGTGGGTTGGAAAAAATTAATGAAGGAGGAGTTGAAGAGGCTCTCCCTCATTTGTTGTGGGAGTTTAGAGTTTCTACCAATTAAAGGGGAGTTCAAGGGGGTTTAATCCAGGGTGGTCCCCACTACCATATCCTCTCATGGGAGGTTATGGTTCGGGTGGTCCCCACCACCATAACCTCTAATGGGAGGCTAAGGTATGGTGGTCCCCACACATCAACTTCCACTTGAAGGTTTCGTTCCAATGTACCCCACCTCTCAACACCCACATGGGTGTTTCAAATAAAAATACAAATATCACACACTTTTTATTTTATTTTATTCTTACACGAAAAACCCAAAAACTAACTTTCACCCTCGACCATCTTCCATAGAGGTGAAAGTCTCCTTAAGCGAATACTGCTGCTGAGAGTTCAATGGTGTCCTCAGATTTCAATTCTGAGAATTGGTTTAAAAGTTATAAAAAACCACTTGAAATTTCAATGAAAGTACCCATAAAAAAGTTCAGAAATTCATTCAGGGCACTCCGGGTCTCGAAATCACGTGCCGTCAATTTTCGTGAACTCATAAAATTCTCATATATTTAAAAAAAATTACATGGAAATTCCGGGTCTTTACAGACTATGTGTCAATGTTATGCTCATATTTCTCATTATGATTTACAATACCATTTCATATTTTTTATTTTTATTAAAACAAAATATTATAACATTCCGAGATTTTATATGTATTTTCATTGAAATAAACTTGAACTTTTCGATAGCTTTCTTTAGACGTAACACTGAGTTTAAATGAACCAAGTTATACTATTGAATTATTATTATTTAACACCCTAGTTATTAGATTGGTGAGTATTAATTGGAATAACTAAATTATAAAATAAATATTTTTTATGCATGTATATAATTAATTTATAGGTTATCAATTGATAAAATCATTTGAAAGTAAAAAAACAGAAGTTTTTTTCTGAAAAATAATTTTTATGTAAAAAATGTGTTTTTAGCTTAATAAATTAAATTAAACACTATTTATGAATGATTTTAATGAAATTTATATATTATATATTTAATAAAATGTTTTAAAATTTATATAATGATATATACTAGGCATGAGATAATAATAAATCCATTTTTATTCTTAAAAACACATTTTTTCTAAAAAAAGTTTTTGTTGTGTTTTACGCTCTTATTTTAAAATTTATTTATACCACTTATAGAAATATAAATTTGAAAAATGGATTCCATATTTTAAATCATAATTTAAGAATTTTTTAAATAGTTTAAATTTTATTTTTAGTCATTATGATTAGTAATTGCGGTAAATATTTGTCACCTCGATAGCATAAATTGGAAAATTAAGGTTAAAAATAATATGATAAGGCTATAAAAATCCATATAATAACTGAATTATTTATATTTGATTATTTTATCTCAAAATCTTCATAAAATATTCAAATATAATGCATCTTTGGGGCATTTTTCTTTGATAATGACCTTAATATTATTTAAAGTAAAGAATAAATCCAAAATGTCACTCTTTGTTTTAATAACAGTAATATTTTTTAATGGGGATAAAAGGAGTTTATGTTATATTATAAATAATTATTTTAAATATCAATTAATTTTTTTAATCATGTAAATTTATTTTTAATTTTTAGTGATTGAATAATTACCTCAAATGCTTATGCAACGTCGACATAATGTTTGTTTAAGTAATAGAAAAATAAATTAAATAATTTTAAAAATATTAAGGTTAACACAATTTGGATGAATTATTCTGTTCAAATTTTTTTAGATAAATATAACATATTTGTTATGTGTTAAAAGTTTTTATTCGAGTTAAATTTCTATCTTGTTGCCTTTAGAGTCAAACTATGTGAATAGTCCTGAAAATGACTTTAATGGTATCTTATATTAAATAATATTGTATTAAATGCTTTAAAATTCATAAAAATATCATCTTTGGACAAGTGAATTTTAAATGGTCTATAATATCATACATTCTCCACTTATGGGTCAATTTTCCTTATATAGTAACTTTCATGACTACTAAAGAGTAAAAAACTTTGATATTATGATAATCGTCAAAAGGGTTAAAACTAAGAGAGAAGGGTTAAAACAACACTTTAACTGGTATAAATTATATTTTATAAGATTATTTAGACTCATTATTATAATATTTTATAAATTAATAAATTTTGGACCAATTTAATATGAAAATTAACTTATATTAATTTAATAATTTAGGTAATTCCAAGGGTGCTCCTCCCCTCACTTATAAAAGGGTACATCCTCTTCTCCTATATTAACCAAATTTGAGCCTTATAGATATGAAAATACATACCAAAATACCATAATAACATCCATAAACATGTATTAGGGTCCATGGTGTAATTGTAATTCCATCATTTCAAGGATTAAGGTGTAAGCCAAAGGAGTATTCTCAGTGAATATGTATAGTTCTTAACAGAGATCTTTCAATTTTTTTTCTTATTCCACCTTCTATAAACCTTTTATATCTATAATAAAATGATTCATATAGTATAATAAATATACATAAATGTTATTATGATTATTTAACAACATTAACCACTTATTTTTCATCAAATGTGAAATGAAAGTTTCGCTCGTGCGTACATGCGGACTACCGCCTCCACGCAGTGATATGAATCATTTTCCATCACTAAATCACATGGATATTTATTATTATGGATTTAATAAATATATATGATATTTATGATTTAATAATTATTCTATAATTATAAAATATTATTTATTTTTCTTCTATTAATTTTATTATAAAATGAAAATAACGTTCATGCGTACGTACGAATTACCGTCACCAAGAATGGCATAATTAATTTTCTATCTCTAGATTTTATGGATGATTCTAAATATCTATATAATGAATATATATTATATAAATATCATTATTAATGTTATATATAATATGTAAACCAAATCAAATTGTAAGGACCAGATCTCCCAAAATGAAACTTCATGAAAAATGAAATATTTAACACCCGAAAACGATGATTTTAATAAAGAATTATTAATAAATAAGTGTTGAAATATTATAAGTGGATCATATATGATATTATAAGTATCAATATGGGTTTTTATGCAATTATAATAAATTTTAATTTATTATATAAGATGATAGACCACTTATGAAGCAAGTCAATCATGAGGTAAGGATTTTATGTTACAATCTCATTTTTCCTAGATTGTTTATGATTAAATTTATGATAATGAAATTATATGATATTTATATTCAAAATATTATTTATATTATTTTATTTTTAATTTTTATAGGGTTTAAATGTTTTCTTTAAATTTCCAATTTCAATTACTCAAGAATATGAAAGAATGTTTTTAAAGAAAACTAACTTTGTTTTACCATTCAGTCAAGAATATTTTTCATCAATGTCCATATTTTCTTTATAATGTTTTCAAGATAGTTTTTAATATTCTACTATGATTATTTAAATTCATTTTAAAACATTTTTACATTGTATATTTTTTAAAAGGATTCTTTTTTTCAATTTTTGAATGAGTTAGTTTTGAATTTTTACAGAAAATGTGAAAGGAGATTTTGTTTTTACGTATATGACATGAATAGAATTTACCATAATCATGACTGATCAATGATTTGAATATTACTTTTCATATTTCCATTATTATTTTCAAATTTTTTCCTTAATATTTTTTCAATTTTTAGATTTTAAATATGTTATTGTAAAATGAAAAGAGTATTTTACTCAAGAAATTTTCTAGTGATATTTAAAAGGAAAATTTCATCTATGATAACATCCTTTGATGTTACTTATCCTTCATTGGAGAAATGATTCTATGACACCATCCTTATTATTTCTATGGTTTTTTTTTGAGTTTATGATGATGAAATATTTATGAAAATCCATTTTATTTTCTATGGGTTAAGTTATGATGGAGTGATAAATGTTTTCATGATATCATGGTATATATATGAATGGATTATGATTATGTGATTAGTGATTCTATCATACCCATCCAATGAATTTGGTAAATGTTAATTTTTTATGAGCTCAAAAGGTACACAAGAGGTTATCTGAAGGCCAAAAGAGGGTACATGAGAGGTTATCCCAATCCCAAAAAGAGGGTATATGAGAGGTTATCCCAAGCCCTAAGCTGATACACAGTTGGTTAGCCCAAGACTAATATACGATGAATGTATTAGTGTCTAGCCTTAACATAATATTTCTATTATTATGATTATTACACATTTTTTTCTATAGTTTTATAACATGATCATATTCTATTTGTATGATCTCATGGATCATGTTATTTGATTCTTTTATGATTCATATCTTATAAACTACTAAGATTTATTCTATGAATCATGATTATGATATTGGAATTGCTAGGTATGATTTTAAAATGTAAAGATCATGTTCTCATACACTTATTTTGATGTTTTTATAAAATTATAATTAATATATCCCTTTTTTAACCTTACTGAACATCTGATATGAACCTTTATTAAGTTTACTTTTCCCAAGGGTATGATGAAAGGTTATAAGTTTGATATGTAAAATATGGGTGCTAGTTATGAAGAACTAGGTGGGAGATGATATAGATATTTTACATACCAATTTTTCATGTATCTAAGATTCTAAAGACACTAAACCTTTATGGTTATTCATGGATCATAATGATATTAAATAAATATTCATCTAATAAGATTTAATATTTATTTATGAAATTTTTGGGTCACCTTAGTTTATATCAGAGTAAGGTTTAGTTATTTTTGGAAACTAAAATGTAAAAAATTTAGTGATAACCCTTAGGATAAAACTATGTATAGGAGAAAATCCTAACTTATGGTAAATAAAGGAGTGTGGTTTTTCTATAAAATACATCTCTATCTAGATTATGTAAAGTGGATAGATAAAGTATTAGCTCGATTTTCATTGGTGCATAATGAGTTGTCCTAAAACTGAACACTTGGATAGACACTCCTAAGGGATATATGTGGGTTAATTAACATTTTATTTATTAACATTTATGATATATTTGAATATATGATGATCAAGTATAACCTATGTTAAACCTAGGGTGTCATAGATTTATTATAAGGCGTTATCATTAAGACATCTTATGAATGTTATTAATGATTATATGGTTTATCACTATGATTGTTATTTCCAACACTATGTTTTTTGGTTTTAGTCAATGGTTATAACCCAAAGAAACTTTGTTAATAATAACTGTGATAGAAAATGAAATTATTGTCCTCCTAATCAACCAAATGTTACATGATATGGAATGAAAAATCTATTTTATATGCTTACAATACTTTATCAAGCCATGAATCATGATGAGATTACAAATGAGAAAAGGAGAAAATAATGTTCTGTTGAGTCCTTTATGAGGAAATAAACACTTCTTTAAGTGGGTATACTAATCCAATAGTTTCTAAGAAATGGATCAATACCATTAAAAATATATATTCTATTTTCTATTGTTTGGAGAATGAAAAATTTATTTTATTTGTTTACCTTTTTGAAGGTGAAGCATATCAATGGTGGACTCTCATTAAGAACATGAGGCAACATGAAGAAACCAACTCTATTGAGTGGGATGAGTTTATAATATTATTTTTCAAAAATCACTTTCCTCATATTCTTCATATAAAAAATGGGAAAGGAATTCCTTGATAGAAATTAGAAAGATGATGAATCCATTAGTACACATGAGGAAAATATTACAAGAGTTGCAAGGCATGCTTCTAGTATTATTATTAAACCAAAAAGTAATATTGATCGATTCTTTAGTAGCTCAAAACCATGTATTCAAAGGGAATTATACATAAGGAATGTTTTATGTGCTATCATGGTAGAAGTGAATATTGTAATTACCCATAAATTTCATTGTTTTGATAAGAAAAAATATGTAAATCAAAGGAAATTATAATAATAAAAACCATATAGGGAAGAAGACGAATATTATTTTATACCTTAAGTGTGGAATGAAATAAGGAGGAAATTGTATTAAGGGGGATAGTAAATGATTTAATTTTGGAAAGAAAATTCATCAAGAAATTTAATACTAACGTGATTAAAAGAAGTTAGCTAAGGATGCCCACCCACACTCTAGTGTTTTAAATGTAAGGAGTAAAATAATTATAAAAACTAGTGCTCAAATACAATGGTTAATAATGATGATTTATGTTAGAAACCTAATAATCCTAGAGACAATGGTAAATATCATGTGATCAATATTTATAATATTGGGTAAATAATGAACATGTAAAAGGTACACCTACCATTCAATCTAAAACTGATAATGTCTTATTTGATTTTGTATCTATCCATTATTTTATATCTAAATAATTTTATAAGGGAATCACAATAATTCATCAAATATTAGATGTTAAATTAGTAGTGAAAACTCTTAATGGTACATTTATTGTATCTCAAGTACATGATTCTTCTCCAATTAAAGTTCATGAGAATGTTTTTACTACAAATTTCATTATTACCATCTAGTTGAATTTGATGTTATTTTGGGAATGGATTGGATTTATTTATAGAAATCCAATATCAATTGTTGTGGAAGGGAAGTAACATTTGATATTCCTAGCCATTATATGATCATCTATCAGTGAAATGATAGATATGAAATTATAATGGAAATTATACCCATTGTATGGGTCTTTATTCCTATTAAAATAGTGTATTGATCTCATATGGTTGGAGAGAAACTCAATAAAAATGATATGTGTATTTTATGAGATTTTAGTTATGCCTTTCAGAAATATTTTCTTAGTCTTAATCTAAATCATAATGGTACATTTTGAATAGAAATCATACCTGCTATTACCCATATTTCAAAGACTCTATATATAATGGACCTAATTGAGTTATAGAAATTGAAGAAGAAACTCTAGGACAATCTTGATTAGGGATTAATTCATCTGCGTTTATCACAATAGGGTGAACCTATTATTTTTGTTAATAATAAATATATATCAATGCAACTCTACATTGATTATTGGGAACTTAACATGATAATAATCAAGATTAAGTATCCTATGATCTGTATTGATTATTGTTTCGATCAATTATAAGAATTTAAATATTTTTACAAGATTGATATTCAATATGGATACTATTAATTGAGGTTAAAAAGTGAAAACCTAACCAATAAAACCATCCATATGAGGTATGGGAACTTTGAGTATATAATGATTCCATTTGGTCTTACTAATTCTCACAAAATCTTCATGAATTTAATGAATATGTTATTTAGATATTACATTGGTCAGTTTGTGTTAGTATTTATAAATTATATTATTATATATTATAAGATAAATTAAGAGCATGAATATAACACTATAGTTGTACTAAAGACCCTAATAAATGATAATTTTTATGAAAAATTTAATAAATGTGAATTTTGGATTCTGAAGGATTCATTTTTGGGTTATAGAATCTCAAGCGAGGGTATATTGGTGGATCCATCAAATATGGAAGTTATTGAACATTGGCCCAAACCAAATAGAGTGACTAAGATTTTTAGTTTACTTGGTTTGGATGGGTATTATCGACACTTTGTGAATAATTTATCATGACTATCTAATCCACTCACCAAGTTAACTCAGAAGGGAGTCATGTTCCTTTGGATTGATGAATGTGAGGAAAGTTTAAAGGAGATGAAAAGAAGGATGGTTAGTATACCTATACTCCCACTACCCTATAGTGGATAAGAGTTTGTGATCTATAACGATGCATCAAATAAGGGACTGGTATGTGTCCTCATGCATAATGATATAGTGATATCTTATTCCCCATGTCAATTGAAGGTTCACGAGCAGATTTACTTAAATCATGATTTGGATTTAATTGTGGTAATTTATTTATTAAAGATATGGAGGCATTATCTTCTGTGAGAAAGGTGTCATATATATAATAATCATAAAAGTTTAATGTATATATTCTTACAAAAGGAGTTGAGAATGCACCAGAGAATATAATTGAAGTTGATTAAAGATTATTACTACTCAATACACTACCACCCTAAGAAGGTGAATAAGGTGGATGATGGTCTAAGTTGTAATGATCATGGTAGAATATCTATGATGAGGAATAAAAATATCCAATATTACAATATTTTTAAATATGGATCTAAAAATATTGAAGGAATGGGATAAATCTTATTTTTCTAAAATGATTTCTTAACCATTCATCTATATGAAGATTAAACAGGCGTGAAAGGATGATGTAGAGTTACAAAAGAAGTTGAAAATTTTTCCTGGGTTCAACATTTATTATGATGTACTGATAAGGTTCAAGAACTGTGTATGCATCACATCATTACCAGAATTTAAGATGGAGTTATTGGAAAAAGATCATGACTCATCATTATCTATTCATCATGGGAGTATGAAGATGTATAGAGATCTAAATGAGTATTGTTAGTGGGAAAAAATGAAGATAGATATCACATAGTAGGTATCTTGGTGATAATTATATGAGTAAGTTAAGTATGGGAGACATAACTATAATGGGATGTTACAAATATTACCTATACTAGAGTTGAAATGGAAAAAATCACCATTGATTTCATCTTTAGACTCCCTAAAACATCTAAAGTCCATAATGATATTTGGGTTGTAGTCAATAACTTTACAAAGTCAACAAATTTAATTTATATTAGAGAATATTTATATATTGATAAAATTTCTAATATATACATTAAATAAGTGGTAAGGTTGTGTGGAGTACCACATTCTATTATAGTTGATCAAGACCCAAGGATTACCTTGAAGTTATAGTGAAGTATTTATCAAGCTGTGGATACAAAGTTATGTTTTAGTACTACCTATCATGCTTGGATAGATGGTCACTATAAGAGAACCATTCAAAACCTAAAGGATATGTTGATACCCCTTTCTCTAGATTTCAAAGGTGGTTGGGATCAACATCTCCATCTAGTCGAGTTTTATTACAACAATAGTTTTCACTTAAGAATTTAGATGGATCATTATGAATCCCTATATAGAAAGAAGTGCAGAACATCAACATACTAGGATAAAGTTAGAGGATGAAAGCTATTGGGACCTAATATATTTAAGTAAATTATATATAAGTTTAGATCCATTTAGAATCACATCAAGGTAGCTTAGATTCGACAGAATAATTATGGTGACAATCGTTGACGAGATCCAGAATTTGATGTTGGTGAGAGGTAATTCCTATAAAATTCTCTATGGAATAAGGTTATAAGATTTAGAATTATGAGAAAGATTATACCTTGGTATATTTATGCTCTTATATATTCCTGATCGAGTAGGGACTAAAACTTATCACTTGTGTCTTGCACCGAACCTATCTCAAGCTCACAATGTGTTCCATGGACCTCCCCAGAGGAAGTACATACCCAATCCTTCAAATGTACTAAAATTAGAGGTTATACCACTAGAGAATGATCTTTCATATGAATAAAAACTGTAACACCCCAATATTTCATAGTATGTTATCTCATTAAAGTAATTCAATAGCTTACGCTACACACAACACCGAGTTTGAACGTACCACAACTTAACAAACTAGCCATTCAAAAAGAGGTTATGAATAGTATTAACAAAATTTTTAATCTTATATACTCTATATAATTTTAACACCCATATTATGTGTTTCTTAGACATAATATAAGAACAAATTCAATTTTTCAGATAAAGGAAGTATTTTTCAAAAATGTAATTTTACCACCTAATAATGGTGATTTTTTTAAATGCAATATCTGAAAATTTTATATTAAATTTGAAAAAATTAACTTCTTATTTAGAAGTGGGACATAAAAATTTTGTTTGGACAAATTTTTGATACTTTTTTGATAACTTTCATATTTTGATGAAGAGTGAAAAATACTATGTTTTAATTGAAAATGACTTTTTTAATCGAAATAATTTATAGTGTTAAATTATGTTGAATGGTTTTGAAGTATTATTATATTATATTTTTATCATTTAATACAATGCATGTCATTATAAGTAATTTTATATTTAAATTTGACATAAACACATGTCAATCTTTTGATAGTTTTTACTTTTTTAAAAAATCCCGCTTTTTAGTTCTAACAATGGGAATTAATTTTAAATTAATAAATGAAACTTATATGTTTTAAATTTGGTAAAATGTACTTCATTTTTGAATTCAGAATATCAAAATTAGCTTAGGGTAATTTTTTTGTATTTTTATGAAAACATTCAATTTTTGATGAATAGTGAAAAACACTGCGTTATTGGTTAAACCCGAATTTTTATTTAAATAATTATTTATTTTATTTTAATTTATTTTAGGTCAAAATAGATATATAATACCTATACAAGTTTAATGTAATTAATTGGAGTCATTTTATAATAAGTTTAGATATATACAAAGTTTATTGAACTTTTTACTGTCTTTTACCCACCCCCTAAGAGCATTTGCAAATTTGCATAAAACTTAATTTTACTAATTCTGTGAGTTTAATTTCAAAAATACGAGAGAAATGGTTAATATTAGTAAGTAAAATGCGGTTCAATAAGATGAAAATAATTTTTTGTGAATAGCAACTTTTGACTTTTTTTTACCACGGTTAAAAGTAAATAGGCTAATTAAGGGTAATAATGATATCATAATTACCCTAACACATGTCCTAATTCTATTGGATATGTATAATTATACCCAAAAAAAACTTATGAATGAAATATGATCCTATTTGGTCCACTTATATTAGATTAGGACATTTATTATTATTTTATTTAAAGAAGAGTTAAAAGAGTTAAATTCAAAGTTTAATAACTAAAACATTTTTAATATTGGGTTATACATAAGATAAATTCAGAAATAAATATTCATTAGAAATATAAAAATATATCCCACATAATGATATTTTATTTATAATTTTTAGAAATTAAATAATTTAATTTATTTATGACACAATGATGATGCAGTAATTACCTTATTAATGAAATATTAAAATAATTGATATTATAAATATCCAAATAAATGTAAATTGAGACTTCTAATGAATTAAACAAATTTTATAGGTTAATATGGAATGTTAGGGTTGATTAGATAAATTATTTTCTAAGTGATAAGGTTTTTATGACTTTCACAAAAACAAAATACCAAATAGTGTCAAAATTGACATAAATTAATTTTTAAAACAAATACTATATTATTGGTTGATATAATATTACAAAAAATCTAAGGTTTGTCCAAATGGCTTAAATAATATTATTTATGTAATTAATGAACTTCTTGAGGTTTTCTTGGAAGTTTAGAGTAAGTTTATTAACCATATAGTGTAAAAATACAAAAAGACACGGTAAAAGTTAAACTATTTAACTAAGAGTTAAATCTAAAAGATAAGGTTACAATGGTAAACTAAACTTGTCTAAAACCTATCAGTTGAAATGATTTAGACCCATAAACACCTAAGGCTCGAAATAAATTCATTTGGAGCCATTATAAACTGAAAATGATTGTATAATAAATTAATATTTTAATCATTTCCTAAAGTTACCCTCACCCCTCTTATAAAAGGGAACTTCTCCTTCTCTCAAAATAACACCTACAAAGCCATTTGGATTGACCAAACCCTGACCTAATATCCTCAAAACTTCCCTAAAATCAACCTAGAGTCCATAATTTTATCAGAAATACAACCTAAGGATACCTTTTGATCAACTCAAAAGGAAACACCTGAAGAAGAGGTAATAATTTCCCCACCCTCTTTCATGTTCTCTTCTTCTTCCACTTACTATTTATTTATTGTTTCCATACCAAAATAATAAATCTAGTACCTCCTACATATTGTGATGTTACTATAAATATGGTACAACCATATTCTTTATTCTATACATCCTATAAATGACAAAGTCACCATACGTGCGTACGTACGACTTACCGTCTCCACGTCGAGGTGTAGTTTGTTATTCAAACACTTAATTATTTGGATGGGTATAATAATGAGTATAACTAATATAAATAATAAATATAACATGTTAATTATTATTTATATATTATATAACATCCAATTACATATGATTTCACCATCAATATAATGATATTGTCGCTCGCGCGTACGTACAGATTACCGTCTCCACGACGCGATGAGATTCATTCCCACGTTCACCATTCAATGATGATTATAAAAATATATATTATTAATAAGTATGTAAAATATTAAATAATAATGATACTAGATATATATATATATGTATGTACTTACATATATCTTATTCACTTACTTCCATTCAATACAATATGAAAACAGAAACAACGTTTATACGTACGTACGACCTACCGTCTCCATAAATGGTGCTTCCCATTTCATATATACATCTGTTATAAATGTTTATATTCTAAATATATATTATATATAAATAAAGGTTTATATTCTGGAAGTATTTAAATCATTATCTAAATGATACGATCAAGAATACCAAGTTAAAACACATATGATAAAGAAAGTTATTATTACCCAAAATTTTAATTTAACATGGAAATCATTATTAAATAGGTAGTATAAAGTCATAAATGAATAATGTATGATATAATAAATATAAATATGGTTTTGGTATAATTTAATAACATACTATGGTCATTATATAAGAGGTTAAACGTACCCTCGACCAAAGGAAAGTGCAAGGTAAGGGTTAATTCCTCAATCTCATTATTATTAGAGATTGTTTATGGGTAAGTTTTTACTGGGACATATTTATTATCCATATACATGGTTCATAAAAGAGTTTTAAAAGAGATTATTTTTAAGGGAATATTTTATTAAAAAATAATTTTAATTTTTTTAAATATTTATTCTTCTAAATCATTCTCATTAATTTCCATGTTTTCAAAATGGTTTTTAAGGATTTATTTATATGGAAATGATTGTTTTTAAAATGTTAATTCCATTAAAAAATTTCAAAGTGGTATGGGAAAATTTAATTAAAAAATGTATTTAAATATCTTCCTTTATAAATTGTGTTACTTTGAAATGTTTTCATGAAAAAGGGATATTTCTCTCAAAGATTTTTACAAATCATTTTCATCTATATCAACATACTTTGATGGATTTTAAAACTTGTTTAAGGTTGATTTATTATGATACAAATATTCTATATTGTATTGAAGGTTTTGTGATATGTTTGACTGTGGATGTGTTATTTTAATACCATTCATGGTTTATGGAAAATGTATTGACATTTTTTATTCTAGTTTTAATATGAATGTTTATGTAATGTTTCAACCTTTTCATATGAGGAATGTATTGGACATAGTAAGTGACGGGTGGAGCTCACTATAAATCCTCGATGCATCAGTAGGTCTCATGAGACAATTAGATTTGGAAATGGCTAAGGCATTTCCCAATTTGATATATGGTATTGGAATATGCCTTAATCATTTTTAGACGTCTTGGCCGAGGCCTTGACAAAATGTTTCAGAATTTCAGGCATTATACATTCCCTCATTATTAAAATAATATTGATGGTTCATGTGGTTATTTGACTAGTAGAATACCCATGACTATTTTTTATTATGGAATTATTTACTCAGCACATATTTCTTCTATAAAGTGTTCATGTTTATTATTTATAAAGTCACGTGTTTTCAATTATTCAGCATGCCAATTGATTATGTTATCTTCCGATAAATTGTTTACCCTTACTGAGCATATGAGATCACCCCTTTATTATGTTTTATTTTCCCAGGATTTCAAATAAGTTTATTATGATTGATATTCAGGGTTAAGGTAAAAGAGAATAATGACATTCTCAAAGAACTATCTGTGTTGTATTTCATGTCTGAAATTGTAATGTGAAGTTTATGTATGTAATCTGTTTCCAAGACTGCTAAACTGATCAGTCTTTCAGGACATGATTTCCTTGTATCATGCCAATGTATTAAATTAATGCACTGACTCTGGGTAAATGGAGTTGGGGTGTTAAAAAAACTAGTATAAATCTTGGATCATAGAGATAAAATGCTTGGAATAAGACTACTCACCTGGATAATGTTTTCTAGAGGAATCATAAAGTTAAAGAAGATACTTGGGAACCCAAGGATGTGATAAAATAGAGATATTTTTTTATCAAAGTGATATAATTTATAGGGTTAAATTAAATTTAAGTGGGTTATAATGTGTTACCCCAAGATTTCATATGTATTTCCTTTGAAATCAACATGAAATATTTTATATCTTACTTTAAATGCAACACTGAGTTTAAACAAATCAGATTATACTATTGAATTATTATTATTAATTAATCCCATAGAAATTATATTGATGAGTATTAATAGTACTAAAAAAATCATAAAAATATATATTTTTACACATTAATAGAATTAATTATTTGGTTATCAGTTGGTAAAATCATTTGAAAGTAAAAAAGAGACGTTTTTTGATAAAACTATTTTTATGTGTGCAATGTGTTTTTAACTTAATAAATTGAATTAATAATTATTTAAGAATAATTTAATGAAATATATAGATTATATATTCAATTAAATTTTTTAAAATTCTTCTAATGTTTTTTTTCTATGCATGAGATAAGAATAAATCCAGTTTTTTGCTTAAAAGCACATTTATCTGAAACAGTTTTCAATACTTTTTTCACGCTTATTTTAAATTGGATTTCCACCACTTCAAAAAATATAATCTTGGAAAAAAGATTCCATATTTGGAACTAGCATATAAAAATTTGGTAAATAGGTTATCGAATTTATTTTTGGTCATAATGAATAGTAATTATGGTAAATATTTATCACCATGATAAGGGTAAATCAGGTAATTAAAATTAAAAATAACATGATATGGATTTAAAAAAATGTATAACACGTAACTTATTTATATTTTATGAGTTTTATTTAAGATTAATCATCAAATATTATAGTATATGGTAACTTGGTTCCATTTTTATTTGATAATGACCTTAATAATATTTTAACTAAAGAATAAATCCAAAACAAAACTATTTTTTTAATAACTCTAATATTTTTTCATAGGGATAAAAAAAAGTTTTTTTGGTAATAAATATTTATTTTAAATATGAGTTATTTTTTATCATGTTAATTTATTTTTAATTTTTAGTAATGGAATAATTACCTTAATTTCTTACGCAACGCTCATACCGTACTTTATCAAGTAATTGAAAAATAAAAAAAATAATTTTAATGATAATAAAAGTAATAAAATTTGGATTAATTATGGTGTTAAATGAATTTTTTAGATTAATATAAAATATTATTAACGTTTTTAAAGTTTTTATTAAAATTTAATTTCTATCTTGTTGTCTTTAAAATCAAACTATCAGAATAGTCCTAAAAATAACTTTGATGGTATATTATATTAAATAATATTATATTAAATGATTTAAAATTAATATAAATATTATATTTGTCCAAGTAAATGGTATATTTTAAGATAATATCTACCATTTTCCAATTATACTTCACTTGTCCTTTTATAGCATCTTTCATGACCAGTAAAGAGTAAAACAATTTGATGTCATGGAAATCATCAAAAGGGTTAAAACTAAAAAATATGAGTTAAAACAACACCTAAACTTGTTTAAATTTTATTTAATGTGATTATTTTGAATCATACTCATCTAATATTATAAACATATCAATTTGTTTTTCCAATTTTACATGAAATCAATTAATATTAATTTAATACTTTAGGTAATTTCAATGGTGCTTCTCCCCTCACTTATAAAATGGAACCTCTTATTATCCTTTATTCATAATGATAGATCCATATTTATCTACCAATAAAAACCATAATACCATCATAACACACCTCACATTACCTATATGTCTTTCATTTGTCATAATACTATCCATTCTAGGCTCAAGGTGTAATCTAATGGTGGTTTCTCAATGGATATGTATAGTTTTTAACTGAGATCTTTCAATTTTATTTTTCCTTCCGCATTCTCTGAAAATATTTTATCCATAATATAATGATTAATATATTATAATAAATATATTTATATATTATTATGTTTACATAACAACCTTTTTCCACCTATTTCCCACCAAATGGTAAATGAAATTATTTTTCATGAGTACATGTGGACTATCGCCCCCACACAGAGATATAAATCATTTTTCATCACCACCTCACATAGATGTTTATAGTGATAGATTTAATAAATATATATTATATTTAATATTTAATAATTATTTTAAAATCATAAAATATTATTTATATTTGTTTTCTTCTTTTTGTAAGAATATGAAAATAACGTTCATGTGTACGTATAGATTACCGTATGTATGAACAGTGCAATTCATTTTTATATCTCTATATTTTATGTATTATTATAAATATATATATATTGAATACATATTATATTTATATCATGATTAAAATTATGGATATGATGTAACCATTATCAATTTTCAAGGATTCAAAATTCTTATCTGAAACTTTAATGAAAAACAAAACAGTTAACACCTAGTAACAATGATTTTAATAAAGAATTATTAATAAAAGGGAGTTGAATTTTTTAATTAGATAATATATGATAAAAATTAATATATTAATCCTATATAAGTATAATAAATTTAAATTTTTTATACCTGATTTTAGAGATCTTACGAAGTAGGTAGAACTTCAGGTAAGGATTTTACTTTACAATCTCATTTTTACTAGGATTCTTTATGGTTAAATTTCCAGCAATGAAATTATATGATATTTATCTACCAAATATTATGTATTTTATTATAATATATTTGTTTATATATATTAAATGTTTTTAATTTCATTTTTATCTCTTTAAATACTCATGATATTGAACAAATATCTTTAAGGAAAATCGACTTTGTTTTACTATTCGGCCAGGAATATTTTTATTCCATGTTAATATTTTATTTGAAATGTTTTAAGGAATATTTTTAGTAGTATACAATGATTTTTTAATGTCATTTTTTCATTTTTTACTTTCTATAAAAATGTTTAAATGTAATCTTCTTGTTTCTTCCCGAACATGGTACTTCTAAATTTTTACCAAAAATGTGAAAGTAATCTTTGTTTTGAAGTACTTGACATTAACAGAATTTATTATTGCCAGGGAAAATAATTTATTTGAATATTACATTTCAATTTTACATGGTTATTTTCAGATAAATTTTTTTCCTTAATACTTTTCAAATTTTTAAATTTTAAATAAGCGATTTCAAAATGAAATGGGTATTTTCCTTAAGAAACATTGCAATGATCTTTAAAAGGAAATTTTTATCTATGATAAAATCATTTGATGTTACTTATTATTCATTGGGGATATAATTATATTATATCATACTTATTATTTATATGGATGGTTTATGGTTATGATGATTAAATATTGATTAACCCCATTTTATTTTCCACGGGTTAAGTTATTATGGAATGATAAATGTTTTATGATATTAAAATATATATATAAATGTATTATAATTATGTGATGGGTGGTTTATTTATATATATAAAATGAATTGGATAAAGATTAATGTTTTATGTGCTCAAAGGGTATATAGGAGGTTATACCCAGCCCAAAATAGGGTACATGAGAGGTTATCCCAAGCCTAAAAAGGGTATATGGGAGGTTATCCCAAGTTAAAGTAGGTATACATATGGTTAGACCAACAATAACATACGATGGATGTATTTGTGGATTTCCTTAACATAATATTTCTATGATTATTATTATTCCACACTTTATTCCACTTTTTTATTACATTATCTTATGAAAACGTTATGATCTCATGGATAATGTTCTTTTATTCCTTTATGATTCATGTCTTATGAACTACTAATATTTATTCCATGACTCAGATTATGATCTATGAATTATTGGGTATGATTTTAAAATCTTAATATCATGTTCTCATACACTTATTATCATGTTATACTTAAATGTTTATTTTATATCTCCCTTATTTACCCTTACCGAGCATCTGAGATCACCCTTTATTATGTTTCCTTTTACCTAGGGTATGAAAAAAGGTTTTAAGTATTATATATCTAAGAAGGGTTCTAGTTGTAAAGAACTAAGTGGGAGATGATGCAGATTATTTATGTACCAATTTTTATGTATCCAAGTTTCCAAAAACACTAAAATGTTGTGGTTCTAGCCTGGATTGTAATTATATGTAATGAATATTAATATAATAAGATTTAATATTAATGTATTAAATGTTTGGTTCACCTCACATATCACACATCAAGAGGTAAAAAACAATAAAGAAACTTCATATTGTAATGAAAAATTAGGAAAATAATCCTCTAATCATTTTTGATCTGTAAGAATCAATTGAGTGTTAATATATTTCTTAGATTTCTTGGTATGGTGCAAATTATAATTTAACCTTTTTATTTTTGTTAAAATGAAATATCACTTATCAAGGGATCAAAACCAAGCATCCAAGTTTATATTATAATTGAAACTTTTTAAAAATTTCCCCTGGTCACTTTTTATCTATTGAAATCAGTCGAGCATCATTATAATGCTCAGATTTCTTGGTATAATCCAAAGTATAATTTCACCTTTTAATTTTTATTAAAATGATATATCACCCATCAAGTGGTAAAACCAAACAGGTGATTTCTGATTTATGTAGGAACTTAGGAAGAAAATCCTTGAATCATTTATGATTTCTAGGAATCAAATATTCATTAATCTAATTCTTTGATTTCACAAAATGATGGAAAATATGTTTTAAAATTCTTAACACTTATTAATAAGTGAAAAATAACCATTATAGGAGCCAAAAATAATAAAACAATGTTATATTACTGTAAAACATTATAAAAAATATCTTAAATTCATTTTAGATATATAGGAATTGAATTAACATCAATCTAATTCTTAAATTACTTGATATGATCAAAAGTATCTTATGACCTTCATATTATTATTAAATTACCAGGTCACCTAAAAGTGGAAAAAATGAGAAAAAAAGTTTGAATTACCATGAAAATATAGATAACAATCCTAAAATTATATTTTATCTGTAAAAATTAACTATGCATCAATCTGATGTACAAATTTCTTAATATGATCCAAAGTTCCATTTTACATTTCTATTTTTATTAAAATGACATATCACTCATAAATGGATCAAAACTGATAAGATGAGTTTATATTGACGTGAAAAATTATGATAAATTCCTTGAATAATTTGTGATCTATATGAATCAACCACACATCAATTTGATGCTTTTATTTCCCAATATGATAGAAATTATGATTTTATATTGCTAAAATTTTTTAATAAATGAGAAATAATCTATGTAGGGGTTATAATTGAGAAAACAAGCTTGGAATGGCATAAAAATTTAGAAAAAAAATCATTGAGTCATTTATGATCTATTGGAATCAACTGCATGTCAATCTAATGCATGAATTGATCATCCTGATCGAATGCGTTGTTTCACCTTCTAATTGTTATTAAAGTAAAAAAATTACCCAAAGGGGTCAAAAATTAGAAAATGTGATCTTGTTTTCATTAAAACCTATGCTAATGATCCTTGGTATATTTTTAATTTTTAGGAATCAACCACATGTCAATCTGATGCTAGGATTTCTCAGTATGATCCAAAGTACCACTTCACCTTTGTATTTTTATTAAAATGACATATCACCCATTAAGGGGTTAAAATTAAGAAACATGCCTTGTATTTATATAAAAAACTTTAAAAAAATGATCACAAGGTCACTTGTTATCTATAGGAATCAATAGAGTGTCAATATGATGCCCATATTTCTTAGTATGATCCAAAGTACAATTTCACCTTTATAGTTTCATGAAAATGACATGTCACTCATTGAGGGGTAAAAACCAAGAAGGTAGGTTTAGTTTAGTGTATAAACTTATAAAAATGATTCTTTGGTCATTTTTGATCTATATCAATCAATCAAGCATCACTCTAATGCTTAAATTTCTAGATACGATCCAAAGTATAATTTCAACTTTTTATTTTTATTAAAACGACATATCACCTATCAAGGGGTCGGAACTAAGATGGAGAGTTAATATTGGCATAAAAACTTAGAAAAATGATCTTGGAATCAGTTTTGATATGTAAGAATCAACCATGAATCAATGTAATTCATAAATTTCTCAGTATAATGGAAAAAAGGATATAAAATTATTAACACTTATTAATAAATCACAAATGAACAATGTATGAGTGAAAACAGATAAAATGGGTTCAGATTAGCATAAAAATAGGATAATGATCTTAAAATCATTCTAGATATGAAGGAATCAAACACAGATCAATCCAATACCCAAATTTTTTGTTATGATGAAAAGTATAATTGGACCTACATATTGTTATTAAAGTTCTAGGTCACATAAAGGTCTCAAAATCAAGAAAATGAGTTTGGATTACCATGAAAACATGGAAGAATAATCTTAAAATAATTTTTGATCTGTAATAAATAACGACACATCAATCTAATTTCCAGATTTCTTGATTTGATCCAATATACAATTTCACCATTCAATTTTTATTAAAATGACAGATCACCATTCAAGGGGTCATAACCAAGTAGATGAATTTAGATTGATGTGAAACCTTAATACAGAAATCCATGAATCATTTTGATTCATAGGGATCATCAACATATCAATATGATGCCTGTATTTTCTAGTATGATGGAAAGTATGATTTCATATTTTCAACATTGATTAATAAATGACAAATCACTTATGTAGGGGTCAAAACAGAGAAAACAAGATTGGATTGGAATGAAAACTCAAGAAAATGATTTTTTATTCATTTATGATATATAGGAATCAACCAAAAATCAATCTAATACCCTAACTTTCTGGTATGATAAATTTTTTCATTTGATCAAAAGCATTGTTTGAATTTTATCATGAATTGTATAACATTAAAATTATAAATTTTTTATATTTTATACACTATTACTAAAAAAAATTATTTTTATTGCAGGACTACACTTTTTTATAAGGTTTGGATGATCATTAGGGAAATATTTATATGGTTTTTTATATTGGTTGTAATTATTTTCATCTATAATTAATTTTAACATCAGGGTTATTATGTTATAATTTAATATAATATTTTAATTTAATTAAAGATATGGTGTAAATTTAATTATGGTTTAATGTAATTGTTTTTAATGTTTTTTATGTTTAATTATAGTGCAATGTAATTGTTTTTGTTATGTTTTTGGGTTGCTGTAGAGTTGTTACATGTCAGCTATGTAGCATCTGATAGAGTTTTATTAGTGCTAGTTGTAGTACTAAAAAATTCCCACTTTATCAGTGATAAAAAAGTGTTGATAAAAGGGGACCACTTTGAAACCTCTTAGTATTTTAGATATATTTTAGTATTGATAATGCCCATTTAGATCACTGACAATACAGGTTTATATGGTAGTGATTATCCCTCTATAGAGGTGTCACTGCTATAGTGCCTACCAAAATAGTGCTCCCCTACTAAAGTTCTATGGAAATATAGTTCTATACTCTATAATAGCATCCTGCCAAAAATTTACACTACAATACATGATATAAAAATTTTATAAAACACAATAGTAGAAAAATAGGCATTAGCGACAACCTTTAGTGGTCACTAAAACCTCTTTCACGATATGAGTTATCACTTCTTGGAGGCCATGACATGTTTGGTCACTAATACCCATCCAAAACCACTTAAAGTAGACACCCTTTTTTTTTTAATTTTAAAACCCACCACCTAATAATGATAGTTTATTGGGGTGCATGTAGCCATGACGATGTAGTTGTTGGGAGCCAGTGGTGGGTGATGCACAACGACCATGCTAGGATGGAAACATGTCAAGGGAGATTGAAACATCAAATAAACGGGCCAAATGATGTGATGATGATGAATATAACATCCTAAACCAGATCACTCAATAGTAACTAAATGAGAGATCCATATGACCTCTAGTTCCCCTACCCTCATGCTAGAGTCTGTCGACTAGAAGTGAGAGTCTAATGATACCATGAGGGTATTATACCTTTTAGTATAGAAAACCATAAAACATAGTGGAAGTGACATATAAATAGTCATTACAAATCCCAATAAAAAAATGAAAACCACAAATAAAGTCAACCAATGTTAAATAACATACACAACATGAAATAATAGGAGTCACATGAGTCAGGTAGATACCAACAAGATCTCCCATGGTCTTATTATAAACAAATCAGACCAAAATAATCAAAATTGAATATAAACATGTTCCCAAGGACCGAACCAGTCTCACCACCTGGTTTCTCACAATCTATCCATATCAACTATCCAATATCAACCTTCATCCCTTCCTATTCCTACAACCAAGAGCACTACTCAGGTACCAAAGTGTTAGGGCCACCTGGGCAGTGTGTGAGTACACTTCAGTAGACCACAACCAATGATATCTTTAACATAACTAGTATATAAAGGTCTTATACAATTTCATATGCTTATAACGAATAAAATAATAGTTGTAAATATAATACATGCACTGTAAAAAAACAAGATATTACCTTATCTAAATTAATTTTGTGTGTACTTTTATGGTAGTTTTAGGGAACCGCCACTAAAATATACCTATTTTATTAAAAAAAATAGAGGTGGCCAATTACTTCTTCTAATCTCTTAGATTATCAATGATTAATAACTACCAATAGTTTAAATAATTAGCAGTGCTTATTAACCCCATTTATTTTTTAATTAATCACATATATTTTAGCAACACTTCCCAAAAACCATCATGAAATTAATATTTAGTGACAGTTTTTAGAAAACTATTGATAAAATAGACCTAGTTAATTTAAAATAAAATAAAAAAATTAATTGTGGTTTAAAACCACCACTAATCACTTAAATTAGCGACGATTCTTAAACCCCAATTTTTTTAAAAATAAATAAATTTCATAATATATATATTATAATTATATTAATGATAAATTATATTATATACTTATTATTATTATTATATATATATACATATATAGAATATAAATATAATAAACACTCACTCAGGAGAGATGACATAAATGTATTTAATTGTATGTATATTATATATATTTTCCTATACAGTATAATTTAAATGTATCTAATTGTAAACATTTAAATATAATATATATATATATATTTGTATTTGTATAATATATTTTTATATATTTTTATAATATATTATATATTTTATCTGTATTATATATATATATTATATTTGTTTAATATATATTTTTAATCGTATAATATATATTTTTATAATAAATAAATATATAATATGCAGTATATACCTTCATAAATATAAATATAATAAATAATATATATATGATATATATATATATAATATTTGTATTGTTTAATTATATACATATAAATATAATATATAAATTTATACCTGTATAATATATTTTCATAATATATATTTTTATTATATATATATATTAGTATAATATATTTTTAAAATATATTTGTATATAAATATATATTTTTATAATATAGAAATCCTAAATATTTTATTGATATATTTATAGGCATGGGTGCCCACCCTATCCCCCTCACAGGCACCCATGTCAACACCTTCTGCCACTCTCAGCACTATTTCCCTTCCCACATGCACATGAACTCTCTCCCCTACCTCTACACACCCACTAGGACCCCCAACATATAGAATTTTTTTGGTGTTTTCAAATAAAATTTTAAAAAAATTAGAAGGTGTTAAAACTACTGCCGACATAACTACCACTAATTTTTTTACCTTACCATCACGCATGTATAACCAACGTTAATGGGAGTAGGCATACTTTAGTAGCAGTTTCTCATAACCACTTCTAATAAATTTAAATGGGTTTACATCTTCTTTTCATGAAAAAAACCCCTCTAAATGATTTTTTTTGAAGTGTTGTCACAACCGTGAGTGTTTCCTAAGCCACCCAGGTGTGACCGTACCTTCTTTGACCAATGTTGAGGTGACTCTAGACATACCATAACTATACATATTGGGGATTATGTCCCATTACATATAATATATAAACTTATCTTAAATAAAAGAAACAACGATCTCAGGAGGCATCACCTCCAATCCACATCACAAAGACCTCAATAGGAATTAGGTCCAACCCATAACTACACTACCATCTTTGGAGGAATCACTTCCAATCCTACACATCAATCTTCTAACTCGATAAAAAAACACCTCAATAGGCATAAGTCCTAACCCATAAGATATCAAATTAGATCATCTCACAAACCATCCATGGTTGGCATGTCATCCAACCCGAAACAAACATCAATCCACTGACATTTACTACCCATGGTTTTCCTTAATTCCCAACCAAAAACATCCATTGGGTGAAATTTGGCATTCCAACAAACTTATAATTTAAGTATTAGCATGGATGGAATGTTATCCCATCTAATATAATAATATCCATCCATTAACAAATCACACGTCCATGGTTGGCATGAATTCCCAAAAAATATCCACATAACTCCTTCCATCCCATCACATACATCCAAGGTTGGAATGGCTACAAAACCCATATCATAATATTCTCATGGTTTTCATGTCACCCAACCCATGGATTAACCTATCCTATATTTTCACACATCACCATTATAAAAACCATAATCTTTATAACATATCAATACATGGTTTATTACATAATAATACACTTAATACAACCTGAAAGATTGAAAAATATAGTGTCTTTGGGGATTAGGTACATATCATAACATCTTGAACATGGGATACATCAACATTATTGAAAAATTCATTAACATGATTCTAAAATTCCATGGCTTTTAAAATTCCATGGGATAACCTGAGGACATCTATAAGAAATGGGTGAGATATAAACCGTAGTAAGGAAATAAGAATGGCATAAGGTAAAACATATTAGAAAATAAGCATATGAATGGGGAATAAAAGTAACATAAATAATAAGGCATGGTATATTATGATAATCGTAACATGTCAAATGTCACAACAACTTAAAACACTACAACATAAAAATAGGTCAAGGAAAAATCACCAAGACATCATGGTAGAAAAAGTCCCATAAAGGAATCAAGTTGACTCCATGTACCAACATGATGTCTCATGAGGCTAAACATTACCAAATGCATTGGATCACTATATAATTTCGGGTGCACCCATCACTTTTATTTCATTCTCATGATTAGGTGTGCCACATAGATCATACAACATGGATTCATTCATCGTCATATTTTATTTCATGATCAAGAAGTGTGGAATAAATACATGTAAGTACCACATAAAATTGGTATATGTTTATAATGGTGAATAAACTTGATAGGAAATAGGTAAGTTATTCACTAAACAATTATTTTGGCCTGAAAAATCTATGTGAAATTCTGGTAGCATAAAAACGTTACTTAAAAATTCATAAAATAGGCTAATGAGAGTGAAATGAGGCTATCATCATTTTGAAATTAAATGGGCAGTAAATTGGACATGGAAATATATATAAAATCATAAGTAATTGGAAATAAAAGTCATATGATAATAAGAAACTTGAATAAATAAGAGAAGGTGATAATATCTTACTTGAGTGTGTGACTCCAAATGCTTGTGGGGATATTCTTGAGAGCTTGGGGGCACCTTGGGAGGACTCTAAAGAGTGGAAGGAATAGTATGGACATTCTATACGTAGTTTTAGAAAATTATTAAAAATTCACTGTTGGATAATTTTGAAATTTTTATTCTAAAAATAATATTCATTTTATCTAAATATTTTTCTAAATATTTAAATTTTCACTATTAAAATAGTAATAAGCATTTATTGAGAAGTTATGGGTTTTTTCAATAATAGTTTTTAAACCCTTATAAAAATTACATTTGAATTCCTAAAAATTATATGATAATTTATATTTAATAAAAATTATTTACTAATAATATTTTATTAAAATATGTTTTATTTAAAGAATCCATTAATTCATCAAAATAAATTCCTTAATTGAATTTTAATATTACCAAAAAATATTATTTCTATTTTATTATATCAAAATAAAAATCATTTATAAAGTAACAATAAAATGATGAAAATATATTCATTATTATAGAAAAAATAATGTACATAATCATAATTCTAGGGTCTTTATACATATCCATTTAATACACCCGCAAACACCCTAAGAGTAAGGTGTATAATGCTGAGACTTTCATGGGGTGGTTCAATGTACATTGTTTGGGTTGTGATCTCAATGAGCTTGAAATTCTCCTGTAAATAGTTTCAATCATTCTTAACTTGTTGGATCTTAGCTTATGTTTGGTCAAGGAAAATTCTGGAGATTCTATCTCCCTCATAAGCTCCCATAAATGAGCTTCATAGGGTACAATCCTACTGGTTGAGGTCGACACTTCCTTTGTCTTTATCAATTGGATTTATTAGAATCCTATATTTATACTAATCATGTTATCACTGTTCAATAGATATATTATTAATGATGATTATTCTTAATGGTATTTTAAATAGAATATAATAAAACCAAATAAGTACATGTGTTTTCTATAATCATATTACATAATAAGATATTTAAATACATCAAAAGAAGAATTTTATTTATAACAATTTGGGTCATTACAATCTTAACACCTTAATAAATATTTCCCTTGAAATTTTCTTTTCCCACACTAAAAATGATAAGGGTAAATTTGTTTCATCACCTCCTTTGAGTCCCACGTTGCTTCTTTAAAATTGTTGTTTCTCAACAATAGTTTGATTAGGTGAATTATCTTATTCCATTGTACTTTGTCTCTATGATATAAAATATTCACTTTCTATTCCTCATAGGAAATCTCATTCTTTAATGGTACCACCTATGGATTGCATACATGTTAGAAGTTTGGTATGTACTTTCCCAATTGGGATGCATGGAATACATAATGTGCTTGAGATAGGTTTGGTGGGAGTGCTAGTCAATAGGCCACCACTATGATGTAATCTAGGATATGAAAAAGGCTGATGTATCTTGGAATAATATTTCCCTCCATCTCAAATATTATCAATTTATTATATGGAGATGTGCGGAGGAATACCATGTATCTAACATCAAACTCTAGGTCACACCAATTATTGTTAACATATCTCTTCTATCGACTATGAGTAGTCTGAATGTGCTGCTGAATGGTCTTAACCTTTTCCACCATTTTTTATTGTAAATAGAATCCCTAGGAGTGGAATTTTTGAACCCTACACCCTAGTAACCCCACTCCCCATGAATAGATCACTCCAAAGATATACCCAACCAGGAAGGATCTGTTTCTAGCTGAGATGATAGAGAGTCCCATGGGGTGAAAACCTAATAATGATGGTTTGACACGACAATATATTAGGTAGGTGGGATGCATCCTTCTACCCACCTGATGTAGCACTGGGTGACCTAACAAGGTGAGTGGATTGTGGGAGGTGGAAATCCCCCCAATATTGTGATCTTGGGATTCAAACCCCATAACTTTAAAGAAACATCATTTCTATGACACTTCTCCCTTACTACTGTGCCACCGCTTAAGAGAAATAACCTTTTCCACCATTTTATTGACCATTTCAGTACCTAGTAGTTTTAGTTCTCCAAGTTTATCCCAGCATGTAAGTGTTTTTCACCTCTTCCCATAAAGAGCTTCATATGGATCCATTTGGATGCTTGAGTGGAAACTGTTTTTGTAAGAGAACTCAAGAAAAGTAATATACTGGTCCCATCCTCTGAAGTCCATAAAACATGATCTCAAAATTTCTCCCAACATCTTAATAGTCCATTCAGATTGTTCATCATTTTGAAGATGATAATCCATATTAAATATTATCTCATTATTTAGAGCATGTTGGAGACTTTTCTAGAACTTAGAGGAGAATCTAGGATCTTGACCTGATATAATCTATAGTGGTACTCCATGCATCCTTACCACTTTGACCAGATAACATCGTTTCCCATGATTGTCTTTAGAAGTCCAGTGAGAAAGTCCATGGTGATGTTTTCCCATTTCCATATTTTTCTGGGTAATGGTTTCATCACCCTCTTATACTTATACCATTCAGCCTTTGCTTTCTGACATTCTAGGAACTGTGATGTATATTCAATGATCACTTTCTTCATATTGTCCTAATAATAGTGTTCTCAGAGATCTCAATACATCTTTATTCTTGCTGGGTCAATGGAGAAATTCGAACCATGTTCATAATCCAATAGTTTCTTCTTTAACTCATAATTTGATAGTACACATAGTTGTGACCAAAATCTCACAAATCCTTCTTCATTAATAGTGAAATTAGAGTATTTTCCTTTTATTATAGTTTCCAATTTCTTATAAGTTCCCACATAATATTTTTGAGAATCCATTAAACTATCTAAAAGGAACGATTGACCAATCATTTGTGAACATATTGATGATGTTACTTATATTATGATTCCCATATCTATCCTTTTCAAATCTAAGAAGATAAAATCCCTATTAATTCTCATCAATGACATATTTTTTGGATTATTTCCACTTGAAGCATCCAACACTTTATTGATTTTACCAAGATAGTACTGGATTGATAAATCATAGTCCTTGATCATCTCTAACCATATTATTTGGCACATATCTTTTTCTTTCTATGTGAATATATATTTGAGACTTTTGTGATCTGTATATATTTTAAACTTCTCCCAAAATAGATAATCTCACACTATTTTTAAAGGGAAGATAACTATAGCAAACTCTAGATCACGTTTTGGGTAGTTCAATTTGTGTAATTTCAACTACCTTGAATTATAGTCTATGATTTTTTCATTCTACATTAGCACACAACCCAATCCCTTCTTCAAAGCATCACTGAATACTATGAAAAGTTAACCACTCATGGGTAGTGTGAGAACAGGGGTAGTGATAACCTTTTTTTTAGTTCCTTGAATCTCTCTTCACACTTATCATTCTAAGAAAACTTGACTCACTTTCGAGTTATCTTGGTTAGAGGGTTTGAAAATTGCAAGAAATTTCTCACAAATTGACGATAATACCCAGCTAATCAAAAGAAACTACTGATATCTATCATAGATGTTGGCCTCAACCATCCTTAAATTAATTCTTTTTTTGAAGGGTCCATAGATATAACATTACTTGTGATTATATGACCCAAGAATGATACTTACTTCAAATAAAACTCATATTTGATTTACTTAGCATAATTCTTATCCTTTTGCAAGATCTTATCATAGTTCTTAGATAATCATCATGCTCATCCTTGGGTTTTAATTATATTAGAATATCATCTTTAAATACTACTGAAAATTTTCTAAGGAAATCTATAAAGTCTCTATTCATCAATTCCATGATGATTTCTGGAGAATTAGTGAGTTTGAATGTCATTACTATGAACTCATAGTGCCCATAAATTGTATGAAAAAAAAATCTTGGTGATATCCTCCTTCTTCACCCTAACATAGTAATATCTTGACTATATATCCACCTTAGAAAAGTATTGTGATCAATGTAGCTAATAGAATAAGTCATCAATTCTTGGTAGAGGATTATTTTTCTTTATTGTGTTCTTGTTGAGCTCATGATGATCAATACAAAGGTGCATTGACCCATCCTTTTTCTTGACAAAGAGGACTTGTGCACCCCATGGTGAATCACTTGGCATTATTAAACCTTTATTCAGATTGTTGTATAGTTTTTTATTCATCACATAAAGTTACAAAATTTACATTCTATATAGAGTCTTATATAATGGAAACTCACTAGGTATATGCTTGATTGAAAATTCATCCTCTCAGCTAGGAGGAAGGCCAGACAATTCCTTAAGAAACACAACAACATATTCCCTCACAATGGACATGTCTTCAAGGATGATATTTTCCTTAGACTTAATCATTTGAGATAGATACAATTTATCATAGGGAAATAATATCCATTCTTGAGATGTTGGTTCTAAAGAAGTTTCATCCTCCTCCTTACACTTATATAGAATTAGGGGTCGATTCATGATATGGAGAGCGATTTACTTCTCATGATAATTTATGTTGTCTCCATATAGGGAAACCCAATGCATGACTAGAATTTCATAAAATTACACCAAAGGTAGTATAAAATGGTTTTTTGGGATATTCAACCCATAAATTATGATAGGTGAGGAGTTATATACTTAGGATACAATAATTTTCCCTTTTTTCATTTTCACTGAGAACTCTACTTCCATGCTTTGTGGTGGTGTTTAAATAGTTCTACTAAACTTTTATAATATGAATGAATTAATAGAACCAGAATAAAAAAGTATATTCTATATTATTGAATGAATAACTAGAGTATCTTTCACCACTTCATTGTTGGAATCCAACTCAGTGTTTGAGATGGAAATATCTCTCCTTTTCTGCCTTGGTAGTTGTTGGTTGTCTCTGAAAACCCTTGGCTTAGTGCATTGATTTGAAAAGTTCCCTGGTTCCTTTCAGTTGAAGCAATGAAAAATGTACTAAGGGTTGAACATAACATTACTTTACTCTATCACATTAGTGGGTTTCTCCTATCGGTAATCATTCTCTAGGTGTTCTTCCTTCTCACACCTAATGAATCTCCTCATTCCCATTAGGCAATTTATAGGTTTCTTCCTTCCATAGATTTGACAAGTGGGATGCTAAAATTTCATTAAACCATTATATTTCTCCATTGTAATACCATAATTAAACTCCACTTTCCACTTCTTATCCTTGTGATATGCTGGTGACCCACCAATCTCTATTTCAACTTTAAGGGGACATCCGACAATTTACTCATAGCTATCAAATTCTCATATTTCTAGGGCTTTTCTTAAATAATGTTTTAGCCCACTAAAGAAGTGGTCAAATATAAATTTGGGGGTAATGAAAAATCTAAAGGTGTATCCTGAATGTCTTGTGATGTTTACCTCATACACCCTAATAGATTCTTCTTCTTTCTACTTAAGGGAAAGAAAATCCCTTTCAATTTTAAGATAGAGAGTGTGAGGAAAATATTTATCAAAAAACATTTTCCAGAATTATTTTCAATCCATCACTTTGATCTCTCACTCAAGATTTGTATTCTTAATCAATGTACACCACTGATCATATTCTTCCTCTATATAATAAATATCCAATAGAACCTTATTGTTCAGAACATTAAAGTATTGAGAAGATTTTCTCAATGGAGTTGATCCATTGTTCTGTGATTAAGAGGTCAAATGATCCATTGAAATATATAGGTCTTTCTCTCATAAATTTAATGATATCAACTTATTCTATCTTAGGGGGATTTGGGTGATCCTCTTGATCTAGTTTTTTATTCAGATCCTGAGTCAGCTAAGAGAGTATTTTCATAAAGTTTGCGATTCCTACTCCCATCGGGTTGCACATCTCATTAGGGAAGTCATCACATTTACCATCACATTGATTGTTTACCCGATTACTCATATTTCCAAACACTAAATATAATAAAAGAAAAATTAGGTATGATTATTTTTAAAATATTAAACACATAATGGGAAATCCAATGTCATTAAAGGGATAACTTATAAATTATATTTATTTCAAAACTTATAAATTTCTAGTCTTCAATCTATGTTATCCATGATCTATTTCCTAAAATATACTCTTATGGGAATTTTTTTGTTCAATTAATAATGGTTCATAATGAGATTATGAATTTACCAAAGCATATACCCTGGGATAGTCAAACCAGACATTTAGTAAGGCCCATTTTCGTATACCAGGTTACACCAAGTCAGGCCCAAAACACTTTGTTAGAGTTGTTACTACTAGGTCTATCTATGCCTGAACCATGTAAACTTGTAATATCCAGACAAGTATGTATTTTATCAATACACCAATTAATTTATACTTACCAAAATTTGGGGACGTTTTCTTATACTTAGTCTTATCCCTAAGTATTTTTCTAGAGTTTTCTCTTCCTAATCCCAAAATAACTAAAGTTTTCCTCGGATACCAACTATAACAACCCTAATATTTATTACATATTAATATATAATTTTTTAAATAATATGAAACTTAATACAAACTAAATGATAAATAAGTTTACTATATTTAGGAATTAGGTACATATAATAACATCTTGAACATGTGATACAACAACATTATTGAAAACTTCCTTAACATGCTTCTAAAATTCCATGGCTTTTAAAACTGCAGAGGATAAATTGAGGACATACATAAGAAAGGGGTGATCTATAAATCCCAGTAAGTGAATAATCATGGAATAAGGTAAAACATGTTACAAAATAGTAAAATACATGGGGAATAAAAGTAACATGAACAATAAGGCATGATATACCATTATAATCAAAACATGGGAAATGTGGAAACAACTTAAAACACCAGATAGAAAATGTAGGTCAAGGATAAACCGCCAAGAAATCATGGTGTACAAAATACCATAAAGGAATAAGGTTCAATCTCTATACCAACATGAAATCTCATGAGACTAAACATTACCCAAAGCATTGAAGCACTATATAATTTCGAGCGCACACATCACTTTCATTTCATTCTCATTCTTAAGTGTTCTACATAGACCATACAACATGAATTAATTAATCATCATATTTTATTCCATGATAAAGGAGTGTGAAATAAATAAATTTAACTCCCATGTCAAATTGGTATAAGTGTATAAAGGTTAATACCCTTTATAGGAAATGGGTAAGGTATTCACTACACAATTATTTTGGCATGAAAAATTGCGGTGAAATTTCAGCAGCATAACGACATCAGTTAAAAATTAATAACATAGGATGATGAGAGATAAATGGGTCTCTATTAATTTTTAAATGTAATGGTAAGTTATAGGGACATGGAAATACATATCCTGACATAAGGAATTTGAAACAGAAGGCATATGATAATAATGAAACTTGAATAAAGAAGAGAAGGTGAGGATCCATTACTTGAGTGTGTGACTCCAAATTCTTGGGACTGGATTATTGAGAGGTTGTGGGAACCTTTTGAGTACTATAGAGAGTTTATAAAATATCATGGAAGTTTTACAGGGAGTTTTAGTGAAGATTAATGGGAGCTTGGGTGGGTTTATATATGAAAACATGGAGATTTCTTTATTATTTAGGTTTTGGACTCTACATAATAAAATAACCAAAATCACAAACCATACCATAGTTTTCCTCCATTTTTATACCAAATGGGAGTGGTTATAATTATTTTATAAGTAAAAGGTACGAGCTTAATAAAATAATACCCTTGATTATGTTGAGGTGAGTCATACTCTTAATAATTTTTTTTAAAATCTTAAAACATATTAATATTTTTGGAGGATTCATAAATACTTTATAAAATCAATAAAATAAATATAAAATCACATTATTTTAAAGGTAAAAAATATATTTAGTCTTAGATAACATTTTTACTATTTATCATATCACTTTTGGGTCATTATGTTGTCATAATACACAATGTATATTTATACGATATTTAATTTTTACCAGAAAATTCGTCTGTCTCAAATTTTTTTGAAAAATTCACCATTTGATAATTTCAATATTATGATTCAAAAAATAAAATTCATTTTATCTAAATAATTATATAATTTTTTTCATTTTCACTTTTAAAATAGTAATCGACATTTATTGGAAATGCTGGGTTTTTTGACGATAACAGTTTTTGAACCCTTATAAAAATTATATTTTACGTCATAAAAATCATATGATAATCTATATTTAATAAAAATTATTTAATAATAATATTTTATTAAAATATTATTTATTTCAAAAATTCATTTATTCATCAAAATAAATTCCTTAATTGATTTTGAATGTTACCCAAAAATACTATTTTTGTTTTATTATATCAAAATAAAAATCATTTATAAAGTAACCATAATAGGATGAAAATATGTCCATTATTTTATAAAAAATAGAGTATATAATAATAATGATTGTTTCTTGATACATATCTCTTTAATACACCTACAAAATTTCTAAGAGTAAGGTGTGTGATGATGAGACTTTAATGGAGTGGTTTGGCATACATGGTTTGGGCCATGATCTCGATGAGTTTGAAATTCTCCAATAAATGGTTTCAACCATTCTTAATTTTTTGGATATAATCTTAGTATCAGTAAAGGGAAAATATCTGAGATGATATATCCCTCAAAATATATGATAAATGGGCTTCATAGGGTACTATTCTACTAGTTGAGGCCGTGACTTCCTTTGTCTGTGTCAATTGGATTTGTTAAAATATTATATTTATACTAATCATGTGATCAATATTAAATGGATATATTATCAATGGTAATGACTCTTAAAGGTATTTAAAATATTATATAATAAAACCAAATAATTTCATGTGTTTTCTATAATCACATTACATAATAAGACATTTAAATACATCAAAAGGGGGATTTTATTTATAATAGTTCAGGTCATTACAACCATGGTTGGCATACTCACCAAACCTGTATCAAAAACCATAATCACAACATAATACATACTTGTTTATTGTGATTACCAATCCATATCACATCCATTTATATTTCGCATTCCAATATCATTACTCAGATAACATAAATCATTTGTTAATTAAACACATAAATAGTAGAATAATTTGGAAAACACACATTTATCATAAGGTCTACATGTGTTTGAAACTTTCCAAACACCAGAATACAATGTAATTTAATTATAGGTTGGTCTATCAAGCACTCAAAATATTCAAATTTCCATTTTATTCAAGTATATCACCACGCTAGCATAATTCCACTATTCCCTTTGTTTCTGAAATAAGACAAAGGCGCCAACAAGGTACCCTAAGACACATCATAAGAGGAAAACACCTAATAGGTTTACTTATTCTCATTCTAAGAACTAGGTTAAAGGCTCGCTTCTCAATGGGAATAAAATCCATCAACCCTAATCACATTCACATTCTTCTTTTGTTAACAACTTAGACTGCACAATATAAGAAATTTACATAAGGGATGTCATAACATTCGTATCAATTTTAAAGTCCATCTAAGACGATCCTCTCATGGAAAACCTATACCCAAATCCAAAATAAAGGCAAAACTATATTGTTATAACATGCTATGGGTTAAGAAAACTCACCAACAAGTACTGATTAGCTAGTATCAATTATAAGGCAATATAAAGGTAACACATGGGTCAAGTCATAGGATGACCTCTCTTAGCCATTCACATCCTGAACTCAGAGGAAGAATAAGGTTGCCTATCCAAGGTTTAATATTATTCAATTTACTAAGGTAAGCCCACTATGTTCCAATTATCATGTTCTACAATATGTTGAATAACCCTCATGATCCTCAATTCCCATGTCATCAAGTCCCACCACATGAGAAACCATACATGGTCCCAATGAGGCATATCCACTTTAAAATGATGAAGAGGGAAGTAAATTTAAATTAATTAATTTAAAGTGCTCATAACTGGTATGACCACACATAAAATTAAATTTAAAAGGTGAATATACCGTAGTGAGATGTTCATGAACCACCTACCTCAATATGAGTTACTTCCTCAACTAATACTCTAAGATAAACAGATCACCATCTATCAGAATGCGTCTCTAAGATCATAATAAGAACATTAATTAATTATAAGTAATTTTAATTAATTTATTAAAATAATACACATTAATCCCACAATTAATTAATTAGTAATAACTAATGAATCACTCAACTGATAGTGCAATGATGCTAAAATCTCATCCAAGGGAGTGCGGTCCACACCCAACACATCCCTAAACTCGCTATCAAAAAAATGATCCACCAATAGAAAAAAATTCAATAACTAATTTAATACTCAAATTAATTTAAACCAAAATCAAACCATGAAAAAAATTACCTGAAGTGAAACTACATGAAAAACATTGCATTCACTCTCCCAAGACCTCTTCCAGACAAGTCGAATGGTAGCCCCATCATCTGAACTTTATTCCACCATGATATGAGGGAATAAAAATCATAAACCAAATAACAAACCACTTAAATTAGAGAAAAATATTAAGGAAAGTAAAAAGGAGAATATTAGGGATAAAGTGTACCCCAGATCATTATAGAATACCATTATTAATGCATGTAATCTAGGGGCGATAAAGGAGTGGGGAGAAAAAGGAAAGGCGAGACTTACCCTATGTCTGAGATGAATTAAATGAGAGAACCCTATAAGGGATTTTAAATATTAAAACATGAAAATAAAAAATACCCATGGTTTTTAAAAACCATTTTGGGCACCACCAGTTACTCAGTGCTCCAACATCATCAACCTAGTAACCCCATATAGGGATTAGGTCCCCCCCGGGACCCCCATCAAGTACATTTTACACCCTAACTAGGTACCCAAGGACCTTATATATCCACCAACCTATATTTTTAACTCCCTTATCACCTCAAAAATCACTCTAGGAATTCATTACCAAATATATCACCTCAAAAAACTTATTTAAACATTTAAATATTCATTTTTAAATGTGAATTCATTATCTAAATCTAAAAATTGAAATTAGTTTTATATCTAATCTCTTTAGAGCCTGATTCATTTCCAAATCCACTATCATAAACTGGGGAGAGTTGTTAAAATATCACCACCACAATTATTTTTATCCCCATAAAGTCTCTACATAAATCTTCCATGAACCATTCTGTTCACTGAAACTCCAAATCATGGTCCAAGTACGTACCTCCTTTTAGTTATGATCATGTCGACACTTCACTTGTACCCACTCCACTGCTCAAAACCCCATATGTATCTCACTTCAGATAATCAAAATCATTATTCACTACCCAAATGATGAGTTCTGACCCTTATATATACTATTATAATAAATCATGTGTGAAACACACAATTCAATACCCCACCACACCAACCATTCTCAAATACCCATTGACCCATACATTGCACCACGGATTAGATCCACCAACTCCTTGATAATTCCCCACCCATAATAATATTTTTGAAATATAAATCCAAAACAATCATACACCATCAGTTGGTGTCACTAGTATACACAAGATAATAACTCATTTGGCGTCACACCCAAGTGTCTCATGACCATCCTTACTAAAAAATAAATCCTCAATACTGAGTCTATACCCATCATATAAAGTTTTGATTCATAATAAAAATTATTTCACTCCCCTAGAAGTACCAAAATTACATATAACTGATCACCCTACTAGTTCATTTCTGGAAACTCATACCTTGTCATCAAATAGACCACAACCCACAATTCATACTCATTGGTTACACAAATGTACTGACATAAATGATCCACCTCAATTGACACCTATATCTAGGTGTTACCTAGTTACTTTATATAAATATGTTTCTTCCATACAAGTTTCCATAAAAAACAAAAACCACCTATAGGATGGTTACACTAAAACATCACCCCTAACATTTACTAAAAACTGCTTTAAATGGGAGCTATATGCTTAATTCATCCATGGTATGTTCCCTATTATAGAATTTTCATTTTCAATGATCAATGAGCATAATCCTATGTGATTCCCACTATTATATGAACACTGGAACTCAAAACCCCCACTTATATTCCTTGAATATGTCCACATACCGAGCATCAATATAGTATCCAATGATATAACATCACATAGGGTAACCACATCCTAATTCTACAAATAAATCATCACTAAAAAACTCAATCTTGATAGATTTTATTCAAGGTCTATGACCTTTCTCATTACTATAAAACTCTCACATTCCACTCTTCTATAGACTCCACCTAGTCTGGCCAATAGTTCATAGTCTCAGTGGTACCCAACTTCTTACTATTAAGGCACTATCCTAATTTCCATTCATAAAGCTAATCCACTTACCCCCTCGATGTTTCGAAAGACCCTATGATCATGTCATATAATTTAACATTTCAAAAAATATTATATCTCATACCTCACATGAGATGATCATCATTACACAAAAAAAAACCTTAGGGATCATCCGTCATTTCATACTATCCTTATAGAGACCTAATGCCATTCACTTGTCACACATCTATGCACTGACTCCCCTCAGTCAGACACACCTAACCATCTTATAGTACATCCACTGCTCTGATCAACACATGTTATAATTGAACGGGTCAAAACCCTTTTCATATTCTGTAACCACAATAAGGTGTATCGTCCCTTTCCACTATTATATCATATTTGATCAGAATCTCCCATTGATAACTTATAAAGAATCGAAACAAGATGATCCAAAACATCACTTGATTTGTTATTCCATTGGGATAGAAGGATGTTATTGATCCTCACAAGTTGGAAACTAGTATCTGGGTATCAAGAATGAACTCTTTTATAATCATTTTAACCTTTAAATATAATTATCCACATCACAAATTTCACCTTGTAATCCATCACGACCTATCCCTATGTTACACATCCATTCACAAAATAAGTAGTTACAATATAAAAGAAAATACCAATTACTACATAATAATAACTAAATAAACAACTAAAAATCACATAATATCAAAAAAATGATAAATAAATACATGCATGGAGAAAATAGAAAATAAATAAAACATCTGGGTGAGATGGTTGAAACATAGCCATCCAAAAGAAAATAAAACCATGTTCTAACCACTATCATCTGACTCCTCATGACCCACAATCACTCACCGCATCGCATACCATTCATCATTGGAAGATCCAAACAAAACCTATAAGAGACTAAATCTAGGGAACCTATAAGAAAACTTGAGAGTTTCATATACTTAATGGTGTATACAAGGTGTGATATAAACATACATAGTTGGAACCCACCAAGGAGTTTGTGAAATTTCCTTTAAAAATAAATTTTTAAATTTTTAGTTTGATTTATAGGTGGAATGTTTATTTTTCCACATGAAATATTAAAAAAACCGATTAATATGCCTAAATTACTTTTATAAAATGTCTCAATTATTTAGTAAGGTTAGGCATGAATTCACATATATGAGGAAGGAGGAGGTGTAAATCCCCCATAATTTAAGGAGAGAATAATTGGAATTCCAAGTTTTACTAAAATTGTGAAAATCACACTGTTAGGCTGTATAGTTTTCTAAACCATGCACCAACCATGTGGCCAACACTAGATATTCACTAGGAACGTACATGTTTTTTCTATATGGTTTTCTAAACCCTTCACTAACTATGTAAAAGGAACTATTAAAAATTGTATACTTGGATGAAAAACCATTAGCATAGTTTATTTCAATAGCATGGAATATATGCACACCCTACTCTAATAACACAAGTACTTTCAAAATTACTAATGGAGTTCCTATGGTTTCCCCAAACTATGAGCCACATGTGTGTCATAAACCATGCAAGGAAAAAATGAATTGAAAATTCAGTTTTCACTGTTCTCCATATGGTATCTTCTACCCTGTACACAAAAATTGTGCAATAGAGAAAATTTCTAGAAATATCAAAATTTAAAAATGATAATTTAAAAAATTACAATAGATCTAAATTTATAGAAAATAATAAAACTGTAGTAACATGAAAGTATCACGATTCTCCCAACCATGACACTTTTTTAACCTAAAAACTATTCAATCAAAGTAGAAGGAAATAAAAAAAATACTGGATTTAGAAAAAAATCTAATGGATTCTAATAAATAATCCTTGAAATATCTTCATCAAGAAATAGGATAAATCCTAAAATTATATCAACAACATCAAGAAAAATTTCAACCACATCCAAAAATCATCAAGTCCTAAGAATATGGAGACCTATTATAGGTCTCTTCAAAATTTAGTATTAATATAAAATGGTTGGCTCAAGGATTGAAACACCCAAGAGAATAAGAATCACCAAAAAAACTAAGATTCCAAAAAGCAAAAAAAGAGCCACAAATTTATACAACCGTAACCAACCAGTAAGAGGCAAAATCACATTTTATAAAAGAATAACAAGTAAGAGAATTATCCCATGGTAAAATTAATGGGTCACAAAAAATGTCACTTCCCAAAAATAATTCAATAACACATCAAACATAAACATTAATAAAAAATAAACAACATGGTTCTAACACCAGTCCATAAAACTATATCAAGGGGTAAATGAGTGTCAAGATCATAGTACACCATCTCATGATGATCCCATTAGAGAAACTCAACCCAATAGAACCTATGGTCCAAATGAAAACTACTCACCCCATTACCAATATATATACCCAAGGCCCCCATGTTCAAATCATATAACTAACATTAAGGAATAGATCCCACCACAAGGATGTCCTCTAAAGAAAACTATACAGAACACAATAATCAATGAGGCATAAACATTCCAAAACAATTTCTTCCCATGAAGAAGCAATCCAAAGGCACCCAAAGACCACACCAAAATAAAATCCACTTCAACTTCATAACTTTTCTAATATCATCAAGAAAATTTCCCATGATAGATCATCACATAAAACTCTATGTAGAATGATTCCCACCAATTCAAATATCTAACCCAGATTCATAGGACAAAAACACTTGACCCAACCTATATAGTTTCCAAATAAAGCCTCTAGATGAAAAATGTCATGAATAATTCCAGGTCATACCACAAAATTACTAAGAGAGAAATACAACACCTATCAACCCATTAAGAATCTGGGTAGAGTCAAAATAGGGAAGATAATAACCCTAAAGACAAGCATCCAACATTCACTTAAGAAATTTCTAGGAGGCTTACATTAAATAACACATGACACAACCTCAACCCAATCATGTCTCCTAAACCACATCAAGAAGGCCAAAATCAATCAAGGGAATAATATAAATAAACAATTAAACAACTTTAAAACTCCTATTTCAAAAGTGATCATACTTTTATAACAAACCACTATTTATCGATATAAAAAATTTACAAAAATATCCACAAACCATTCAAACCATTAAAAAGATTCAAATTAACAAACCCTTTAAACACCCATCATGGTTCAAGAACTAAGAAAATAAAAAAGTTTTGTTTTAAAGATTTCTAATATATTTTTTTAAAAAAAACCTGTACAAAATTTTAAATCTTCCATTTAATTTTATAAAATGTATCCCTTTTAAAAGAATTATAATTAACTCATAATTTATATTTCAAAATAAAACACTTCCAAAAGTATGCTAGGAAAATCATGTTCTTTTTATAAATATACATAAAGGACTCATTTCAAGCTGAATGAATTTTTATAAAATCTAATTTTCAAAACCCAAAACCAATTTCATCATAATCGCATAAGTAAAATATTATTTGAACTTCAACCAAAGATTCAATCCAATATAATGTAATATTACATGAAAATGTCTAATTCTTGTCCTCTTAAACAACCCTGTAAATCAGTCTAAGAATAAATATGTTTGGAAAAAACACCAAACAATACACAAAACCATTCCTGACTTGGCCACATGGGTTGAAAACTAGGAGTCAATGGTGTAATAGTCTTTGAAAAGTTTACAGAATTGTGTGTTCGGTCATTGCATATTTTTTTTGTCTGTAAAAGAAATTCTCACGACACAATTCCCTTCTTTGTTAATCAAAAATCCCAGAATAACCCTCCAGTAAACTCACCAAATTCCAATTAAGATCAAACACTGTAATTATAAATATCAATCCATAAGAAGAACGAAAACTAAATGAAAATTCCAACCACCCCTATTAACTCAAAGTTCAAGGAAATAAATATATAGTGTTGTCCCCTCTATGGTTTTAATGGTTTTAATAATCACAAATCTTTTCAAATCTTTTCAATCATGTTTATTTATGTTTAATTATGATTAACTATAATCAACTATATATTTAACACATTTCGTGTATATTCATGTTGTAAGATATTTAAAATAGAAACATTGGCTAAGTATGATTCACTGACACCGAAAGAAAAAATGAGACACCAACAAAGTAAATGTCTCACCGATAGTTCAACTGAGACACCGCCAGAAGGAATGTCTAACCTATAGAAGGGATGTCTCACTGCTATAAGGAATGTATCACTGAAAAAAGGAATTTCTCATTGTTAGTACAAAACGACTCACTGATAGATGACTCACCAACATTACAAATGAGACACCGATAAAAGGAATAACTCACAGACATAAAAAAATGAGTCACTAATGCATCGAGTCATTGATGCATGGAGATACCGATAGAATTAATCTCTGATAGAATGAGTCATCGATACCAATAGAAGGACTCACCGATAGAAGGAGTCACTGATAGAATGAATCAATTACAGACTGTTTAAATTTTATTATATTTCAAATTATCTCTAACTATCATATTTGAGTGTTTTAATGATACTGATTAAATTAATGATTTTTGAATACAACATTAATGACTATGTTAGTGGACAATATGAGGTATGAGGTACCATTACATGCTCCTTGTTGGCCAACACAAGACACCCAAAATAAAATGAAAGCTTGGCACACAAACTTCATAGAAGTAGATAACAAAAAAAAAACATATGAGTAGAGATACTAGACCATGTCGTAGAAAACATGAAGAAATATCATTCCTACTAGCTGTGAACTAAAGGCTGATTTCTATTCATCAAATCTTAAATAATCCTTTCCTCAAACAAACACTGATAAGAAGAATCCCATATTACTAGAAAACCAAAATACAAATATCCACGACACTCTGTTTTAGTGTTTGTTTCTAAAAGAGGACTCAATCTTCAAATATACTACATACAAAGAGTCCGGAGCTGCATTTCACAACATTCAGAGAATTCTAAACTCTATCTCCTTATTTCCTACTCTATTGTGTTCATTTTTACTAAATTTCGAGTTATGTGTGCATTTTTCTATTAAACCCACAATGTCTCCCACACTAAACTGAAGGATACTATATATCCCCTCAAAAAAATCTTTTTACACATGTTATATCCCACATAGATCTATGGTAGAGGTCCTATGTGACGTGGTTGTTTTAGTTCCCATGTAGAGCTATGGTAGAGGTCGTGTGAACTGGATAGTTTTTATACTGTTGTGTAAAACCTAATCTAGGGTGTGGATCAAATGTTTATATATATATTTCTTGGTTGCAGGTGATCAAAAAGTGGAGATGACTAAGTCTTGTCTTGAGACTGAACCTATTATTTTAATCCACTATATTTTCAAATTTAGTTTACTCTATTTTAACTCATATTTTAGAAAACTATGTTTCACTTTGATAGTTAGTCTTGGATAGTATTTATAAATATTTTCATTTAGTAAATTAGTTTCAAAAGTTATATCAATATCTCATATTGTTATAACTGGGAAATTATCAATCTTATAAGAAATTTATTGAATAGTATGACTATTATAAATTTACTACTTTGATTAACTGGACTGTCTTGTTTTTTATTTGGGAGTTTCTTTCAAATAAATATTTTAACATAAATTTTTATAGGAACTCAATTCAACCCCCCTATTTAGTGTCCTACTTCATCCAATATTTGGTATCATAGACTATTTTTAAACTAATATTTTCAAATCTTTTCATCTTTGATTTTAGTTTTATTTTAAATATCTCAAAATTTTTATTAGTTCTAGATTTTTAGCTCTTTATATTCGAGTATTTATCTTTTATTATGGATAATAGACCGAAAGGGGATGCTACCAACAAACCTCCTTACTTTAATTGTACAAATTATGCCTAGTGGAAAATTAATATGAAAATGAATTTAGAAAGTATGGGGTTTGAAATTTGGTCTTCTATTGTAGATGAAAATAAGATTCCTACTACTGCTCGAAATACATGGGTTGACCCAACCAAGAATAATTATAATAAGAACTACAAATCTATGTATTCCTTATATTATTCTTTAGGATATTAATAATTTTATAGAATTTCTGTATGTAAAACAACTTATGAAATTTGGGATACCTTATCTATTTCACATGAAGGAACCAATAATGTCAAAGAAATTAAACTTAATATATATAATATTAAATATCATAACTTTAAGATGAATCCTGATGAACCTATTTTTGATATGTATCTCTGATTCAATAAGATAGTCAATACAATGAGCTCTCTTTGGAACCTAGTGGATACCAAAGAAAAAATTATACAGATATTTATATGTCTACTCGAAAGTTAGAGAGGAACATCAATATCAATTAGGGAATCTTTTGATATTTGTAAGTTTCTAGTCAAGGAGATGAAAGGAAATCTGATGGTGTATGAGGAATAATTAAAGGTCAATAAAGAGGAGGAGGATGAAACAATGAGAAATTCAGTGGCTTTCAAAACTACTACATTCCAAAATAAAGAAAAGAAAAGGATTCAAACTCATTCTAATAGTATAAGTAATGAAGATTCACCATCATATAGTGACAAGGAAATGAATTAGTTAGCTAGAAGGTTAAATAATTTTTATAGAAGGAAGAAATTATTCAGGAAGCCCAGCTATAAAGGTAAATACGATAATAAGGGAAACTGAAAAAAGGATTGGAAAAAGAATGATAACTTAAATGAGATAATATTTTATGAATATAGGAGAAGAGGACATATAAAGGATGACTGTCCTATGTTAAACTATAATAAGATATATGTGGAAAAATATAAAAGATAAAAGAAGGAAATAAATCCCACCTAAAGTGCTTCTGAGGATAGCTCTAGTGATTCAGAATCATCACATGATGAGAAAGGTAACAAGGAAAACATGTGTCTTAATAAAAATACATCTGAGGTAACCCTTGAGCCTCTTGTATAAAATTATTATTATTCTGGAGATAAAAGTGATTCTAAAAATATTAATAATAAGGAAATATTTGAATATTTCAAAATTCTTTACGACACATTCAATGAATTAAAAGATAAATATAAAGCCTTAATGAAACAACAATCTCTTATCTCTACTATTAAATCTATGCTTACCATATAAAAGGAAAACAATGATTAATCTATTAAAGAAAACAATGAGCTTAAATTGTCTAATGATCAATTGAAAAAGTATTTAGAAAAGTTTACCAATGGAAATGATATATTGGTTTCAAATGTTTGGTAAAAAATTATCACCCAAATAAACTAGTGGTATTGGCTATCAACCTGGTAAAAGAAAATTTGTTAAAACTGATTTTGTATCTAAATATGGAAAATCTAGTTTTATTCCTAGTACTATAATTTTTTTTGAAAGTTCCGTCCATGAAATATCTTCTACCATTTCAAGTTTTTTTTGGACCAAATAAAATTTATTTTTCCAGTACTTTACAAACTGTGTATAAGATACCCATGAAACAAATGTGGGTTCCCAAAGATCTTATTACTAATGTTAATGGACCCAAACAAATTTGGTTACCAAAATATTTTATTGTCTAATATTTTTTTGTTGGAAATCTGTTTGAAGTGCTCCTGTTGAAGTCTATGGTACTTAGATAGTGGATTTTCAAGACACATGATTGGAGATTATTAATTCTTCAAGTATCTGATAAATATTGATGGTGATAATGTCACTTTTTGTGACAATTCTAAAGAAAAAATAATTAGCCCCATCTAGATTGGTAACTCTTATTTATTTTTAATTTATAAAGTACTTTTTGTTGATGGATTAAAGTATAATTTTATTAGTATCTCTCAATATTTTGATGATGTTTTTAATGTTAAATTTAAAAATGATGTGTGCAATGTTTTTAATTCTAAATATGAGTTAGTATTTACTGCTCTTAGAAATAATTTTTTTTTGCTGTAAACTTAGATTCCTTAGTTTCTCAAAATGTTTCATTATTAAGTGCCTTTCATTAAGATACTTGGATTTGGAATATGATATTAGGACATTGTAATATTCATTCACTTAGAAATCTTACTAGGAAATTAGTAGTCAAGGATCTACCTAAACTTGAGTTTCCAAATAAAAAATCTGTAATCCTTGTCAAAAGTGTAAGCATCATAAAATATCTTTCAAACCGAAGAAAGAAGTTTCAACTTCTCAACCTCTTGAGTTGGTTCACATGGATTTGTTTTGAAAATATATGTTTTATATTCTTAATGGGAAGCACTATGTCTATGTTCTAGTAGATAACAATTCTAGATATACTCAGACTTTATTTCTTGCTCAAAAAAGTCAAGCTTGTTCTCATTTTACCAAGTTTGATATAATAGTTGAAAACCTAAGTGGACTTAGAATTAAATCATTAAGAAGTGACCATGGTCGTGAGTTTGAAAACCAAGAGTTTGAATCATTTGTCTCACAAAATTTCTATAGTAATAACTTCTCTTCTCCTAGGACATCTCAGTAGAATGGGGTTGTAGAAAGAAGAAATAAAACCTTACAAGAGATATCCCAGACTATACTTAATGAATATGACTAACCGGTCTATTTTTGGGTAGAATATATCAATACATATTGTTATATAATTAAAAGAGTCTTAATAAGACCAATTCTTAAGAAAACTCCCTATGAGCTATGGAATAGTCGGAAACCCAAATTTAGTTATTTCAGAGTTTTTGGTTGAAAAGTCTATATCCTTAATACAAAGGGAAAGCTTGAAAAATTTGAATCCAAAAATGATGAAGGTATCTTTATAGGTTATTGAATCTCTAGTTAATCCTATAGAGTATTTAATAAAATAACTAAGTGTGTGGAAGAATTTATACATGTCAAATTTGATGAAACACACTACTAAAAAATGGGTATATACCCACGATTTTCCTAAAAAACGTGGGTATAGACCTACCTATACCCACAATATTTATGAAATGTGGGTATAGGTGACATTTTATAATCTATAACCACAGTTCTTGGTAAATCATGGTTATAGGGTACCCATGTAAGCGTGGGAAGCCAAAAAAATTCGCGGAAATGCCGCGAGAAAACCTATACCCATGGTTTTCATGTGAAGTGGGTATAATATTCATTATATAAGCCTATACCCATGCTTTTGATAAACCATGGGTATAAGTGACTTGTATACCCATGGTTTTCCTGAATTGTGAGTATAAGATCCCTTATGTTTTTCACATGAAATTATATATAGAATATAATTTATGTATACATAAACATAATTTCAGTCAGTATAGTGGTAGGGGGACTTCAGTTGTGTAGTATCGGTCTAGGTTTGAAACACATCATATTTTATTTTTTACAGGTGTTTTATATTAAAATAGTTACGTAAAAATAAATAAATAAATTAATATATATATATATAATGAATTTCTGACAGCTTGAGTGGTGAGGTGTTGGCTCTTTGAAAATTAGATCCCAAGTTCGATACTTACATTGATATCTTTTTAGAACAAATGTTTAGATTAATATATTTAGATAAATTTATATATATAATATTGTAATAATATTTGCCTGAGTGGTGACGTGCTGAGTGTTAGGAGAAGAAAGTTGCAGGATAAAAACCCATGATGTGATATTTTTCTATACGGACAATTTTGATTAATATATTTAGGTCAATATACATTTATAGAAAACTAATATATTTAGCTTGGATGGTAAGATGCTCTGTGTAGGAATTTAAGGTCATGGGTTTCAAACTCACGATCATATTTTTTATCAAATGGATGAAAAATATTAATTTATTTTGAAAAATGGATATATATATATATATAGAATTTAAGCAGGTCAGTTGGTGAGATGATGCGTGAAAGAAGTGCAGGTCATGTGATCAATACTCCACCCATATTTTTTCAATATATTTAAACCCACAATTTTAAAACTGTGTGTAGAAGTCTGTGACATAGTGGAAAAAAAGGCTATGACATGGTGGAAAAATCTATACCTACGGTTTGAAAAACCATAGGTATAGGTTGTGAAGCTATACCGATTCATCAGTTGCCCATGGTTCCTAAAACCATGGGTATAGGCTATACCCATAGTTTTGGGGGATATACCCACATTTTTGAACTGTGGGTATAGTTCACTTTGATAGTAGTGATAAATCCACATAAACCCAATACCTCCCTAGAAAATCTTAATGATGATCTTTCTAATCTGGATATAAATGATAAATCTTTTGACCCTACTATTAAGAAACTTGTTAAATAATCCAGTTATGGGAAATCTCCAGAATCTAGTCATGATGAACCCAAACCTGCTAAAGAAGTTTAAATTACTAGCCTTTCTTTTTCTAGACTTGTTAGAACCCTTAAGAACCATCATTTAGATGTTATAGTTGGAGACCTAGATAAAGGGACACATACTAGAGCTTATATAAGAAACCAGGTTGAACATCAAGACTTTTGTCATAGCTTGAACCTAAAATCATTAATGATGGAATCAATGATGAATTTTGGGTAATGGATATGTAATAAAAATTAAATCAGTTTGAAATAAATAAAGTCTGGAAACATATAGATACACCCAAAGAAACTTTGACCATATGCACTAAATCAGTGTTTAAAAATAAAGTAGATGAAGCTGGTAATATTTTAAGAAATAATTATTGATTGGCTTCACAAGGTCATAGTCAATAAGAAGGTATTGAATCTGAGGAAACCTTTTCACCTATTGCTAAACTTGTGGCCATTAGAATCTTTCTTTCATATGTAACACATCGAAATTTTAATCTATATCAAATGGATGTTAAGATTGAATTCTTAAATGGGTATATAGTTGTGGATGTTTTTATTGAAAAACACTTTGGTTTTACAAAACATCACTCTAAAAATAATGTTTTTAAATTAACAAAAGATTTATATGGTTTAAATAAGGCTCCAAGAGATTGGTATGACAGACGAAGTAGTTTTCTTATTTCCAAAGGTTTTACAAAAGGTATATCCAATCTTACTATTTTTATAAAAAAATTTCAAAATATATTTTAGTATTTCAAAATTATGTAGATGATATTATTTTTGGATCTTCTAAAAATTATTTACATTTTCATCTTTCAAACATGATGCAAAGTGAATTTGAAATAAGTTTAATGGGGGAAGTCAAATTCTTTCTTAGATTTCAAATATTTCAAAATAAAGAAGGTATTATTTTAAATTAAAGTAAATATACTAATGATATTTTAAAAAGGTTTGTATTTGGTAGTAAAAAAGGTAGAGATACTCCAATGAGTACCACCTGTAAGTTGTATCTTGATGAAAATGATAAATCCGTTGATCAAACCACTTACATAGGAATCATTGGGAGTTTACTCTACTTAACCGCTAGCAGGTCTAACATTATGTTTATTGTGTGTATGTATTACCGTTTTCACACTAACCCTAAATAATATCACCTAAATACTATTATAATAATTTTTAAATACCTTAAGTATACTACCATCTTAGGATTGTTCTACCCTAGAGGAAAACCTTTTGATTTAGTGAGTTATTCAGATACTGATTTTGGTGGTTGTAAGTTAGATAGAAAGAGAACCTCTAAAAAATTTAACTTTTTTGGGAATGTATCTAGTTTCATGGTGTAGTAAGAAGAAAAATTATGTTGTATTATCTACTATCAAAGATGAATACATAGATTTCAATAGTTTTTGTTCTCAAATTAGCAGATGAAACAAACTTTACTTGACTATGGATATCAGTTCAAACATGTCCCTATAAACTGTGATAATACAAGTTCTATTATCATCTCTAATAATCCTACTTCTCATTATAGAACAAAGAATATTGATATAATACATCACTTTTTGAGATACCATTATAAAAAATGTGATATAACACTAGAGTTTATTGGCACTAAACATCATCTTACTAACATATTCACAAATCCATTGAACCCTGAAATATTGAATTACATAAAACATGAATTAGGGTTTATTAATTTATAAGGACCTTATACTGATAAATATTTGTAAAAAATAAGTGTACATGTCATGCCGAAACTGATAATGTCCTGAAAACAATGCCATGTTGATATCGAAATATTTTTCATGCCAAAACTTGGTCATGACGACACTGATAGTATCATGTCAATACTGTCATGACGACAGCAATGGTGTCATGCCAATACTATCATGCCGACACCGATAGGGTCATTTTAATATTTTCATGCCGACACCAATAGAACTCTTTGTTTTATCTATTTTATTTTTTAACCAAAATGACACTGTTTCATTTATTTCTTTGAACTCACTTTACAAATTTACAATCTCCAATGACCTAAATGATAAATTTAAGTTGATCCACTCCATTTCTTACCATCACACTTTAAACCTTTCACTATTCTACCATTTCTACTTACTATAGACATTCCAACTTATAACCTTCCACCAAACCATTATAAATGGAAAGAATAAAGTGCGCACTCGAAGGAGGATCTAGAAACAAGTCACGAACTACTAAGAACTAGAAGGGAGAATCTAGTATGTCTAAGCCTCTCAATCCTAGACTTGTGAACTACATGGTGGAAGTTTTCAAAGAATTGATGTTAGAGATTAAGTTTCTCTTATTAAAGGCACTGCAAACCCAAGGTTGGATGGACTGGTTTTCAGATAATGAGAGGCCTTATTACCTGAAGCTTTTCCATGAGTTCTACATAAACAATGAATTTATTTTGGAAGATAGTGAGGTATGTTGGATCAAATCTGTAGCTAAATGAAGGATGATTTATTTTTCTTCTAGGCATTAGGCATAATGCCTCAAGGTTCCACTTGAAGAAATATTTTAAAACTATGAGGGAAGTCATCCACCTAAAAATGAAATAATTTTCTATGAGATAGATCTGAAGGAGCTAATTGAGAATGATGAGAATAGGAGGCCCATTTTTATTGAGATTGATAGAGAGAGTAGACTTTTGTTCAAGTTTATTCAGCACCATCTTTGCCCCAGGAAAGGGAAATTTTCACCCTTGAAGTACCAATATGTGTACCTAGTGTACCTACTGAATAAAGGAATCAAAGTGAATCTATGCAGATAAATTATAGTGCATATCGGTAAAATGATTAAGCCCTACTGTAAGACCAATTCCCTATTATACCCAAAGATGATCTCATCCATACTGCAAGTAAAATAATGTGTTGATGAAGGTGAAGAAACTGTTTCATCTTGTAATGGAATTTTCTTGAGTAAGGAGATATGAAAGATGATGACAATCCATTGAAACCTATGGAAGAAGGAATGATCTGGTTATGAGGATATGTTTTAGGAAAAATTCAACCCAATGGACCATCCTGTTAGGCTGATAGATTTAGTAGATCCTGGTCTAGGACTAGAAGATGCTGAGCCTATTTATTCTGATAAGGAAGAGGCTTCTACTCCTAATAGAGATAAAGGGTCTCCAATTGATGATAGAAGTGAACCCGACACCACTGAAGCTCAAAAAGGTATATCATATGGACCTCCTAATCCACCTATAGACTTACCTTCTGATGAACCAACTCTTATTGACAATGGTGATGAGGAGACAAAAGTGTTAGTAAGTTTGGAGTATGAGAGAAAGTCTAGTGGTTCTGGAGAGAATTCAGAAGAAGAAAAAGAAGGAGACAAAGAAGAAGAAGAAGAAGTAAGAGAAAGAGGCTCATGCAGAGAAGAAAAAGAAAATGTAAGTGGGTTTAGCATTTGAGAAGAGGAAGAAGGAAACAAATAACATGATGATAGAAGTAAATAAGATCATGAAAATGATTTATAGGATGAAATAAGTGTGAGTGATAGTAATTTGTATCATCCTGGTGATGATCAAGATGCTAATGTAGAGCTGGATGGTACTGTGAATCAGGAACCCATTATAGACCCTCCTGGTTCTTTAGTAGTTGATACTCCAGGAGTGGCAGTGGTTAAAGTTAAAATAGAAGTGAAAACTCAAATAATCCTAGTACCTCAATTGGTTTAGTCTAGAAGAAGATCTCAAGATAATGAATAGTATCAAATAATAAGAGATACAGTTGAGGGGGTGCTTCAAGATAGAAGAGCTCAAGCTGAGGGGGAGCATCAAGCTAGAAGAGTGAGAATTGACACTCTCACCCCTTTAGATGACGATGTTATGTATGAATGGGAAAGAAATATTGGATATGTATCTCTTGTTTTGGACTATGAAGATTTAGATGATGAGATGTTTATACCTATTCCAAGAGAATTAGTGGCTCAGATCCCTTAAAGTGACTATGTCATTAAGGAATATTTTGAGATTTTTAAAGAAGTATGCTTAGATATCATAGAATCTATTAACACTCAAGTTGTGTCCATGACTACTCCAAGTGATGAGGTAAACTTTTTAAATTATTTTATTGAAGAGATGAGATAGTCTATGCATGATGATTTGGCTTCAGTTCAGGCAGTTGGTGTAAGTGAGACTGATACATCCAATGTTTTAGAGAAGGTTATAGATGAGATTCAACCAAAATTAATTTTAATGGCTGAAAGGATTGTTGATAAAAATACCATGATTGGGAATGAGATGAGAAAACTTTTTTCTATCATAAATGGGTTAACCTATGAGTATAAAGGATGTTTGTAGATAGTGATTAAATCTCTTAAGGAACACACCTTAGATCATACTATTACTTCTACCTATACTCAACCATCTTAATATTTGGACAGTGAAATGGTCAGATACCTAGTTAAAAAAGAGCTTAAATATTTGTTTGGTTCTTCTGGTCTGGAAATCCTTGTAAAAATTGAGAAGAACACTGATCGTGTGCATGATATGGTCAGATTTTATACCAAGGAAGCATCTGTTACTCAGAAAGAAATCACAGAGGATTAATTCCTATTTAAGAAACATTTACACCAAGAATCATCTGAACAAACACTTTAAATATTTGGCAGAGAATCTAAAGTTTCCTCTAGTTACTCAAAATTTTAAGGATCAAGTTCAAAAATTAAAGGACTTCACACTTCTTATTGAAAAGTTTATAGAGAATAAGAACAATTTTGAAAAGGAAATGAAATATGGTGGGGAGATAGTCACTGATTTCATCAATCTACTGAATCCCTATCTCCATTTTCAGAGTGAAGCCATAGTGGTTCTAGATACTGCACCTCTTAGAGAAGATCTAACCTCATACTTCAACCAAATCTTCCCTTTCCCCTTCTCTTCCTAAATCCATTATAATTACTCCCTTGATAATTCATTCAGATCCTCCTATCTCTCAGCCTCTTTCCACTAAACCTATAATTGATCCTTTTGACAAAGGAAAAGACAAACTAGATCCCATCGAGTAGTTCAGATCATTATTTGATAGGGCTGATTGATTGTACATTTATTGTATTCCACTGAATTTTAATTTACATTATTTATGAAATTCACTGATCTTTAAATTCTATCAATGTGTTATTACCTTGTATTTCTTGATTTTTATTCTTTCCTCTCTTTAATATTTTTGATAATCCCAAAAGGGGGAGAAAAATAGACAAGGTATTATTCCTTTTTACCTCTATTTATGTATGACCTTTATCTATAATTATTATGGAAATATGAAATGGGTGATAAAAATTAGAATTAATATATTATTAATCAAAATATTCTACTTTATAATTCCATGATTTGTGATCATAATAAAAGGGGATATTTTTGGCCCCTATTTGATTTTAATGGTTTTAATAATCACAAATTATGCCAATCATGTCAAATCATGTCCAATCATTTAAATCATGTTCATTTAAGTTTAAATATTTTTAATTATGATTATCTATGATCAAATATGTATTTAACACATTATGTGTATATTCATGTTATAAATAGTTAAAACATAAAAATTGGCTAAGTATGAGTCACTTACACCGACGGAACAACTGAGACACCAACAGAGTAAATATCTCACTGACAGTTTAACTAAGACACCAACAAAAGGAATGTCTCACTAACAAAAGGAATGTATCACCGACAGAAGTAATGTCTCACCGATAGTACATACTGACTCACCGATAGATGACTTAATGACAATACAAATGATACATCGACCAAATGAATAACTCACTGACATAACAAAATGAGTCACTAACGGCTGGATATACCGCCAAAATGACTCACCGATAGAATGAGTCACTGATACCAATAGAAGGACTCACTAATAGAAGGAGTCATTAAGATAATGACTCACCGAAAGAGGAGTCATCAATATACTATTTAAATTTTATTTTATTTAAAATTATCTCTAACGATCATATTTGAGTATTTTAATGCTACTGATTAAATTAATTATTTTTGTAGACAATATTAATGACTATTTCAGTGGACAGTACAAAGTACGAGGTACCTCAAAATGCTCTTTTCAACAAACACAATACACCAAAAATAAATTAAATGTTTGGAGCATGATCTACACATAAGTAGAGAAAAACAATAAAGAACATACGAGCAAAGATACTATACCAAGATGAAAACACGCAAAGAACTATCATTCCTGCTAGTTGTGAACTAAAGGAGGATTTCTGTGCATCAATGATTCAATCATCCTTATAGAAAACAAACACTAATAAGGAGAATCCCATCTTACTGGAAAACCAGAACAAAAAGCTTCACAAAACTCTATTTTAGTGTCTGTTTCTAGAAGAGGACTCAATATTCACATCTTCTACATTCAAAGAGTTCAAAGATGCATTTCACAACACTCAAAGCATTCTAAACTCTACATCTATATGTCTTGCCCTGTTGTGTGCATTTTTTATACATTTTAATTAGTGTGGGAATCTGTCTATTAAACACACACTATCTCATGCATATAACTAAATAATACAAGATATCCTATCACAAACATCTTTTTACACCTGTTATATCCCACGTAGAAATGTGGTATAAGTCCTGTGTGACTTGGCTATTTTAGTTCCCACATAGAACTGTGGTAGAGTTCTTATGACCTGGACAATTTGTATACTGTTTTGTAAACCCCGATCCATAGTATGGACCAGTGATTTATATATATATTTCTTGGTGGTAGGTGATCACCAAATGGAGAGGACTAAGTCTCATCTTGAGATCGGACCTCTTGTTTTAATCCTCCAGGTTTTCAAATTTAGTTTACTCTATTTTAACTCATATTTTATAAAACTAAGTTTCACTTTGATAGTTAGTCTTGGATAGTATTTTTAACTATTTTGGTTTAGTAAATTAGTTTCAAAATTTATATCAATATCTCATATTGTTATAACTGAGAAATAATGAATCTTATGAGAAATTGATTAAGAAGCTAGACTATTATAAATTTACTACTCTGATTAACTGGTCTATCTTGTTTTTGATTTGGGGGTTTCTTTAAAATAATGTTTTTAACAGAAATTTTTATAGGAACTCAATTCACCCCTATTGAGTGTCCTACTTCGACCAATAGATATCTAGACTCTCATCATACCCACCTCTTGAGTTTTGACATTACTATTCTCCTTTCTACCAACTTCAAAAATAATAATAGAGTACTCTAGAACCAAGGACCATCATTGAACATAGTATATGATATCATTTGTAAAGAACTAGTCTAGACAGATCTGACATGCCACCCAGACAAGTCTTCCACTCGGTCCAAAGGTTATTCTAGATTCCTAAAGGTTGGAAACTAGTGGTTGAGTATCAAGAACATAATAATTGGGAATGATTTCACCCTCTGAATCCAATTAACCACATTAATGATTCCACGTTGTAATCCAGTATGACCTATTCATGTATTGGGAATCCATGTAAAAAATAAGTAGTTACAACAAAAAGAAAAGGCCAAACCAACTAGTACAAAATAATAATAAAATAATCATCAGATCATCACATAATAACATATATAATTCTCCATAAATGTAGGAATAGAGGAAGTAAAAAAACATCCGAACGAGCTAGTTGATACATCACCATCAAAAGAAAAAAAAACGATGCCCGAATCACCACTAACTAACTCCTTAAAACCCAAAATAACTCACCACATCACATACCATCTATTATTGAACAACTCAACCACAAATTAGAAGAGACCAGAGCCATAGAAACTGATAGAAAACATGAGAGCGGAATACACCCAATGGTGTATGCAGGGTGTGAGCTAAACATGTTTAGTAATATCCCACTAAAGAGTTAATACAATTTACTTTCAAAATAAATTTTATAAATTCTAGTTTTAATTAAAAGTAGAAAGTAAGTTTTTTCCAAATGAAAGTTTAAATTTTTTTTACATGAATAAATCAAATTTATGAAACATATCCTTTATTAAGTAATCAGGGGCATATCCAAACCATTTTTATTAAATATTTTTAAATCATGGGAAGATGATCTTTCATTAAATTTATAAAAATTAACCCAAACTCCCTTTCCATTTCTAAGACATTTTCCTAATACAATTTTTATAATTACAATCCACTTCATATTTTTCAACCAATTTCAAAAAAAATTTATAAATAAATGTTGAAAATAAAACATAGTAATTATTGGAATGAGAATAAATACACATAGACACCATAATATCAATAAACTAAAACCAAATAATTTATCAAAGAAAAGTCCATATAATATACTCAATATATGGGGAATAAAACCATATTTTATAATGAAATATACTAAATAAAATCCTTAATAACAACTAGGTATTGTGTAAAACTTTCTAATAATCAAGTAATATATACCTAAACTAGCAACAAAAACCCTAGTCTGGCCTACTAGAACCTTTATATCCTTGTAGTCCCATGAAACTAACTGATCCCTATAACCATACTAGGATCATGAATCTACCATGTTCACAAACCATCTAAGAGTTCTCAATTACCATGGTTCTTACTCTAGCTATAAAACAAGCTAATGAAGACTTTACACTCATCTATAACATCTATCAACTCCTAGGAAACCTATGATGGAACTCTAGGGAGGTGACTGAACAAAAAGAACATAGAAAAATCACATAAAAAAATATCAATGCATTTAAAATAACCCAAATCTCAACTCCTACACCCTCATAAGAAATAACCCCTTTCATAATCATTAATAATTATAAATAAAGGTATAATAATAAGAGTATTCCTATTGGGTCACACATTTCAATGGGAACCACAAATTCAAGGTCTAAATCAAGCGTCTCACATAATCCTTAATAAAAACTCTTTAAATTAACAAAATTTTTTAATAAAGAATCTAAATATTCTGAGCCACTTTACATCATTTATAAATATCACTTTATCACATTATTTAAACCAACCATTGGGTGTCACATTTGAATCCATTTAAAATATAATTTTTCTTCTCATTTAAAAGAATTTAAAAACCAAAACACCTTCATCCATTTCAATAAAATCCAAAGAAACTAAAATTTTACCCAACTCATAACCCAAATGTGGTCAAATAACTTTTAAATATCACATTCCATTGAAAAAATTCCCTATTATCTTTTTATCAAACACTTAACAAATAAAAATTAAGGCTTTAGAAACAGAAAATAGGAAAATACTTGAAATAACTTTTAATAAAGTGTAAAAATATTTAAAAAACTTTTAAAAACACTCAAGGGTATTAAATATAGATATAAATATATATAAATTTACATTAGAATGAACAAGAGTCACATGAAATGTAAAATAAATAAAATGCACAAAATAACCAACCTCAATCAAGTATAAATTGATCTGTAAGTTGTCTCTTTCAATGAAAGACACCAAAAAAAGGATTCCTCTCCACCAAGCACTAAAAACCAAAACACCTAATATTAGACCACACTAAACCCTAAATTAAACCATAGAATCCCCCAGGTCTCATGAGAGGATAGGAATAAAAAAAATATAGGTAGGAAAGAGAATAAACAAGATAGGAGGAGATTTTACTTGAGATAGAACACTTGAAATTGATATAATGGGAGATAAAAATGGAGGTATAGGGGAGAGAGAACCCACGAGGTTCTCCCTAGGCTTGGGTGAATGTGCAGGATGAAGGAGGAGGGTTAAAACCCCTAAAATCAAAGGAGTGAATAATAAAAAATTATACATTTTATTAAAAAATTTCATAATTGGGATACACAATTTAGTAAACCATGAACCAATTATGTGTCCCACACTATATAAGCATTTGGGAACCAACATGGTTTTGCCTCACAAGTTTCAAAACCATGAAAAAATTATGAAAAATCCACTACTAAAAATTATAGAATGAGTTGCATGTTAACTCAAATAGTTTTTCCTAACTGTGTGCAAGCCAGGAACCCCCCAATCTATGTATAAATGGACTTGCATAGTTACCACTGAATATCACTTGGTTTGATGTAAACCATACACAACCCATGTATTCTGAACCATGTAATAATAAATTTAAATGAAAAATATATCCTCCTAAGTTTCTACATGGTTTCTCATACCTCGTTTACACAAACTGTGTAATAGAGGAAATTTTATAATGAAACATTAAAAAAATAACATTGACTTAAATTAATATAAATTAATAAAACAATAGTGACACGAAGGTATCCCACAACTCATAACCTGGATCTATATAGTTATGGAATAATGGAATCCGTGGCTCCACCATAATACATAGGCACTTATCAAGGCCCCACACCCACTATGGGTCTAAAGGGACTGAAAACATATATCCTAAATGAACTATCCCATACTCTAGGATGATTTCACATTTAATCACTATGTATTGAAACCCATTATCATGTCCTCACCCATAAGTCATGCAACCTACACAACTCAATCTCTCTATCCTAATGATCTCTTGAGATGTAACAATTGACATATACTCAAAATGGTGTGTTAATACCACCATCATCAAACCATAATATCTCTGAGAAGATATACACACTATGGAAACCATGCTAGACAACCAAGAAAAAAACAATACGAGTGACATACCATCAATTATATTCTCACATTAATAATTAACCAGAATACCATGCATCTAATCCATGTTATACACATCACAGATCAAGCACTCCCCATGCTTTAACATTATCAATATTCAAGGCATCCCCATGACTAACTGGATACATGATTACACCCCACTTGTGTGTTGTCTCTATATCATGCATAATCCACATATTATTTATATCTCTAACGGTACTCACAAGCCTATAATAACCCCTCTCCTGAGATATCCTCATACATTGTAACTCATTTTTAATAATAACAGGAAAGCACCCTACTACTCAATTATAACACTCGACTCATTTATTACCATTTAATCAATAAAAAGATCAAAATTAGATAATAATAATAATTTAATAAATCTAAAATATTAATTTAAAAATATGCTTGAATTATATCTATCAACCCACCCCAAAAAACTTAAACGCTTTCTTTTTATCAAAAAAAAATATACATCATCATAAAGTAAACCCATCCTACCAAGGTTTAAAAATCATAGACAATAAAATCAAACAATTATCAATAAAGAATATACATTCAAGTTTCACACAATAAATATATTTTTAACTCCTCAGTTTTCAAGAAAAAAATCACCATGAATTTTAATATCCTTCATGAAATGATTATAATTCCCTTAACTTGAATTCAAATTTTTTAAATAAATATTAGTGTGCATTCTACATTTTTTCTACCTTACGGGAAATTTTTTCTCTCATCACTCAAGGCACATTTGAATAGAGTTATGATCTAACCTTGAGTACATTAATCCTAACCATATATTTTTAAAGTATTTAAATTTCTACCCCATAAAGTCAAAAATTAACAATAATCATGAATCCTTACATTAAATGATCAAATTAATATAAGGAAGAGGGTTGATAGGTAATTGATGTGAAAATTTATATGGCTCAAAAAGGGGTAAAAATCTAAAGTTGATTGTATATAAATAAAATAATTAAAGAAAATACTCCTCAAAAAATGATATCACCCAAAAATCATCTTTCTAATATCATAGGACCACATATTATGATAATAATCATAATTACATATACACCCTCATTTAAACAGAAATTCTTTGTTCAAAATCATTTTTTGACGCAATTTTCCTTTTCCAGAAAAGATTTTTTCTTTTTTATTTTGTCTATAGGATAGATAATAAAGAATAATTAAAGGATATTTATGAAATTTCTACCAAAACCAATGATAAAACCTCACACATTTACTTTTTTAATAAAAATAATCCTCTACACACCATTTAAATACCATTTTACCCACACCCATTCCATTTTAAATCATTGAAAAATTATAAGAATGTTGTAGAATGAATAAATGGGCTTGTAATGTATCTTTTATATCAAGGTAATTCATAGATTCTATAGGATCAAAATAAATATAAAATGTAATGGAAAGTCTAAAATATATAAAAGGGGAAAATCCAAAATGTTTCAATCATATTAATGTGTATTTTTTATTTAATAACTTTAACAATATATAAATGAAAGTTGTAGTAGTGAACATGGTCCAATTATTTCTCAAGAAATAAGGTATAATAAATAAATTAACAAAATTACTTAGAACCCTCTTAGGAATGGGAAGTATAAAAGTTTCGACAATCACTAATGGAATGAATAATAATAACAAATAAATCAATATTAACTTTAGAAAATAAAAACATAAAAATGTGAGAAGTATTTTATCTATACAAACTAACAAATATTATCAAATCCCAATTCATCAAATCCATACACTCATTCATATATTTACTCATACCCCCATCTTACCCATTCAATCTTATCAAAAATGACATCTAAAACATGAAATGATGGGAAACTTAATAAACTTTTTTATTATAGGTAAAAAAATGTAACATGTCATATAAGTATGGAATAAAAATTCTGTTAACTCAGAAATCATATGAAAAAAATATAGGGAATGTAAAAGAAAGAAGAAATTAAAAGAAATAATCCCCCATCCATTGAGTCTCTTCCCATTTCCTTTTCTATTTCTCTTCTCAGGACATTCCTCACTTCAACATCATGGACATAAAAAATCAAAACAACTATGTGAAACTAATTTATCCATTCCATTCTATATAAAAAATTATATGGGTGATTATGTATACATACCAACCTATATTCCTAAAATAGATTTCCTAAAAAATAATTACATAATAAATCATAAAAAAATTTAGTTTCATCATACAAGTTCTCTTTTTATTTTCTTTTAGCTTGAAACTACCTCGTTGTATCACATAATATTAGTATAGAAAGAAGTTACCATGTACAAGTTTAACCATGACTGAAATTCATTCTCATAAGATGTGATAGTTATCCTACTATTTAATTAATCCATACTGACCCTTTATTGATGACAGAACCTAGTATTGGGCATTATTAAATTATAAATAAGTGACTCATTGGATGTCAGAAAATGATAATAATCATTTTTCATATATTCTTCTTGCTACTATACTTAAAAATAATCAATTTTCCATTATTTTGGAAACCATCACATAATTTTCTCTCATTTTTTTATATTAAGGCTTCTTACTCTTCCCATTTATCCTTTGGTTCAAAAAATAGGATGGCGACTTTTATGGGTTCTCTATCATATTCAAATTCACCATCATAAGTATACTTAGATTCAACCTCAAACTCAACCTCAGAATCAGATTTATCCTCTAGGTTTTCCTTGAATTTGGGATACTTATTGGGTACCTATTTTGATTCATAATCCTCCTTTTCCATTCATTATAAGATTTACAACACCTATTTGAATACTCCTTTAAAGTTTTAAAGGACATGTTCTTACAAACTTAGGTGTGGTTTTGACACTCAATCTTGTTTTTATCTTATTATTGAGTAGATATTTATTGAATAAGATCCGTCATAAATATTCTCAAGAATGTGTGATCACTCATGACGTTTTCAATCATAATAAAAAAATACCCAAGAACATAAAAATAATTAATGAAAAAAATTTATACTAAATTAAACAATATAAAGAGATGAGAAAAGTATTAGTCATAATACTTCTAATTAGAGCCTCTTACTAAGTCTAAGTCCCATAAAAAGTTTTCAAAAACATTTATCACCCATGAGATGTTGTCAATTATCAAGGTTATTCAATTTTATAACTTTATAAACATGATATCAAATCACTAAAACTATTAATGTGTAGTATAAGATATGCAAGTACCAAGGTTGAACCCATAGAGACAAGCTACCTTAGAATGTAAAACACTAACTCAATAGTCAAGAAAAAAAATATAATATGAAATGGGTTGTTCTTATACTTTTATAGAGTTATATATCATGAATGCACTGACATATTTAAAATCTAGGATCATGAAAAATCAAAGCATTAAAGATATTATTGATATCAAGGTTTCTTTATAATTGAATATAAGTGAATCTTTGTTCTTGGTCATCACTCTCTAAAAACTAAACTCTCGTTTTTCTTATAGTTACGTATTTCATATTACTTATAAATAATGTAGTCCAAAACTATATTTGAACAAAACACATACCTCGCTCAAGAAACATGAAGAGAACTAAGCACTAGTAAATTATTTAAGAGTAAATCCTTAAATAAAAAAGACAATGGTTACACTAAAGGAATAAATAAGATATATTAAAATAAGGATGAATGTGGAAACACAACATGAACTACTATTAAAAATAAGAATACTTTAAATAATCAATTACCATTCATTAAAAAACCCCTGAAATAAGGAACCCTGAAAGGGAAAAATAAAAACCTTAAGACTACATAAGAAATGTTCCTCCTCCAACTTGATTTATTTTCAGTGCGCAATGATGACCTTAATTTATAAATAAAACTATACACTTAAATTTTTTTATATATCCATATATCTCTTCCAACCCAAGTGTAAATTTAAATCCTTGCATATAATTATTAAAATATGTGTGTAACATCACCTCTATCTCCCAAAAATGTATCATTAAAAATATCACAATGATAGAGATATTAAAACTCTTCTGTTTACTAAATATATAAGAACCACAACATGGATAATTCCACAAAAACCATTTATCTTCCTCTATGGAGAGACACTGGCTACCATGACTATTACAAACACCTATCTTCCTATGACCATGAAAAAACTCTTCCATCACCTTGGAATAACATCCCTCAATAATCACTATTATTTTTTAAATGTATAGAAAAAACCATTATAGTATTTTACTTGGATATTTCTTTGTATATTTATCACTCCTTGCATGCATGAAACACAATGTTGAGCACCACGCTCATAAGGTTCTCCATGTTATATTTGGATTTACACTGTGAACTATAGACTTTATCCCCAAAGGAGTGACACACCCCATTTTCATCATAAAAAAACTCTATATAAAATTTATCTCTATCCTCACCACCATATTCTCATGTTATTTCTCCATGAATTATAGTCATTGTTTCCCATTCATACAACCATCTTTCACCACAACATGAAATCAACCACCACAGTGAAAAAGATACACACAACACCTTATAAAAAAACCCTATATATAATCCCCTATGTAGTGAATTTACTAAAAACAACTTATTTCATGAGTAATCTTGTTATAATCATCCATGACTTCATTTCATTCTAGTTAACATTTCATAGGGTGTTTCAAACAGTGTTTCCAATTTGAGCTCACAGTTGTGGAAACACTCTTCTTGTGACATGAAAGTCATTTTTTAGGAATTTCACAAGGTTTTTTATTCCCTGTTTTGGGAATAAAAACCCTAGTTTCATGTAGGATGATGAGTGGGATTTCATAATTTTAGTTGTTTGTCACAAGTTTCATTTTCTATGCCTCATAATCCCAAATTAGAGTTCTATATTGTCTAGCTACTGTTTGATAATCTATAATGATCCAAACTCTCAATGTAGTTATATTTTGGTGTCTCTCTATGACATTACCTTTAATACTTACTAACAATAAACATGTGATTGGACTTTTCTTATGTATTGACTCCTCTATGCACTGGTCACCCTTTTATAGTTTTTTTGGTCAGAATTACACCACCTCTATCCCTTTAGTTAATTTTTTTCTTACATATATTTTTTATTTTTTCTCTAAAATACTCTAAATGATAATTTAAGTATTTATTACCATTTAATCAATTAAATAAATAAAATTAAACAAGACTATACTTTAAATAAATGAAAATATTATTAAAACATATACACAAATTATAGATATTGAGATCTTTCTCAACACTAGTACAAGTGCTAAGAAAGAGTATTTTTCTTAGTGCATTTAGAAATAACTGAGAAAGGTCAACACTGTATATTATCCAATAAGGAATAGTGTGTAGTCCTATTATTTTCATAGAGAAAGATGTTTCAACTGCTATATAGTTTTCCCCAACTCATGGATAAAAGAAAATTATTATTGAGTAAGATTTCTAATTTTTAGTGACTTCTATTATTTTAGGAGTTGATAGTTTTTCCCCTTTGGGTTTTAGTCATGAGAAGATTTGGAGGGTTTTTTCAGTTGTCTGATTGTTGTTAATTTTACTTTTTTAATATTTTATGTAATTAGATTTCCCATAATATATATCATCTTAGAAATGTTTGTGATTCAATGTTTGGTTTGATTTGTTCTGAATGATGGTTAAATTGATCATAATTTTGACTTCAAAAAAGTAACTGTTAAAAATATATAATAAAACATTAATTAAATTAATAAAAATAAAGTAAACATAGAATACTGTTATAGGGTAAAACAAGTATTAATCAATTATTGTAAAAAAACTAATATAAATACATGAAACATAAATGAAAACACATATAAAATTAATTAAAACTAAAAAATCACATTATTTTTCTATTCAATATTTAAATAATCAATCATTATAACTACTTTGAACATTAATATTTAAAAATAAATAATATTTAACATTTAAAAGTCAAGGATACATAACACATAAATATAACATAAACTAAATATAGAGTATATTTAGTGTTGAGTGAATAAGATTCTCGTATCAAAGAACATAATTTAATGAGGACAAATAAAAAAAAACTTATATAAAACATGTTGATATACATGGAATGGAATATATTAATATATATAATATAAAAAATGAAACATGAAAAATTAAATAAATGTTACACATAACATAAATAAAATACACATGATATAAACTTGGATAAATGAAAATACCACATAAGGAATGTTAATAAACATGAAAAAAATATATTAATATATAAAAAATTAAAAATTAATATAAAAAATGAAATAACAGTTGAAAATAAATTGAAAATAACACAAAAAACATAAATTATACCCTCACACAGAATATTTACATAAATAAATGATAAATTATAAAAAGACAATGATGAATGGAATAAAAGGTATTTTCAATCCCAAAAAACATTAGAATTTGAATAAATGAAGAATCATATTAACTAAATTATAAATGAATTACAAAACATTTTTGTGACATACATATAATATATTTTAAAAATGAATATATTTTACAACTCTAGCTGAAAAATAAATATTTTTAAATACTAGACTTTAAATTAGAACTATTTACTAATACATTGAGTATTTTTTTAATTGAATAAAAAAATATGAATATAAATTAAAATTATAAATATAAAAAACATATAAAAAATTTAAGGGATCCAAAAGACCGAGGATAAAATCTGGGTAGGGGTGAATTTCCGGGTACTGTAGTAGGGCACTATAGCAGTACCGTAGCGGCGGTGGTACTGTAGCAGCACGGGTACTGTAGCAGTACTGTTAACTGAGGGTCCTTTGGGCCACAAAATGGGCTTTCAAGCCTTGCATTCGGGCTACTTGGCCTTGGGAATTCAGGCTATGTAATGGGCCACCCTCTACCTAGTCTAAAGAGGTCTTTACTTTAAATAATAAATTGAGGCTTCAACCCCAACCTTTTATAAAAAAACTTTAGCACATGTCTATGCTATGTAAATAATTATCTAATGTCAAATAAAATAATTTAAATATAAAATACGAAAAATAAATCTTAAAACATACTAATATACATGATAAATAATATATTAATTCAGATAACACCAAAAACATAAAATAGAAAATAAATGAAAAGTTTCCCATGGTATAAAAAAAATAAGTACACTAATTTCTCATATAACATAATATAAATTAAAGAGAAATAATAAATACAGAACCTAAGCAATACATTTTACATTTCCCATTGGGTGGTAATGAAGAGCTATGCAGCAAAATTATTTGTCAAATCTATTGGGTTATTATGAGGCTTGTTCTCGGAGATTGGGTAGGCATATATTTTCTAAATAATCTTTTTCGTTCTGATTACAAGCTAGATATAAGATTGGTCCTTTTAAGGGATCTCTTTATAGGGATTATTTTTTATCAATTGAATATATATTCCACAAAATAAAGTAACATCCATAGTGAAAGAAATTATGCATATATCATAAATAAAATACAAAAAACATAAATGATGCTTATATAAAAAAATTATGTTTAGTACATTTATTTTTTTATTATATTTTTTAGCGTTTTTATTTTTTATATGTGTTTTAGAAATATTTTTAAATATTTTTTTAACCAAAACATATGTTATGTCAATTAATTAATATATTTTTTATTTATAAAAAATTATCACTTGTTTTTATTTCACATATATTGTATGGATCCATTTAATATTGTTTTTATTACTTTTTAATTTTTTAGATTTAATACTTTTTATTTATCATTTATTTATATATATATTTTTTAGTTTTTAAATGTTAAAATATATCATTTTTTAATATTTTTAATATTTTTAAAATTTAATTATAATTATTTTTTGAAAATCAATTTTCTAGTTTGAAATTGATATATACTTACTTGTTAATTTATCAACTTAAACATTATATAGGTGCACCCCAACCTAGTGGCTGAGGTATTCATCCTACATTACTAAGGTATGGGGCACCAAACTTTAGAGTGACATCACCACTAGAAACATAGTATTTGTGGAGAGTATAGATGAGAAATCACCATTGGTGTTTGAAAATAATGGAATTTTTAGATGCTAATTGTAATCTCCAAAACTAAATATATTTTTAGTAAAAAAGATTTCCCACCTTCTTCCCCAATGCTTTCCACTCTCTAAATTTCATTCCCATCACCACAATCATCTATTGAATTTCATTTGAACACCTATAACACCTCACCGACCATCTCTCGCTCCCCATTCTCCCACCACCCAGGTCATCCATTCCCACCTTGGAAACCACATCATCTTCCCCCACTATTATTGCTTCTTCCATGACGCCCCACTATTGGTGTCACTTATGCATCACCCCACCCCATCACCACTGACACATGTCTTACACTCACTATAATAATTGTTTCCTTCTCCCACACCTGGGATTGTGGTCATGAACACACCCCCACTATCACAAACATATCTCTAACAAGTTTTTGCAACAATCCACTCTGGTTCGGTTCAATGGAGCTGTAATTAAACTGAGTTACAAAGAGAATAGATCTAGAAACATTTGATTTTTTAGATTTATATTAGTAATTTTATTTTTTATAATAATTTTTAAACTTTTAAATGGATATATACATGGTGTTCAATCGGGTTATAGAGGCCCAAAGTGAGTTTCAAGTTGACCAAGGAGAAAAAAGTGTAGATAGATAACTGCAGAGGGACACTGAGTACCAAGTCAGTGTGTACTGAGTACCCGATGGAGTACCATAGGGACATAATTCTTACATGGGGCCACTGAGGGTCCAATTACCAACATTAGGAACATATTGATCCATCGAGTGACTCGTACAGGGGAAATGATGACTCAACAGTGCCAAAAAATGGTTTTTAATTTTTTTTGGTCATTTTGATCTTTTAAGATTTTAAAATTTAAAACCCCTTATAGGGTTATCACATTTCACTTATCTGAGTCATATAGCATGATCCTGTTAATTTTTTACCCATGGATCTAGGGTATCGAGAATGGTCTTCTTTAGTGATTCAAGGTAATCTCCCTCCCAAATATTCTCCTCTTTCCTTAACCTACTCTTTTTTTCTAATTATATTGGGTTAAAGGTGGTGTTATGATTCTAATTCCACCAAATCATAGTGGAATCACGTCCAGGTGAATGGGATACCATTTTCCTTTTATAGAGGAGGTTTGGGAGGATGAAAACACTAGGTTTAGATTGATTTTAGTTAAGGTAACTCACTTCCATTATTTAATCTGAGTTTTCATCAATTTAGAGATAAAATTGGTTGTTGAATTATTATTAGCTATTAGGGATTGGGTTGGTAGTGAATTTGGTGATGTTCTAGGTGTGTATTGAACTCCCTTGGATTATCTTGTAGCGTCATCACACACCATCCGGTGAGTGATTCCTTGGTTATACCTAATTATTTAATTATGGGATTAATATGGATTAATTTCATTAATTAATTATAATTCATTATAATTAATTAATGTGATTCGTATAAGGTTAGGGCCTCATATTGATGGAAAATAGCTGGTTGGGTGTGGGGTGTTTCTTTAGGAAGTATCTCAAATCAAGGTAGGTGTTCCCTGAATATATCCCAATGTTTTATGAACTTGTTATGATATATGGGATGTGTGGTCATTACAACCATGAGCACTTAACCATCATTAATTTAAATAGACTACCTTCTTCACAAGTTTTAGAGTTTACATGCTTCATTGAGACCGTGTATGATTTCCCAAATGGTGGGACTTTATGATATGTCTAGTGAATATAATGGGTAATACTTTTAATAAATAGATATATATATATTCATTACATGACATAACGATTCTCACTATAATCCTTTATGTCTAGTTCCATTATAAACATTGATACAAAAACAACTGGTTCATAAGTGAACTACATCATCACTCACTAAGTTCATTATAACTAGTACCATTATTAGACTTATCATACACAACACATTTATTCATAACCTGGGGAAAGGAAACATAATAAAGTATGATCTCAAATTCTCACTAGGGGTAAACATGAGAGATATCAATATAATGTGAGAATAAGGGCATGAGAATGTGGGAATAACATTTAAAATTTTTACCCTGCATATCATAGATCATAAAATTGATTCATGGTATAAATATTAGTAGTTCATTATACATGAATCATAATGGAATCAAAGAACATGAATCATGAGAGCATAACATTGCATAAGAAATATATTTTTGGCATATATATAAGAATGTAAAATATCATATCAAGGATACCCAAAAAGACATTCATAACATGTTAGGCTTGTGATAATCACCCGTGTACGTAATTCGGGCTTGGGATAACCTCCATTGTTCCCTATTTTTGGTTTGATATAACCTCATATATACCCTCTATTTTTAGGATTGGGATAAACTCCCATGTACCCTCTTATTAATAGATCATTAATCATTACCCAATGCATTGATTGAAGATATATGCCCCAAATATCATATAATCTATACCTTTTTATTAAAAAAGATCACAAATCCTTTATCACACCAAAAACCATGAAAATTAAATGGGTATCATAAAAATTTCATCATATCATAACCTACAGGGAATAAATAGGTTTTATAAACATTTCATCATAGCATAACCCATAGGAAATAAATGGGTTTCATAATTTTTTTATCATAATCATAAATCATATAGAGAAATAATAAGGATGGAATCATTAGATTATATCAACATTAAGTCTTAAGTAACATCAAAGGATTTCATTAAAGATGGAAAATGATTTTTTAAGATTACTTGGAATATTTCATGAGGAAAATATCATTTATACTTTTAAATCACTTATTTAAAATAAAAAGTTTTCCAAATATTAAAGAAAAAATTTTCATTGAAAATAAAATTTTAAAGTTTTAATGATAGCTTTAAAACATTTAATTCTCATGATTTCCAACAATTATGTTTATTCTATACACGTTAAAATGAATATTCCTTTCACATTTTCGATAAAAATTCAAAAGATCCTCGTTCAAAAAATGACAAGAAGATTCCTTTTAAACCATTTCGTAAAAAGTAATACATGGGTGATAAAACACATTTTTATGGAATATTTTATTGATAATAAATGATAAAATTTCCTCAAATTGTGTGAAATATGTTAATTTATAAAATATTTGGGATTAGATCATTCATTTGACAATTTGATGGAAATTCCAGTTTTACCCTTATAGTTCACTGTTGTATTTTGAAGATAAATATTTTAATATTTATTATTTGAACTTGTAAATTTGTTACTGAATTCCTGACTTAATGGGATACAACTTTTGTTTAGGACATTTGATCTAAATTGTGCATTGGTTACACTAAAAAGACCATGAAGTCAATGGTTGGTTGGGCCCGCCAGATTGGACATTGGTTATGTATTTGGGATATAACCTCTTCATACAAGCTTTTATTGGGCCCCAATTTTGATAGGAGCTCGAAAAATAAATTTTTAACAAATAGTTATTCTGGAAGTACAGCTGGTTCATGCGTTTTGAAGGTCAAATGGGCAGTGAAAATTGGCTTACAATATTTGCTCAAGATTCCCCACTCACACTTGAAACCTCTTTAAACCAAACCTCCCCTCCACTCTATAAATTAGTTTTTTTCTCATTTGGAGGGGTTGTAACGTTCATTAGGAGATTGGGAGCATTGGAGAAGTGGTTATATACCATTTCAATTCACAATTGGAGGAGGGAATCTACCACGCTAGGATCTCCTCCAAAATTCTCTTCTTTTCCTCTTCTTTGTTGCAATGTTATTATGCAATGAATAAACACTTATTTTATCTTCCACTTCTTTTGTTATTTTAATTTTTTTATTATATTAATATTTATATTTGGGCTGGAATTTATGAGTGGATACAAGATTGGGTTCAACCATTTCAATCCTTTGCTCATGCAAAACGTCTCCACGATGACCACACCACCTATGGAAGAGTAGTTTTCTTAGTGATCGATCTATCTTCTACCCTATTAATTGAATTATTTTGAATCATTGATATAATTTAATTCACTTAATATGATCCATTAATTGCATTTTAAATTAAAATAATCTAATCAAGCAGTTGAACAATTAACACAAAAACACGTGAGGTCGAGTATTGTGTGAATTGTGAGAGTGCAATCTTAATAGGTAATACAAGACCACCCGAGATAAGTTTGTAGAGTTCAAATATAATCCATAAACTCAATTAATCCTCTTCCCAAATTTATATGTTTTCTAATTTACCACGGACCATAATATAACCTTAGAACATCAATCAAAGAAGGATTTTACGATTGCATGTTCCGAAGGTAGCATCAGGTTTAAGTAATTTCATCTTTGTGGTTAAGTTAAATCCTCTAGGGTTTGGGTGTTAACAAATTAGTAGATCATAGTTAGGTGGGTATTAATTTAAATGATAATGATAAATAAGTAAATTAAGAGGAAGATTTAGATCTATAATGCCTTTTAATATTTTCTGAAAAAACATCTTCTTATTGTGTCATTTTAATCGAACTTCATTTAAAAAAACAATATTATTCTAGAAAAAATATTCAATATTTATAAATGATAAAAAACCCCATAATTTTAATTATTATTCTTGTTTAATTTTATTTTATTTTCAAAATACCTTTAATATGTTGTTAAATTTACTTCCTCCTTTGAGAGACGACCTTGGTCAGCCATTTTGCTGCACCTAAGTACTCCAAAAACCATTAATTATTTAAGGGCTCCCACAACGACACCTTTAAAATTGGAGCCATTTCCTGGGAGGCAAGTAGTTATTTCAACTAATTATAGGTATTAATTTTATTTTATATTTTCTTCTCTTCCTCTCTTATTTATTCCTTCTTTACCTAATCTGAATTTTTTCTTCTTCTTTTATTTTATTCTACTTATTTTTAGACCATCAACTCAAACTTCTCAATTTTATTTTACTATGTTCAACTTTCATTCTTTTCATTTTTATTTGATTTATGACATGAACTAATCCCAAGAATCTCTTAGATCTAAACCCCGAGATTGAACTTATCCTTCGAGCTCGAATCAGACATTCTTAGTCTACAGGAAGTTTCAACATTCAACCATTTGGAGAATTCCTCCCCTCCAAGAACAATGAAATTGGAAACACTTCTAAGTCCAACATAAAATAAGAACCAATGGAAGAAGAAAATAATAATGAATTTAATAGAACCATTATATAATTGGATTCACCTAATATTAACTATCAACCAAATATCATTGCATACCCAAATATCGAATCAGACTTTGAACTGAAATCTGGGTTAATTCATCTTCTTAAAAAGTTTCATGGATTATCTGGTGAGGATCCAAAAAAAAATTTAAAGGAATTTAATGTGGTTTTATCAACCTTAAAACCAAGAAATATTTCTGAAGATAAAATCAAACTAAGAGCATTCCCATTTTCACTTGATGGAGCTACACAGAATTGGATGTTTTATTTACAACCTAAAGATGTAACATGTTGGAATTATTTGAAACGTCTTTTCATGAAAAGATTTTTTCCAGAATCAAGGACCAATTCCATTCATAAGGTGATCTCGGGGATCAAGAAAGCACAAGGGGAGTCAATGTATGAGTACTGGGTGTAATTCAAGAAGTTGTGCGCAAGATGCCCACATCACCAAATCAGTGAGAAAATCCTCATCTAATACTTCTATGAAAGACTCACACCTATGGATAGGATCATGGTGGATGATGTGGATCGAGGAGAATTGGTGGACAACACTACGGTAGATGCATGTGCATTTATTGAAAAAATATCACAAAACTCCAAAAAATTTGGTGATTGAGGTACACCCTATGTCAAAGGAGTTCATCAGGTAATTCCTTCTTCTCTTAAAATTAATTTTATTGATACTAAGTTAGAATAATTGACCAATATGGTGAGACAAATTAAATTGGATTAAAATCCATCCCAACCCCTTATTCAAGGCCTTGTAGCATTTGCACTGAGACAAGCCACCCAACTTACTGTTGCCCACAAATACAAGAGATAGAGGATTGCACAGTAGTATTCCCAGGGAGACCATATCAGTAGAAATAATAGATATATCCCCAAAATAATTTCGATTCATTTACTACAACATACAACCAAGGGTGTAAGGATCGATATTACATGAGGTATTCATCCGGACAACAAAAAATCTCCCCCTTTCAAAAAAACTTCTAGCAGCATCCACCTTACCAACAAGTTTTCTAGAAACCCCAAAGGTGATTTGAAGCTCAATCATAAAAAATTCAACAAAAAGGGAATTCTCATCCAAAGGTATATTATAATACTGATGATCTTTTGAAACAAATTGTTCTTAATCAAAAGAATGAGCTGAAGAGTCATGGTTCAGAGTTGAGGGAGTTAAAGACTCAAATGAGCCAGATTTCTACAGCCCTCCAAGAACTGGTAAGTAAGAATTATGAAAATATACCTTCCCAACCTACTCCAAATCCCAAGGGGAATGTCAATCCCATCACATTGAGAAGTGGGAAGAAAACAACCAATACATATGTATCTATCATTCCACCAGAATTCACCTTAACTCCAGAGAAGCCCCATTCCATACCAACTGATGAGAAATCCAATGAGAAAGATAAAGGTAAGAAAAATATTGATTATGATCCTCTTAAGACCCTCCCATTTCCAAATATAGTTGTGTAAACAAAAAATATTCTAGGAGAGGTGATTCAAAAAGAAGTTTTGGATACATTCAAGAATGTGGAGATCAACATCCCTTTACTTGAATCCATTAAGAAAATCACAATGTATGGAAAATTTTTAAAATAAAATTGTACCAATAGAAGATGGATCATGGTAAATGAGAGGATCAATCTTGGAAGGAATGTTTCAGTGCTCATTACACCAAATCTAGAAATTCCAACAAAGTGAAAGGATCTAGGGACATTCACCATCCCATAAACCATAGGGGAGTTACACTTGTCTGATGCTCTTTGTGATTTAGGATATTTCATAAATGTGATTCCACACTCTGTATTCTATTCTTTATAGATTTGTGACTTGAAGCCAATAAGAGTAGTGGTGTTGTTGGAAAATAGAGCTACAACATATCTAGTGGGATTCCTTGAGGATGTACTTGTTCGGGTAAGAGACATGATATTTTCAGCAGATTTCTACATGCTTAACTTGGAGGATGATTAGGTAAGTTCTCATGACCCCATTATCTTAGGTAGGCCCTTACTAAAAAATTAAAAAATGGTCATAAATGTCCATGAGGGTACACTTTACATGGAGTTTGGAGATGAAGTTGTTATATTTAATGTTATGGACTCCATGAATTACCCCTCTAATAACTATTCTGCTTTTTTTTATCTCCTATTTTGAACCACCAAATAAAACCCCCATGGATTTTGTTTGTCCTATTCTTAGGAATATTATGAGTATTGGTTCTAGTTTTATGTCTAATAGTACTTCCACACCTATTTATAATGAATAATACTCTCTTATATTTGATTTTGAAATGGAATCATATTCTGATTTTGATCATGTGAACTCTGATTATGACATGGATGTTGAGTATGCTGATGGAATTGATGATTTATTCCATGATTTTGATAATGTATATTCTGATACTAATTCTATTTGTGTACATATTTTAGTCCCTTCAATGTCTCCATCCATACACCACCCCCTACACTGGAACTCAAGACATTGACACCAAATTTCAGATACTCAAACTTGTTGAGTGGTGAGAAATTACCTGTTATCATTGCTTACAATCTCCCTTTTGAACATAAAGATTTTTTTTTGAATCTTTTAAGGGAGAACATTAGGGTAATCAGGTGGACCTTGGTTGACATATCAGGTATTAACCCTTCTATTTGCATGCATAGGATTATTTTGGAGGATGTGGATAAATCGGTTAGGCAGCCACAAGGGAGATTCAATCCAACACTTTTGGAGGTTGTTAAAAAAGAGTTTGAAAAATTGCTCAAGGCGGGTATAATCTATCCCATTTAAAATTTCTAGTACGCGAGTACTATTCAGGTTGTGCCTAAGAAAAGTGATGTTATAGTTGTTAAAAATGATAAAGAGGAATTAGTTTCAATGAGGGTACAAAATAGTTGGCATGTGTGTATTGATTATAATAAACTAAATCGGTCCACCCACAAGGACTATTTCCCCCTCCCATTTATTGATCAGATGCTTGATAGATTAGCTGGGAAAACACAATATTGTTTCTTGGATAGATTTTCTGGGTATTTTCAGGTTCCTTTTTCTCCGACGGATCAGAAGAAGAAAACATTCACCTATCCTTTCAGCACATTTTCCTACTGGAGGATGCCATTTGGACTTTGCAATGCCCCAGGTACCTTCCCAAGATGCACAGTGAGTATTTTTTTCTGATTTTATTGAGACCTGCATGGAGGTATTTATGGATGATTTTATAGTGTATGGATCATAATTTGATGAATGTATAAGTAGTTTGGGAAAGGTGTTGAATCATTTTATTGAGAAGAATCTGGTCTTGAACTTTGAAATGTGTCATTTCATGGTAGAGCATGTCATTTTCTTAGGGAATGTAGTGTCAAAACATGGGATAGAGGTTGATAAATCTAAGGTAGATATTATTTTATCCTCACCACATCCTTCGTGTGTGTGTGATGTTAGATCTTTCCTAGGGCATTCATGATTTTCAGCGCTTCATCAAATATTTTAGTAATATTTCTCTTCCTTTGTCATGATTACTTCAAAAGGATTCTGATTTTGTGTTTGATGATTCTTGCGGGACATCCTTTGATGAGATAAATAAGTGTCTGACCACTCCACCGATCATACATCCCCCATGGTGGGAGATTCCTTTTGAGATTATGTGTGACGCCTCTAACTTCACAGTTGGAGCTGTCTTATCTCAAAGGGTGGAGGGATATTCACATGTCATTTTTTTGGATCAAGGACACTGGATTCAGACCAATAAAACTACAAAAACACAGAAAAAGAGTTTCTTTCCATCATATTTTTTTAGATAAATTATATTCATATTTATTGGGCTCTAAAGTAGTTGTTTTTTCAGACCATGAAGCTCTAAGGTACCTCTTGAAGAATCCAGACGCCGAGCCCAGGATAATCCGATGGATACTATTTCTTCATAAATTTTACATTGAGATAAAGGAAGAAAAGGGGTTATAAAACTTGGTGGCAGACCACATGATTGGGCTTACTCACACACAAGATGATGACACCTTGGACCAGGTACCCCTTCGGGACACTTTCCCCAATGAGCATCTTTATTCTATCTCAGGTATGCATCCTTGGAATGCTGATTTAGTTAACTACATTTTTACCTCTAAAATCCCTACAAATTTAAAGAAACAACAATTCAAAAAGTTAAATATTGAGTCAAGATTTTATGTTTGGGATGATCCATACCTATGGTGCATGTGTAGTGACCAAGTTATTATGAGGTTTGTTCCTGATCATGTGTTAGAGTATGTTTTATATTTTTTCATTACACTTGATTGTGGTGGACACTTTGGACCCCAAAGGAAAGTTAGGAAAGTTTTGGACTCTGGATTATATTGTCCTTTCTTATTCTGTGATACCCATGTGTTTTGTAAGTTATTCTCTCGTTTCCAACACATTGGGAACATTTTTAGGAGACATGAGATTCCCCAAAAACCCATACTATTCTATGATATTTTTTATATATGGGGTATTTATTTTATGGGTCCTTTTCCTAGTTCATTTGGTATCCTATATATTTTAGTTTCTGTTGATTATGTGAGAAAATGGGTGGAGGATAAGACCACCAGGACTGATGATTCTCATGTTTTTGTGGACTTTTTCAAGGTGTAGATTTCTTGCAGGTTTGGAGTACCAAAGACCATCATCAATGACCAAGGGAAACACTTCTGCAATCAGAATATTAGTTCCCTTCTTTTTAAGTATGGGGTGACACAAAAAACATCAACACCATACCACCCCCAAACAAATGGTTAGGCTAAGGTTTCGAATAGGGAGTTGATTTTTTTTGGAGAAAACCATGCAGCCAAATAAGAAGGATTGAAGCAAGCACTTGGATGATGAGTTATGGTCGTATGGGACAACATACAAGACCCCTATTGGTATTTACCCATTTTGGATTATTTTTGGGAAAGTGTGTCATCTCCCCATGTAAGTTGAGCATCGATATTATTGGGATATAAAGAAATGCAACATAGATTTGGAACAAGATGGAATACAAAGAAAGTTGAAAATTCAAGATCTTGAAGAGATTCGATTGTCTTCATATGAGAACTCAAGGATCTATAAGGAAAGATAAAAAGTATCTCATTATTGAATGATCCAAGCAAGGGAGTTTCGTGTTGGAGAGAAAGTCATTCTCTACAGTTCACGACTAAAGCTGATGCCTGGTAAGTTTCATTCCAGATGGTTAGGTCCTTATGTTGTGATTACTTTTTTTCCTTATGGTGAAGTGGAGATCACACAAGTGGCCACAAGAAGGATCTTTACAGTCAATGGGAAATGTTTAAAGAAATAAATTGAGGGACTTCTTACTAATGTAGTGGACTTCATCACACTGTATGACCCCATCATCACTTTAGAATATTAGGCTGTTCCTAACCCTTTCACTTTTTTATCTGTCCTATTTAAAATTATACATTTCATGTGCATATATCATCTCATGGGTTCATATTGAGGACAATTCAATATTTTATGTGTGGGGGAGGGAACGTTTTAGTTTAGTAATTTCAATATTTTTACTGTTTTTCAATTATTTTCAAACAAAATTGCGCGTTTTTTAAAATTTGTGTGTTTATTTTTAATTTTTTTTGTGTTTTTGAATCTTTTGAGCTCAAATGATTATCATCACCATTTTTTAAATCTATATCAATTATTAAAACAATTTATCCCATGAAACTAATCTTAAATGAATGTTGAAAATGACTTTTTTCAAGTTCAAATCTTTAGTAATTTCATGAAAAGTACTCTGAATTTTGAATCCCATGCCACATCTCACTATATTTATATTTGAAATCACTTTCCTGTGAGGCTTCTGAACCATTATTTTCATATTATTTACATTTACCTCACTTCTTGAGAGAACCAAACCATGGTTGATTTAACCATAATTTGATTTATTCTGGTCAAAACATGAGGGTTTGAAGTACTTATGTTTAAACGATTGAGGAATTTGTTTGGTATAAAATCCCCTATTTCAAAGAATCCTTTTTATAATGGAATACCTTGAAAATTTAATCCTTGTATCCCTTAGAATCCATGAATAGACTATTAGGTTATCCATATTACAAGAAAATTTCCCCCATATAACCAACTATTGAAGTGAAATTTCATAATCTAGTTGAAATTAATTGTGGGGGAAGTTGTCTTGTGTTGTGCTACCACATTCTTTGATACTCTCGGTGGAAAATCAAATTTTTAATAGATCTGTTTGCTACTGAATAAAATCATTATATTGAAATCTATGACTTTTTTGGATCCTTCATGATAAGTGAAGCTATTTCTATCTAGAGATTCTAATTGAGGAAGAAAGTTGTGCCTATCTAGAGCTTTCAAGAAATTCATGTTTGAGAAGATAAAAATTTTTGCTATCAAAATGTTGAATGGTGTGAACATTCCTTTATTTTTCATGATGGTGAAAATTAATTGATGATATGGGGATTGAGGAGGAGACCATATTTAAGTGAAAATTAGATTAATGCATTTTTTCTTCCAAAAGAGTCAAGACCTCTTCATTTAGCCTCATAATTTCTCACATCTAAATCTTACCAACCGAAAGCCAGAGAACAACCTAGAAAAGTCCTCATGATAAACATATGTCCTTGACTCACATTGGGTAGAAATTTATGAATTTATCAAGGCTATGGTGACCCTTTTATGAGTTTAGATGAGAAAGACATTGGTGAAAAATTTACATTTGTGTGATAAGAGAAAATTTAAGTGAGGTAAGTGTTTTGTGCATGGGAGGATAAACAAAGTGAAAATATATTAAATGATATAAATGGAGAACTTTAAATAATGATTTTTTATAAGGCATGATATTTTTTTTCTTGGTGTAGAATTGCTGGATCTCAAGGATATGTGTTGTAAAATTTGTTTTGATTTAATATTGATGTTTACTTGTCACAATTTTTCGGTATACACAATATGAGGTTTTGCTGAGGAGTGAAAAAGGGTAATTGTGGGGGAGTTAATAAAACACATTTTTATTGAATTTTTTATTGATAATAAATGATAACACTTCCTCACATTATGTTAAATATGTTTATTTATAAAATATTTGGGATTAGATCATTCATTTAATTTTTTTTTGGAAATTCCAGTTTTACCCTTTATAGTTCACTGTGGTATTTCAAAGCTAAATATTTCAATATTTATTATTTGAAATTGAAATTTTATAACTGTGTTTCTTACGTAATTGGATACAACTTTTTTTTTCAGTACATTGAAGCTAAATCGTGCATTTGATTGGACTAAAAAGACCATGAATAGCTAGTTCACGCGTTTTAGAGGTCAAATGGGTGATGCAAGTTGGCTTAAAATATTTGGCTGATATTCACCATTCACACTTGAAACCTCTTTAAACCTAGCCTCCCCTCCACTATATAAATTAGTGCTTTTCTCATTTTGAGGGTTTTAGACGTGAATTATGAGATTAGGAGCATAGGATATGTAGTTCTACACTATTTCAATTCACAATTGTTGGAGGAAACTACCAAGCTAGGATCTCCTCTAAAATGCTCTTATTTTCCTCTTCTTTGTTGTAATATTGTTGTGATTTCAATAAACTCTTAGTTTCTCTTCCACTTATTATGTTATTTTCAATTTTCTTATTCTATTAATCTTTCTCTTTGGGATATAATTAAAGAGTGGAGACAATATTGGGTTCTACCTTTTGAATCCTTTGCTCATGAAAAACGTCTCCATGATGACCACACTGCCCATGGAAGAGTAGTTTTCTTAGTGATCGATCTATCTTCTACCCTATTAATTTAATTATTTTGAATCATTGAGATAATTTAATTCACTTAATATGATCCATAAATTTAGTTTTTAAATTAGAAAAAATGAAGCAAGAAATTGAACAATTAACAAAAAAACACACAAGGTCAAGTATTGTGTGAATTGTGAGAGCACGATCTTAATCGGTAATATAAGGCCACATGAGATAAGTTTGTAGAGTTCAAATATAATCCCTAAACTCAATTATTCCTCATTTACAGAATGTATATGAGCTCTAATTAACCACTAACTATAATCTAACCTTAGAACATCAATCAAAGTAGGGTGCTGTGATTACATGTTCCGAAGCTAGCCTATGGTTTAAGTAATTTCATATTTGTGGTTAAGTTAAATCCTATAGGGTTGAAGGGTTAAAAAATTAGTTGATCATAATTAACTGGTTATTAATTTAAATTATAATTATTAATAAGTAAATTAAGAGGTAGAGTTATATCAATTACACCTTTTTAATATTTTCTATAAAAACATCTTCTTGCTGTATCAATTTAATCAGACTTCATTTCAAAAAAAATACAATCTTATTCTATAAAACTTATGATAGATTTATAAATGATAAACAACCCCCATACTTTTAATCAGTATTCTTGTTTCCTTTTATTTTTATTTTCAAAATACCTTTAATATGTTGTTAAATTTACTTCCTCCTTTGAGATATGACCTTGGTCAGCCACTCTTCTACACCTAAGTACCCCAAAAACCATTAATCATTTGAGGAAACCCATGACAACACCTTCAAATGGGTAAAAATGTATTTAATAAATCATTTTGATAAAATTAAAAAAATTCTTGAAAATATTTTTAGAAAACATGTATATGGAAGAAAAATTATTATTGTCCAAAGAGAGAAATAAAGTCATATTTTCTTAAAAACAATTCTCAATAATTTTAAGTAACAAATAGAGGAAAATGGTACTATTACTTGAAAAGTTCATAAATAACTAGATAAAAAGAAAATTTATTGCTTTTAAGATAAAAATATCAAACAATTCATTTAATGGAGACTTAAATACAATCCATCCCGAATAATGATGAGATTATGAAATAAGGCATTACCATTTTTGTAACTTTTGAATCATAAACCCCATGAAAGAAGTAAATTCAAATGAAACAATAAATACAATGAATATAAATATATTCATGTTATAAAATAAAATGGTAATTATATACACTGAAAAAATAAATAAGTGGTGAATATGACATATGTCTCACATAAGTAAAAGTGAGACAAGAAATCCCTTACCTCAAGTCACGACTTTCTTTGTATAACCTCCTTAAGTTAACACCAAAATCTATCTTAGGAGGGTTTTATAATAAAAATAAGGAATCTAGGATGTTGGGAGAGAATTAAGAAATTCATTTTGTTAGCTATTTTAAAAATAAAAATTCTTTGGGAGTGTGAAGTGGATATGAGAGAGGGTTCCCTTTTATAAGTGGGGGCCACACTTAGAATTTTCAAAGAAATTAAATCTATTTTAAAAAAATATTTTTCATAAAATCTCAGTGTGTCACATTCTACACCCCTTAAAATTATTTTCCCTTTTAAATTCCTTAACTCTCTTACAAAAAAACTAAGGATAGTTCTACTTTATCATATCTTCATGTTCCCATGTAGCTTCCTCAAGTTAGTGGTTTCCCATAAAACCATGACTAGGTGAGTGGTATTGTTTCATAAAACTTTTTATTTATGATCATGAATCTGCACTGGTTGTTCTTCATAGGAAATATCATGATCTAGAGGTTTAATCTTTGAGTTTAGTATATGTTGAGGATTAGGTATGTACTTCCCGAGGAGAGATACATGGAGAACATTTTGGACTTGATAGAGGCCCCGCGGAAGTGCCAAATGATAAGAAACCATCCCCACTAAATCAAGAATTTCAAAAGGGAAAATATACCTAGGTATTAGATTTAATTTTTATTTTCAAATCTCATAACCTTATTCCATAGATAAATTCATAGAAAAACCATATTACTGTCATCATACTCTAAATCACACCAATGATTGTCAGTATAACCTTTCTATCAACTTTGAGTTTACTTGATGTGCTGTTGAATGAAACTAGATTTCTATGCCATTTACTTAACTAGATTAGGCACCAATAGATTTATTTCTTCAAATCCACCCCAACATGTTGGAGTTGTAAATTTTTTATATAGAGGGATTCATAAGGATATATCTGAATGATCTAGTGAAATATATTATTTTGGGAAAACTCAACTAGAGGAAGGTGTTGATCCTAACCACCTATAAAATCCATTGAAAAAGACATCAACATATCATCAAGGGTTTTAATTATTATCTCAAACTAACCATATTTATAAGTATTATACATAGTGATAAAAATTATCTCCTTATACAGATCCTATTAAAGACTTGACTAGAACTTCAATGTAAACCTCACATCCCGATCAGATGTAATAGATTACGGTACTCCATGAAACCTTATCACTTATTTATTGTATATTCTAGAAATCTAATTGTGATCAAAATATTCTCTAATAGCAATGAAGTATACTGACTTAGTAAGGTGATCGACTAAAACCCATATAGTATTATTCCTTTTAGATGTTTTCGGGATTATAATGACAAAATCCTTAGTGTTGTTTTCCCATTTACATTATGGTATTGGTAAAGGTTATAACATAAACTTATAATTTTTTTCTCTCAGACTTAACTTATCGATATACCAATAACTAATATAAAAACTCCGCATTATCTATCTTAATTACATCCCACAAAAAATACTCTTTCACATATCTATACATCTTTGTATTTAGAGGATTAATAGATTATGAATAACTATAATCTTCCTATAAAAACTATTTCTTAAACTCTAGTATGGATAGAAGATATAAATTATTCCTGAACCTTATCATTTTCTCATAAAAAATATTAAATCTATGTACATTTCAATCTTTTTATAGATCCACATCGTCTTTATTCCCCTATATAATCTTCACATATATAGATGGCTGAACACTCATTTTCAAAATATAATATTTCTCCCCTTCCTTCAATATTTTAAGATCAATCATTTTCCAATCCCTAAATATTATATATTTTGCTATCCTCATCATAGATAATCCAACATGAAACTTTTGAATCAATGTATTATCCACCTTGTTTTCTTATCTAGGGTGGTAATGTATCGAGCTGTCATTATCTGTAATAAACTTCAACCATCTTCCTTGGTTCATGTTTAACAATTCTTGTGTGAATATTTAATTTAATCTTTTATGATTAGTGTATATATCATACTTTTCTTAATAAATATAATACCTCTATATCTTTAATGAAAAAATTTCCATATCTAACTCCAAATCTTGAGTTGGGTAATTTTTCTCATGGACCTTAAATTATCATGAGGTATAAGCTATCACCATATCATTTTTAAATCCCATGGTTATATATATGATAAAAAATATTTTCACAAAATCAACTTAATATGTATCTTTCACATCATTTAAAATAAATTTCATTATAACCAAGAAATCATGGAGGCCATTAGTAGGTGTTTCTCCCTTATTTCCCTTAATTTGTGGGTTTAATCCCTAGAGCCTTGTTGAATGTGACGGGATATACTTTTTACTAAAACTATATTAATATAATTCTAAAAACATCCCCCAAAATATGAAAAACTTCCTTAAAAATAAAATTAATCATCAAAGGTCATATAAATCCTGAAGGTTATCAATACCGTTAAACTTATGAAAAAAATTATTCTTCCTTAAATAATACTTCATGTTGAACCTAAGATTAACATATACTTATTCCATTAAAACATCTCAAAAAATGTCATTAATCACATTAAAATCACATCACTTAGAACCTAAAAATGGTTGTCTAAGAATTTGATCTTATAATAAAACTTAACTCATAAACCCATAATGGTATCTATAACTCTTATTTTAATCTTACATGAAGACATATATACTTCCAAAATTAACCAAATTCTTATATGTTTCATGATTCTCATAACCAAAATAAAATTGGTAAAAATACTTCTCTAGTATAATTATCGACTCCCAATATATAAATACTTGAACCCTTTTACTTCAAAGATTTGGTATAACAAAGGCCCTTCCTTGGTCTATGATATAACCCTTATTTTTGGGCATTGGATTGGACAATTCCCACATTCCTGACATATAAGGCATAAAATTCCTTGGAAATTCATTGCTATATAACCTTTATTTCTACATAGAAAACATCTTCCTCTACATTTGAGATATTCTTATAGGTACTTATTCCCACCTTTTTGACATGTAGGTTTCTGAATCTTATTCCCTATTTGTTTTTACCCCATGAAATTGTATAAAAGTACATATTATTCTTATTTAATGCAGTTGGAATCTCACTAAAGTTCACATTTTTAATCATATATCATGATATATGATTAGTCATAATCACAATATCATTATATATAGTCATAATATAATTTGGTTTTTCATAATAACTGAATTTTCCATAAGATTTAATGTTAAAATGATTCCTCCTGGTTTCATCCATTTATAAAAACAAAAAATAATAGTGTATGAAATAATAATCATAGTGGGGAAACTACATAATCATGAAAAATAATTTATAGGATGTCTATATCATGACACATTATTTTTAATCTATTATACCTTAGGTTTAACCTAGGTAATTCATGGTCATCATCTATTTAAATCCTCCAGTATGGTGCATAAAGTGTTTTTGAATTTTCAAAACATATCACTCAAGAGTGTCAAACTAGGTGTGCAGGAAGACCCATTTTCTTGCACTGAGTGGCAATCGAGTCAAAGCCCAATGTCCCCATTTTAGATTTATTATCCCTAGGTACAATTATTCCAGACCCAAATCCAATTGTATTATCTTGGCATGGATTTAAATACCTATAAACCAATCACTCTATCCTTCACCAAAATTCCAAGATATTTTCTTATACATAGACTTATCCTTATGTTTATCACTAATTTCTTCTCATCCTAGTTTCCAAAGGTTAAAAAATAATTCCATGATACCAACTATAACAACCCATACTTTTCATACATAAATATATCATCATAATATATGTATATTCATTATATAAAATAATGATACATGCCATAATCGTTTAAGTCTAGTGACTTTAGAAATTTCTATACATAAAAAACTAGTTCATAATAGAACTACATCATCCCCCACTAAGTAATTCATAACTAGAACCCTTATTAGACATATCATACATAAAAATTTTCTCCATAACTTGGGGAAAATAAATATAATAAAGAGTGATCTCATATGCCTAGTAAGAGTAAATATGGGAGATATTAATATAACAAGAGTATAAGGGTAAGAGAACATGAAAATAACAATTTAAAATCATACACTGTAAATCTTAGATCATAAAATTGAGTCATGAAATAACTCTTGGTAGTTCATAAGACACGAATCATAATGGAATAAAATAACATCATTCATGAGAGAATAAAATTGGTATAAGAAATATATTTGTAGCATACATATATGAATAGAATATATTCTCGCAAGGATACCCACCAAGACATTCACAACATGTTAGGTTTGGGAAAACCAACCACGTACCTACTTAGATCTTGGAATAACCTCCTGTTTACTCTCTTTTACGCATGGTATAACCTACTACATACCCTCTTGTTTTGATCTTGGGATAACCTCCCATGTACCCTCTTTTTTCATAGATCATTAATCACTACTCAATGAATTAGCGGGAGATATTGGTCTCAACCATAGCATAATCAAAAAAATTTTATCCCAAAAGATAATAAAACATTCCTCATATCACTACCCATGAAAAATAAATGTGTTTCATAAATATTTCATTATAGCCTAACCTATGGGGAAGAAATGAGTTTCATAAACATTTCATCATATCATAGATTCTAGGAAAGATGCAGGTTTCATTAAATTTTTTCATTATAATCATAAATCATCTACAAAAAGAATAAGGATGGTATCATTGGATAATATCCCCAATAATGTTTATGTAACATCCAAGCATGTCATATTATATGGAAAATGATTTTAAAATCTCACTTGGAACATTTCTTGATGAAAATATCCTTTTTAATTTGAAATCACTTATTGAAGATCTATTTTTTTACAAATATTAAATAAAACGTTTTATTTTAAATAAACTTATAGACTTGTAAAGTAAAATTTAAATCATTGATCATTAATTATGGTGGTAAATACCATTCATGATGTAAATGTTAAAATAAATATTTCCTTCATTTTTTCGGTAAAAAATCAAAAGTTCCTTTTTCAAAAAACAAAAAAAATATTGCATTTAATTTTTTTGTAAGAATTAAAACATGGGTAAAAAATTATTTAATAAATCATTTTTATTATTTTAAAAACATTATTTAAAATATTTTTAGAAAAAATGATATGGAAGAAAACTAATTTTCAACCGAAGAGATAAATAAATTCATCTTTTCTTAAAAACATTTTTCTGAATAATTTTAAGTAAAAAAGAGAAGAAAATGGTACTATTACTTGAAAATTTTATGAATAGCCATATGATAAGAAAATAAATTGTGTTTAATATATAAATATGAACAATTCATCCATGTGGGACTCAAACATAATCAATCTTGAATAATGATGAGATTTTAAAATAAACCCTTCCACTATGGTAACTTTTGAATCATAACACCCATAAAAGAAGTAACTCCAAATGAAAAATTAAATACCATTAATATGAATTGATTAATTAAATCACATATCAAATCATAATTATTTACAATAAACAAAATAAATAATTGGTGAATATGACATATGTCTCATTGAAGTAAAAGTGAGATGGGAAATTCATTACCTCAAGTATCAAATTTCGTCGTAAATGTTAGAACCTAAGGTATAATAAATATAGGTTTATTATACATATATTAAATAACCATACTCATATATATCATTCTATACGTAATTTACTTATTATCTTTTAATACCCATTTATTAGTAATTTCTTATTAAAACCGCATTTGGGGTAATAACTGATTTGTTTTTTATGTATGTTTTGGTTTGGTATTTTTGATACTTTTTCTTTGATAATGGTTAAATCATATATATAATATTAAAAATTATATAAGTATGTAATATATTCGTTATACATGTATTTATAGTAATACATTAAAGTTATAGATAGAAAATGAATTACACCGTTCATAAAGACGACATGTCGTATGTGTGCATAAATGCTATTTCCATTTTCTCTACGGATGAAATGAAAGAAATATAAATATTAATCAACCTTAAAAATATCATTTTTATATCATATATATTATATATATTCATTAAATATATCCTCATTACCATCCATGTCAAAATAAAATGAAAAATATATCACATCACTTCGTGGAGGTGGTAGTCTACATGTACACACAATCAACATTATCATTTTTCAATGGATTGGAAGGTAATAATATAGATGTTAGATTATAATTAAATAAGTATAATTATTTAATAAATATAATTTAAATAATTTAAATACATCATTATATCCATCCATGATAGGCAGTGGTAGCTAATGAATTACATATGTTCTTGAGGCGGCACTCAGTCGTACGCATGAACTACAATTTCCTTTCCCATTTTATGAAATATGAGATTTATATTAGTTATAACATTAACATAATAAAATATAATAATATTTTATATAATTATTGTATTATATTATCATATTTTATGAATATTTTAAGTAGATTGAAGAAGAAATAAAACAAAAATGCTCAGTCATGAACAATGCCTCTTCTTCGGACAACCTCCCTAGGTTAGCACCAAAATCCTTCTTAGGAGATTTTATTAACTAAAATAATAAATATATGATATTGGGAGGAAACTTTTTAAGATATTTTTTCTGGTATTGACCAACTAAAAAGGATTTTGGTGTGTTAAGAGGAGAGGAGAGAGGGTTCCCTTTTATAAATGGGGGAGATGACACACTTAGAATTTTAAGAAGAAAAAGTTATACCTATATTTTAAACATGCCACAAGGATAAAAAATATATCATTATAAAACTTTATGAGTTAAGGTTTAAATATTTCCATAAAATAGTATATGTAAAAGTTTTAAGTCATTTTAAACCTTATCCTTTTTGTTTAACCCTCATTGAACCCATTTTAACCTTAACCATATTAAATATTTTTTATTATTTTTATTATTAATTATGAAAAACATTAAGTTGAAATTAGTATATAACATTAATTATTATAATTAAAAATATTTAACCCATTTTAAAAAATTCAATCAATATTATTGGTGGAATTTTATTTAAAATTGAACTTGTAGTTGCGGTGAAAAAAACATTTTTTCAAAGAAATGGTTTTCATAAGTATAGTTAGTTATAATATATAAATTAAATATAAAATTGGTTATAATCGAATAAATTAGATTTATTTTTATATAATTTTTTTTTTAAAATTACTTAAAACAAAATTAATCTTTTAAATTATTTAAAGGAAAATTTAATTTTTAATAAAACTCATCATTTTTAATTATTCATTAAAAGATAAACATTTAGGATCCTTAAAATTTTCCCTAAGATAATTTTAAAATTTTTATCCCAAAAATAAAGTTCAATTTTTAAAATATATTTTCTAAAACTTTCCAAAATTACTTTTTTTGTTCAAAAAAAGAAATACAGATCATTGTTTGAGAAATGTATTTTTGAAGCATATAAAGACTTTACCAAAAATTAAGTACTTATTTATCAATATATTTTATTTATCTAAAACCTTTATAATTATTTTTCAAACTTTTTAATTCCTATTCATACCACAAAGTTTAACGGTTATGTTATAATGGTCTTGTTTAAATAATAATTTTAATAGTATATCACGATTTGTTAAAACTTGGTGTTGAGTATAATGCAAGCTATCAAAGAAATTAAATCTATTTGGAAAAAATATTTCATAAAATATCAGGGAGTTACAATGAGGGTTAATAAAATTATTATAGAATATGAAAATTTGAACCTAGTGGGGTTCCCTTTTCAAACCAAATAATATAGGGCTTTGGATATACACCCTTTTTCTTTCTCCTAGTTAAGGGAGTGAATGGATAAGAGAGGTCAACTTATGGATTGAATTTTGTGTTTCCATATATCTTAGAATTGATTAATAATAATTTAGGATGATATTTAGTCCCATATTAGTATAATTTATCTAGATGGGCATGCCTTGGTTTGGGATTTGGGTATTGGTTGGGCTTGAGAGGACTGACCAGGCCAGAATTTAAAAGCGACAAGGATTTTATTCCATCCCTTTCCAACATTTATTATATTTCATGGTATAAATTGTTAACTAAACCATAATTTTAATGTGGTTAGGTCCAAGGGATTTTATTCCCATTGATTGATGGTCCTTGACCCTAGTTTTTAGAAATAGACTATGAGAACCCACAAGGGGTGTCCCAATTGTGATGAAAATTAAGGGACCATATTGGTGCCTTGGTTTTTTTCTAGAAACATAGAGAATAATAAAATTAGGTAATCATATTATTATCCATGAATATAATGGTATTTTTAATAGTTTGAGTTCTTGAGAGACCAAACTATAAGAAATGTGAAATTTATTCTGATGTTTGGTGAGTTTCCAGCCTACATGATGTCATAACCCAAAAGTAATTTGTGTATTAATAATAGTTTTAATTATTACTCTAGGCATGATTTTATTTTTATCTAAACAATTCCTAAAAAATAAACACAAGACTTTTTATTCATTTAAAACACTAGAAATAGATACCTGAAAACAAGGCCAAAGAACTATGACTAAACAAAAATTCCTACAAGTAGGCCAATCACGGACACCGATAGACCCCACAACACCACAAACATGCACAGAAAGCAGTGGATTTCCTTCAAGTCTTCCACCAGAACCACAAAAATCATACTGAGCATTATGGGGATGAAGAGAGCCATCTTCCGTGTCTCGGTGTTTGAAGTTGGAATACCCTAATCACATTTTTATAATGCCTAAATTTGACCATTGCCCTTTAGGTGACCATTGAATTTACAACGGCTATAATTATATCCATGGGGTATTCTAGTTTAAGTATTTTATAATATTGAAATTTGTAAGTATTTTAAAATGTATGTTAAATTCATTAACACTCCTTTATATTGCATGATTTAAAAAAAACTTATTTCAAGTACTTTTTAAAAATGTTTTAAATGTTTTAGAAATTCTAGTGTCACAATGTTGATGTTTTTTTAATGGTTTAGTTAATAAAAGTATATGGTTTTGTAAATTAAATTTCTCTATGGCGATTTTTTTTAAAATTAACGCGTAATGATGTTCTAATTATAAAATCATCTTGAATTGTTTTAAGTGATTGGTTACATTAAAGTGGTATCATTGAACACATTTAATTGAACTTATCTTTCAGAAGCATGATATTTAAAATCATTACATTTGGGTATATTTGTGTACGTTAATTTACATTTTTTCTTTGAATTTGGAAACTTTTTTTAATACTTTTATTAAAATCTATATAGTTTGATTTACATATTTTAAAATTTCAATGTTTATAATAAAACATATTTTATACAAGTAATGATATTCTATATATAATTTATGTGAATTTTTTGTTTCTTTTTAGATAGTTATTTTGAAAATTGGGTTAATAAAAAATATTTACCCAATGGGCCATCCCTCTAGCTGGTCCAAAGGAGGTATCATGCACTAGAGGCCAAGCCTATCCTTCGACCTCAGAAAAGGCCAGCCCACGGGTGTGTCGCGAGCACGCACAGAGGATCTAGGTAGTAGGCCACCATGCGGGGCGGCACAACAGCATGAGGGGGGGGGGCACAGAAGCGCGCCCGCAAAGAATCCGATGCAGGGTGGCACCAGGGGGGGGGAGATTTCTGAGCAATTATTGGGAGATATAGACTTATAAGGGAGCGGTAAAATGGGTTTTTTTATGTGGGATGAGAATTTTCAATGGAAAATGAATCTGGACCACTCGATCTATCTCAGATCTAATCACGATTGTTCATTTGGTTTTAAATCCCACACCTTGCCTCATCCATCCGATCTTATTCAAGATCTAATCTCAACTTTCCTTTTTTTAAAAACCATAGACTCATTTTTTCCATCCGATCAAAGCTCAATCGATTTGGACCATTCATTTCATCTCCAGATTTCTTCTTCACATCGTCTTCTTCTACATCTCGCCAACTGGTGGTTCTCCCACTGTTCCTCCATATACTTCTTCTTCCTTCCTTCTTCCCCAAGATTCTATTTTCTATTTATATTGGCCATTTCTTTTTACCATGATTCTAAACTGATACTCTTTTTTATTTTATTTTCTCCACTTTCGAGTTTTACGCAATCTTTAAGTGTTTATATATATATTATAATCACCGTTTGACTTGGGGTTCCCCTTTTAAGAAAAATGTAGGATCTGTGTTGTTTTAGTCATATCTTGGGTCTTTTTTTATGTTTTTATGTATAAAATGTTTTATATAATATATATATATATATATATATATATATATATAAAGAGCTTATGTAAAACCCTATTGCACCCACAGTTACTTGTCCTAATTCTCCTCGACGCACAAACATCCCCTTCCCATCTTTGTTGCGCACTTGAAGTCAGGTAAGGGATTAGTTTTCTATGTTTTCATTTCTGTAAAACTCTTATGTCCTTGTATATATAGATTTATATATATAAGTATAAAGTTTCATATTATTTCTAAATATTAACTCACATCGGGTTTTCTAAATGTGTTTTTTTATCTATAACACATGCAAGAGTTTTCATGCTTTAATTTCTATATGCAAACCTTTCTTGTATTTTTTTTATGTTTCATGATCATAAGTATATATATATAATTTAATCCTAATCCATTCTGAAACTTAAAGAAAAAATTAAGTATATATATATATATACGATATCTTTATATAAATTTAGGGTTTGTGATCTTTGAATGGTGATCTTTTATTTTTATGTGTTGTTTTATGTTTTTAGTATACCCTTTTTCAATTTATGTATGCGTGGTTATGTGTAAATATATATATATATATACATACATACATATATATATAAATATAAGTTTGATTTCAATGTAGTTTTCACAAAACCAATCTTTATTGATTAAATCATGTTTATTAAGAATACAACTCTTGCACAAAATTACTAAACCTTGTTTCAGGTTGAGAAAAACTCAAGTATACATCATGTGTAAAAGGTTTATGTTATTTTCATACCCATATATATATATATTTACATATAGGTATTTTGTTTCTAGCTTCTCAGGTTTAAATAAATGTTGGCTATGTTGTAAAATTGTTTTCATGTTTAAGCATGAAGGATAAATGAATATATAAGTTTATGTGACCATCTCTTATTTTTTCATGAAGACCCCACATATAATGATAATTTTACATCTTTTCATTGCTTTCCAATTTTTCATAAGAAATGTATTTTATTATTTATATTTATGTTTTAAACTATTGGCATTGCATGGTTTAAAACAAGTGTTTCAAAGCCAGTGACATGACATGAAATGACTCACAAGGATTTAATGCAAGAGTTGTTATTTTATGTGACAACCCATTATTTATTTGTACTAGTTCTTACCACATGTTCAAAGGTATGTTGTTTTAGTTCATTCACGTCACTGTTAAATCTGAAGGCTACATGTTTTTTTCTTTTTTAATTTATCGCATGATCTATTTCAGTTACGTTCATGTATGTAAAAAAAGGGGGAGTTATGGAATAAGAATGTAAGTATGGGATCCTATGAATATAATACCACACCAGACATGTGAGGAATTTATTGTACTTAAATGATAAGATGGGTGTGCCCAGATAGTGATCTAATGTATTGGGTAAACTAATATTCTCATGAGACGTTATGTGCGACAGTCTTGGCGGTTATCCTTGGCTTGTGCTACTATGGGAAACGAGATTGACAGTTAGCCTTGACCCATAATACTATGGGAAACAAGACTGGTGGTTATCCTTGACCCATACTAAGTCATGTTTTATGGTCTTGGCGCAAGGCCTTGACAAATTCTAGCATTATACATTCCCTTATCATGTATTGTTAAAAGATCAATCAGGGGATTGTTCGACTACTGGAATAACCCTTGGCTAAGAATCTTCTATGGTATGATGATAAATGTATAAGAAAAAATTAAGTATGGAAATGGCAAGTTATATAATGAAGGGTATCTAAAATTAAGGTTATATGTATTTATTTTAAGTTCTAATGAATCATGATATGAATGTATATGTTTACAACTATGACCTTAGAGTTGGATTTATCAATTTATGGTTTATATACTTTTCATGCATATTTCATACATGTATGCACACTTTGATTTATTCTTTAATCGAAGATGTATGAATTTCATTTAAAAGGTATTTCTGAAAAAAATAGGGTTTTCAAGTAACCATTAAATTTTTTATTGACATGCTTCAAGAAAGTACTGTTTTCCTCTTGAGAATAAATTTTCTGATTATTTCAAGGTGAATGTTTTAAAAATGGAATTTCTTCAATTGTTTTAAGACCCCTTAATTGGAATTCTTATGCTCAACCTATATTTTAATTTATTTTTTATGAGATTTAGTAGAATATTACAAGATTTGAGTGATTCTATGTGACAACATCAATATGAATCTTATCCTAGTCAAGTTTTTGGAAGAAGTATTTCAGTAGTGTCTGATTTTCAAAAACCTAAACCGAATTGATCCTTTATGTTGGAATAAAATGTGTAATTGTTGTATTCAGGTATTTATGAAAAAATGCACACCAGGTTTCAGGCACTGATTCTAGACTTCTGGGGTCTGGGTCGTGACAGTTGTTATCAAAGGATCGGTTTAGGAAAACTCTAGAAAATTAGAGAAACTATAAATTACTTAATTACATCTTATTAAGAAAACAATCCTTCTCAATATTTGAGATGGCTGACGAATCACACCTTTTGTCTCTTCCAACGAAAGTACTAGAGACTTTGGTTGGAAATCATGTATAGAAAGCTATAAAACTTTTGAAAATATCCGTTTATCATGCCAAACCCTCTATCATGTATCCAATTCTCCTCGTGTACTCCAACTTCACCGAGGAGAAGTCCTCGACTATATTTTTATGATGCATGCCCAATTTTTGTTCTATGTACTATAATGAAAATAATTTAAGGGTTTGTTTAAGTGTTTTACCCTAGCTTATAATTTTTCATCTCGGGAGGACTTCTAAGAGGCTGCATTGGAGGGTGACCTCCAAGCAACAACATATCTTTGACAAATCCTGACCTATGATTTTTGTGCTCAAATTATGTACTTTGAAGTTCTTAAAGACGTGTCTATTCGTTTACTTTATCGATGTCAAGTTCATACTAATGTTACTCAATTTCATACAAGTCAATCTTACCTCACTTGGAACTTTAAATGTATACATGCGGTTGATCCTAGCTACCCGTGTTTCATATGGACCCAAGAGATTATAGAATTTGGAACAACCTTGGGGATCCATTTGACTGGGGACTGGGGGAATCGTCAACACCGGTAGTACCTTTGAAAAGACGTTTATGTTTACAACTATGCCCTTATAGTTGTATTGATCAATTTATGGTTTATACACTTTTCTTGCATCGTTCATACATGTATGTGCACTTTGATTTATTATTTACTCAAAGATGTATGAATTTTTTGTAAAAGGTATTTTTGAAAAAAAGGGTTTTCAAGTAACCATTGAAATTGTTATTGATATGCTTCAAGAAAGTAATGTTTTCCTCTTGAGAAGACGTTTTATGATTATTTCAAGGTGAATGTTTTAAAAAGGGAATTTATTAAATTGTTTTAAAACCCATTACTGGGAATTCTTATGCTCACCCTACGTTTTAATTTATGTTTTACATGATTTAGTAAAATATTCCAAACTTTGAGTGCTTTTATGTGACAACATCAATATGAAGCTTATCGTAGTCAAGTTTTTAGAAGAAATTTTTCAGCAGCGTCTGATTTTCCAGAACCTAAACCGAATTGATCCTCTGTGTTGGAATAAAATGTGTAATTTTTGTATGCATGTATTTATAGAAAGAAATGCACACTAGGTTTCAGGCACCGATTCCAGACTTCTGGGTTTGGGGTTGGGAGACATGAAACTTCTGGTAAATGTGTTTTATGTAATTATTCAAACACTTATGTATTTAGTTAACAAATGGTTTTATGTTTTGAGATTAATGATATTGTAATATTAAATGGATATGGATGTGACACGTTTTTGGTGTCATGCCAATTGAGGAGGGATTATAGTGATATGTTGGTTTGTGATATGGGTTGGGAAAACATGCCAACTATGAAGATGCGTGGTGATATGGCATGGGTTATGGTATGAGTTGGGTGAAATTGGAACCATCAGAAAGTTTTTATATGGGTTGTGTGTTTATGATGACCATGAAAATATATGGAAGTATAGAATGGGTTATGTAAAAATGGGTTGGGCCTTCATGACAACCATGGATGTGTGAGTTGTTTTTAAATGAACATTGTGATAATAGGCCGAGCGATCATTCCAACCATGATTATTATTAAGGGATGAGTTTGGGTTCAATCAAACTATCTCCAAATGGATGTTTTGGGTTAGGTTGTTATTCCAAAGTTGGGTTATAAATGATGGAGAATTGATGTGTATTTTTTGTTATATGGAACAACAATCATTGATGGTTTTTGATATGAGATGATTTGAGAACTTACAGGTTGGACATGATGCTTCATGCAGATTTTTCTAGGGAGTTGGTTGTGTGATGTGGAGGGTGGGACATGATGCCTCTCGAGATAGTAGTATTTTGAATGGTTGGATAAGATTTATCACAAATAATTTATAATTATTTTTAGTTTTTATATATCCTAAGATGATTTTTTAGATAAATAACCAAGTGATATGATATGGGATATTGTACCTTGTTGATATTATGGTGGTATGTTCAAAGACACATTAAAAATGGATAAAGTAGGTATGGTAAAACCTGGGTGGCTTGAGCAGTACTCATGGTCATGGAAAGTGTTATATTTACTATTGTTTATTTATTTATTCAAAGCATATCACATTTTACATGAACCATATATACTGGTTATTTTAGAGGTAGCATTGGTGGTTTCCAAATAAGTTTCAATCACACCATAATCAGGGGGTTGTGACAGTATGGTAAATAAGTTGGCCTCTTGGTTGTAGGTACAAGTATGGCAGAGGATCTATGTTGGATGGTTAAGCTGGATAGATAGGGTAGAGTTATGTGATGTGATTGAGTGAGGAATTGGAACTAGGTGGTGGTTATGTTCAATTTTGATTATCTTGGTCTGAGTTTTTTATGACCTACCCATGAGATTTATTATTGGTATCTATCTGACTTGTGTGAATCTTAACTAGTTTATTTTTTATAACATGTATTATTTTAATTACTTTTAATTGGATTTTATTTTGATGATATTTTTTATTGGTCTATGTGACAACTTTTTATATTCTACTTATAATATATTTTATGGTTTTTTATACTAGAGGATATAGTCTCCCCATGGTATCACCGTAGACCCTCACTACTAGCCAACAACCTATAGCATACGAGGAGGTGTGCCTATGGTCACATGGAACTCCTATCTAGTTTCTATTGAGTGATCCAATCCGGGACATTACAAATTGGTATCAAAGACTTGTTTTATTTTCCTTACTATTTAAGATGTGATAGATAAGAGAAAATAATGGTATGAACTTAGGATAGATGCCGTATTTTTTCTTAACGACAACATATATGATATAAAGACTAATTTTCAAGGGAGATAGGATCAATGTTTCTATTTTTTGATGATATAATTGGGTTTATTATTATTTAGTATGATGTTTTAGATTTATTTATTTATTGATTTTTCTATTAGTCCAGAGTGGAAAGAGGCATACATACATGCTTCACCATTGGCATTTAGGTTTACATGGAATGTTCATTATTGCGTGTGATTGTGATAATGGTTCTTAAAAAAGGTTTATTTTATTTAAAGTGTCATTAATAAATAATTTATCATCTTCCTAAATAACTTATTGGTGGTATTATACTTAACCAAACTAGATGGTAATAATTGTTATAATATATGTCCTCATAGGGTGATGTCATTTATATATATGTGGATGTGACCTTGATCCCTATGTGGGTAGTCTAGTATGTAGATTCCTAATGAGGATTAATACCCTAGAGTGGGTAGTTAGATTGAATATGAGATTCCTGATATATTTAAGAACCCTAGAGTGGGTGTATTAACATATGAGTTTCCTTATGATATCTAATATAGTGTTTGGATGTTGCTCTATAAGTTGTGTCTTAAGTAGGTTGCATCATATATTTTATTTAAGAGAGTCTAGTGATGTTGATATAAGAATTAGGCTACTTAAATTCCCATTTAGAGTATTTTGGATAAGAAAGAAATAAATACGGAATAAAAAAACATTTTAAGTAAATGGGAAAGAGTTTCTTAATTCTGGACAAGGAAACCACATGAGGGAGACTAAAACATAGAGGAATCAATATAGAAAACAATTCCAAGAATAATTATATACTTGGAAAGGATAAGAAGAGGTCCTAAAATGGGGACACTATGAGAGAATCACATTGAGACCTTTTATCCCCTTGGATTTTCAACCGATCACTAAACAACATGGAAATTTGATGTGGGATCATGAGGCATGGAAAATGAAATGTGTGACCTGAAACTAAAATGGATTCATCTAATTCATCACCCTCCTTTCACCTAGGGGTTATATGCTAAAAACAAGGGGAAAACACTATGTGTAACTTCTGATGAAATAAATTTCATGTCATAGAAAAAGTGTTTCCATAACCATGAGCTTGAGTTAGAAGAACTATTTGAAATTCCATGCAAAACGATAATTGAAACGTTATGAAGTTTTGGATGATCATGAAAATCCAACTCATGACATAAGTGATTTTTCAAAAATTTTCTACATAGGGGATTATCTATAAAGTTTTTTTCTTTATTTAATGTGAAAATATTTTACACCATAGTATAGAATTTCATACCCTAGTTGAATATGGTTTCATGCATAGGAAATAATGATTTTAATTCTTAGAGAATTAACATGAGGCCATGGGGGTGAGGATATAGCTAAATCCAATAATGAGTTGGGAGATGATGAAAACGATGTCATTTATGTCCATGGGAAGAAATTATATAGTTCATAGGCCCAATCCAAATGTAACATAGTGAAGATTATTGGTGTGGAATTCAGTGTGGTGGTACATGCATTCAAGGAGTGAAGAATCTATAGAGATTCAAAAATATAAAAAACTATAATGAGTTATTCAATACATTTAAAAAATACTGGAGATTTTTTAGGGATGCTATTTCATGGTGATGGAGAAGTTTCATCATGGTCATAAGAAGTGATGTGGGTGGAACAATCATGATGTCCAATTTTATGTCATGGAAGAAGAGGAAATGTTGTGTAAAGATCCACACTTTGGTCCTTAGATCTAACAAAAATTTAATAGTTCATTTAACTATATCCTTTTTGGTCCCAAACAATAGGATTACCCTGGGGGTGAATCATGGTATTAAAAATTCCTTAAACTATCATTTCCAATTATATTATCCCAATTATAATAGGAAAACCTCTCTCTATATCTCCCCCTAATAGTCAATATACAAAAAAGTAGTAAAATAAAGATAGATAAAATTTTACACGGTTCACCCAAACTGGGTTGATCTAAGGATAATGAAAAGGAAATGTACTAGTGCACCTAAAAAATTAATCTCACTTCATTTTCTTTTAAAATATCATGTGTCTTCACTGACTCTCTTGGCCTAAAATATCTATAAAATAAATGAATAATTTAATTATCTTTTTATAATACAGAACACACTACTTCCCAAATAATTCATTTTGTCTTCCTCAAACAATAGGTTGAATTTATACTATAATAGGTGTAGCACTCAACACAACCTCAAACAAATTCCATCCAGAGAATATCATATAGTAAATCCTAATTATTTTTGTTTAACATTCCTTTAAAAGCTTATAATTCTTATTCTTCTCTCAAGTATTATTCTAGAATTACACTCCCTCTATTCTCAAAATAAAAATATTAAAATCTATTCCATTATTATTTTTTATTTTGAATAAATATAATTTATATCATATAAATATGTTTATAGAGTCTCCATAATACATATTTTTTATTTTATTTCTATTTTTAATATTTCATTATCTGAATTCCCATGTGTTAAATATTTTCATATTTGAATATGGAAACTCTAAATTCAGTAGAAAGATACCATATACAATTAATTAACAAATATCTTGGAATTAATTCCCCCTAAATATTCATAAAAAACATGTATTTAAAAATGCACAAGATCCCACTATTTTATCTCCAAGTCGTGGCTCCCCTCTACATGACATGTTAATTGGTTAATATCCAGATCGTCCAAATTAGTACAAATCTTATATACAAATCATATAATAAACATAAAATAAACCTCCTTTAATTTAGGTGTGATTTTATCTACTTGTATTGGTTAAACTGGTAATAAAATTTTAATGATTAATAAAATATCACAAAAAATATTCTAAGTTAATCTTTTAAAAAACTAGATAAGGTAAAGATCCTTATTAGATGATCCTCTATTCTGATATAACCTTTATAATATTCCTGAAACAACTCTTATAGTTTTTTTAAATGAATCTTATATAATCCTGAAATGACTCTTATTCCTCTCCTAAATGAATATTATGGAGTCTTTAAATAGCTATTATAGAGTCCCTTTAATGTATAATGACTCTTATAGAATTTGAGAAATGATTCTTTTGGAGTTCTCAATGACTCTTATAGATTCTCCTATAACTGCTACATAACATTATAATGACTCTTATGAATGACATCCTTTTAAAATTTTCAACACCAAGTCACAGAGTGACTCTTATAGAATGCAAGTATGACTCTTACAAAGTTTTACTTTTTCAAATTTCCCAACCTGAATTAATCATAGAAAAAATAAATGACTCTTATAGATTAAGATTTCTCTAACTTCAAGACATCTTGTAAAACCAATTTTTTTTCAAAATTACTCTACAATACCTCTAGACTTAAAAATATGGATTCTATAAGAATCTATAATCTAGTATAGAATCTCCATAAACTAACTTGTAAAAAAAGTGGTATCATAGTAAAAGTTTTCTCATTAAGGTTTTATTTCTCTCTTTGATGTTATGGTAGCATACAAAAACCATAAGGGAATCCCAATTTTCAAAGGCAACAATATTAATCTATAAAAAAACTGGAATCAAAATTATTTTCAATCATTGGGAATAGAAATATTCACATATTTTATTCATGGGATATCATCTATCATGAAAAGTGTATCTTTATAAAAAAATATAGTAGGGAGCTTGATGATGATGTAAAATTAGTCAATGCATTTAGAGGACCATTATATAATGTTATATACACAAAGGTAATTTTGTGTAAATACTCACATGAAATGTGGAAAAATATTCTCAATATTTATGAATGTGATTATAAGTTATGTGAAGTGAAGTATTAGGTACTATAGAACAAGTATGAGGATCAAATAATTCACCCAAATGAGTCTATGGGAACATTATTTGATCAGGTAAATATCACTGTGAAGGAAATGAACAGATTGAAAGAAAACCTATATGATGTAAAAATCATAAAGAGTATATTTATAAGGTTACCACTATGTATTAATGTGAAGGTATCAATGCTTTAAGAGAAAAAACCAAAAGAGGCGACACTAGATAGTTAACACAACACTCTCTTTGAACACGAGATGAGGAATAATGGAAAAACATTTGTGATAAAGGAGATTTCTTAGGAAGTAACATTCAAATAAATGAAGAAATTGATATTGGAATATAATCCCGATGATAAGGACATTGATGAGGTAATATCATCTCTTTCCTCAAATCTCAAAAAAGGAAAAGTAAAATTTAAAGGCAAACTTATATTTTCTATCTTTTATTGAGGTAAATTTGTACATCACACTATAATATGTCCAAATAAATAGGATATTATGGAAAGTAGGAAGATACCATACAAAACAATTTAAGGGTGAGAAAAGTAAGAGAATACCATAGTAGAAAATTTTCAAAAATAATATTTTTTTTTCTTAAGAATATTTCATCTCAGAAAAAATGGAAGAAAAATAATTATGGATTGAAAAGACATCAGTGTGGAGGTTTTTATGGTTATTTTATATAGAACATGGTTGAGAATTGCGATGATGAAGGTACTGAATTTGAGGGAAGATTCAACACCAAGGATAAACATTAAGCTGCTCCCAATGGGTTAAATTTTGTAAAGAAAAGAAGAAGAAATAAAATGGAGTGGTGCATAACTCCAAACATTATATGTAGTAGAAAGAAGAAAATAAATTTGATTTAAAATCTGAAATGAATAAATTAAATATTTAATTAATAGAAAATCAAAGAATAAATTTGAACTCAAGATCAATATTGAATAACAGGATCCGATCATTAATGGGTTGAATGATTTGGTTAAAGATCTTTCCAAAATAATTTAGTAACTTTAAGGGGAGTTCATGATGATGCAATGAAGGCTCAATGACCAAGACATATTTCTAACCCTTGTCATGACTACCAGAAGCTTGAGGGAAGTAGCCTCTAAAGAAGCTAAAGATGTACATGAGGAATCAATAGAATAAGTAGTTCCTTACCCAAAAGTTTATTATTTCAAATATAAATGTAAATATGTTATGGGGATTGATTATAAGTAAAAATAAATGGTGGTTAACAAAAATCTCTAAGAACCTGAAGTGCACTGTGTTGCATTTGTTGTCAATGATACATGTTGTTGTCTTAGAATGAATGGATGTCAAGAATTGTCAAGATGTGAATGCCAAAGGTTGTGTTGGTGTTGGTGATGAAGAGAGAATGGCCATAGTACTAAGATGCATGTCACTTAGGAGATTCACTAAGTGGCATAGGAGATGTGGTTGAAACATTCTCTATAATATCTGACGATTGTTGAGCTGTTCTTAAAGTTCCAAGAACTTGTATCCTGACGATACAATGTCACAACATTGATTGAAGACCATGCATTGTCTTCACAATGCATAAGGAGCTCGAAGCAAGAGATCCATCCACAACTTCTAAGTGGATGAAGTGGATTAATGAAGTCCATGCACTATCTCTTAGTGCATGTGAATCAGAAAAAGTTCCAATTGATCTCTGATTAGATCAATGAAGTTCATTGAAGAATTTATGTGATTAAGGAGCTCGGTTGATGGAAGAACCTTCAAAAATTCCATTCTTAGATGATGATTATATGTTAAAGAAGGATGATGAATTCTAATGAAGAAGAAGAAATAAAGAAGAGGAAGAATGGCTTAGAAGAAGAGTTGTGGCATTTGGCATTTGAACTTGGTCACTTTGTTTTTACACAAAGGACTTGTTCTATACTTGCAAAAAATTGGCCAGCCAAGGCCAGCCTTAAGGGTTCAACCCCCAAGGCACATGTGGGCCTAAGGCGCCACGCCCAAGGGGGGATCCCATGTGGCCAGCCCGGGCGGCAAAGGCAGAGGGGGCCGTGTGTAATCCCCCGAGGGCACGCGGTGGTGAAACCCGCGCACCCGGAGAGCATAGTGGGCGCCAGAAGCGCGCCCGCAGGGAGCAAGGTGGGCGCAGAGCGTGCCCGCAGAGAGAACCCGATGCGGTGCGGCACCGGGAGGGAGGAAGTTCAATTGAGCGGTGGAAGGGAGCGCTTATTTGATAAACCGTGAGAAAACTGGGCGCCGATTCGATGTGGGACGCGGAAATTTCACCCGGGACAGATCTGAGCCGTCCGTCTCATCGCGCGCTGGATCGCAACCGCTCATCTCATCTGCCGCGCGCCGCGATATAATCCGGCCGTCCGATGTATTTCAATCGCCCAATCCGACGGCCGTGGCTCGTCTTCCACCTCGAGCTCGAGCCGAGGCACCTCCCGCAGCCTCCTTCGAACCAGAGGCTTCCCCGACGACGGATTTCGAGTTCCCGACCACCATTGCCGAAGCCGAAGGCATCCTCGTGCTCGTCTGGCCATAATGAACAGTACCATGCATTAAAATGAGCCTGCATGCAACAAAAGAGAAAATTAGATGAAGGCCGAAGCAACCGGAGGTGCGAGGCCCGTGGTTTGTGCTCAAAGTATTAAAGAGGCCATGTACACGTTAAAATGCATGCACGTGAAGAAGGCCGAAACATAAGCGATCTCGCGTGAAATAGAAAATAAAAAATGGGATTTGCGGCTCGTTTAAAGATTTCAAAGATCCGAAATCTTCGGGAATTTATGTTGGAAACACGCGGAGCATGTGAGGCATCTCTTGCCTATAAAAGGAGCATCCGAGGCTCTCAAAATGCTGCTGATGTTTTTGTTGAAGACCTGTTGATCCGTGAGAGCCCTCTGCCTCGCGAAGACGAAGCCCCGCGCACACTTGCGCGCTACTTCTTTGCGTGACAAGAAGAAGAAGGAGGAGGAGTCCCCTGTGCGCTATCCTTTGCGCGACAGGAAGGAGGAAGGGCAGCGCCAACTTGCGCGCCCCCTCTGTGCACCGCGGCCCCCTGTGCGGTAGCACTTGCGCGCCCACAGTGCCTTGCACCCGAGGCGTGCGCGCCCTAGAGGCCTTGTGCACTTGCACGCTGCCTTGTGCACCAAGTGTGCCTTGCGCTTTGAAGAAGAAGTGAGGCCGCGGCTAAATCACTTGCTCGCCTTCATATTGGCAGTGTTAATTGCATTCGGGCAGTGGGTGTGAAAATTAGAGGAGGCCAAGGCTTAGTGCCTTATGTGAGCATCAAGTAAAGACCTAGCATATTGGGTGTATGCTAAGTGAAGAACAAGAACACCCTACGACCACTTATGTGTGTGCCATGTGCTAAGAAGGCCACACTTTGTGTGTGAAGTGAAGAAGGTTGAGAGTTAGTGTGTGCAAGTGAAGGAGGCCAAGACTTGTGTTTGCTAATTGATCAAAGGAAGTGTGTGTATGCAAACAAAGCAAGAAGGCCGAACCTAGTGTGTTCACTAAAAGTGTAAACACCTAGAAGAAGAGGACATCCACACTAAAGTATAACACACATTATGTGTGTAAGCAAATTGAATTAAGTGTGTGAAGGAAGTGAGTTGGTGTGTGCTATAATTGATTACACCCTTTGTGGGTTTATTGCATCAAGAGGAAGAAAGGAGAGTGCATGCATACATGCATGCACATGCACACGTGAACAAAGCCAAACCAGCTTGTGTGCATTTGAGGAGACCAAGACCAAGAGTTCTTGAAGAGATTTGAGAAGACCATGCAGTCAGTGCATGAGGAAGGAGAGCTGCCATGCATTCAGTGCATGATGTTGAATTGAACTGAGACTGAGCCAGACTGAAGTGAAAGAAATTGTTTGTCTGAGTTTTCAGTGATTGAGAAGAGCCTGATCAACAGAAGTGATCAGAAGTTGCTGAGCAAGACCAACAGACCTTTCAGAGGCTGTTGAAGATTCTTGAAGAGTCAGGCCGGGTCATCCTTAGAAGAAGGTGATAAAGCCCGAGCAAGACGAGAAGACCTGTTCACCACAAGTGAGCAGAGGTACAGAGCAAGGCCAGCAGCCTTTATCCCAGGCTGCTGAGGATACTTGGAGAAGCTTAAAGTGAAGAAGAGCTACTCGTGTGACTCGAGGAGCCAAGAGAAGACCCTGTGGGACTCAGGGAGAAGAAGTCTTCAGTGGGATTATAGAGCAGGCCAGTGGGACTCTGGTAACACTGTGTGACGCAGTATAAAGACCCTCCTGTGGGACTCAGGAGAGATACAGTGGGACTCTGTATCGACCATTGTAATTTTAACAGGTTATAATGGAGAATCCATGCTGGGAGAGCATGGCAAGGATGTAGGCCTTTGGTGCCGAACCTTGTAAATCCTTGTGTCCAGTGCCTTTACATTTACTGCATCATTCGTGGAAAGGTGAGAGATACAAGAAGAGTGGATCGAGGATTTAACCAGCCATAGAGGTTTAATTGATAAGGAATCAATTTGTAAAAAGTTTTAAAGGATCACTGATTCACCCCCTCCCCCTATCAGTGATTCACACTGATCTGGGCACTTCAGAACCCAATCTCTAAAAGAAAGTTGACTTGGGTGAGGTACAAAAGGCCCAAAAGTCTAGCGGTGGTGTATTAAAGGCACAAAACTATACACCATGAATTTGATGTTATTTTTTATTGAAATATGGGGTATATATAATATGTGTGATTTATAGAAAAAATGAATTTTTTGTCTCAAGAGAAACAAAAATATAAGATCATAATTTCTTATACTCAATATGTTTTAAATGGATATTATTTTTGTTGTCAAGGATTAAGACACAAAAACATGTATTTCTCATCAAGGGTATAAAGGTATGTACCATGAGGGACTCATAAAAGGAAATTTCAGATACTAGAAGCTTCATTAAGTAGGAATAAAACACACAATAAGTTTATAGTATTGTAATATGAGAAATATATTATGGATTTGGAGGTGGAACTACTTCTATCACCATCAAAGGAGAGAGAGTAGGGAATTTGGATCAAGAAAGGAAAATTTGATAAAGTAAACATCACCAGAATTTCTTAAAAATAAATGGATAGAGATTAATAATGGATTCTAGATAGTGTTTTTACTTCCCACATGATGGGAAAAAGATATTGTCACTAATATAAAGTATGAAAAAGAAGGCATTATCCATTTTGAAAATGATGAATGAATGAAATTTTTTTACTAGATGATCCAATATATGATGTAAATAATTGAGGTACATGAATTCATTGGTGGTTGAAGTCCTTGGTCATAACTTACTAAGTGAAATTCAATTTTGTGACTTAGGTCATGTGGTTAATTTTAACAAAAATATTTTCATCATAAAAGGAAGAAATAAAACTATTTTAATGAAAAGTCATCACATAAAGATAAATCTATATCTCATTAATAAAGAATAATTTTGGTGTTTTCTATCTAAAAAATAAGAAAATTAGTTGTGGAACAAACTGCTTATCCATTTAAGCCAAAAGTATTTGGATGAATTAGTGATTAATGATGGATCATGTGACGTACATAAACCATCACATGATCTCACCTACACGTGAGACACTTTTTGAAAATAGAATAAAATTCAAAGGACATAAAATCAAAGGATAATAAATAGAAAAGGTTTTATGATTTGTTACATTTTTATGTGTATGTGATTATTAAGCCCAATTTTTTACATAGGAGTAGGTACTATGTATTGTTTATTGATTATTACAATAGGATTTCATGAATTTCATGTTATATGAGATTAGTGGAGAAAATTATTGGGTTAAAACTTCATAAGTTATAAACCAATAATATAATAAAATTCATAAATAATCAGGTAAAATAATATCTTGAGAAGCACATTATAAGTCATCAACTATTATTGGTAAGGCCCCTTAACCAAAAAGAGTCATTGGTTAGAGGAATTTAATTTTCAATAATACGGGTCAGAAAATTCTCATTAAAAATATTTTTCTAGAGAATTATTTTAAGGAAGATATGATAACATTAGTATACATCTTCAATAAAGATTTTCTATGTTTACATTAAGATAAGATGCCCTATGAGATGTGGTAGGGGAATAATCCAACATTAAAAAAATTTCAAATATTCAAAATTAAATGATTTATTCTCAATAAAGACAAGAAAAATATATTTTAATATCATGGTATAAAGGTATTTTCATTGGATATTTATCCCAAATGAAGGTTCACAAATTCTATAATGAAAGCCTCAGGAAAAATTCTGAAATTCAAGATGTCATTATTGTTAAAAGTGAGTATATTTTGTTACAAAATGAGAAAAGTTTTCAAAATTACAATAAACAAATGTCTAAATAAAGTAATGATGAAGTGGGTAGACAATGAGGAGAACAACCATCTTTAGAGGTCTCATAAGAGGAAAATGATTATGGAGAAAATACAATAGGTATAGTGGCTATGAAGGGAAATAGTAGGGAAAATTTAATTGAAGGAAATATTATTAGTGGCTAGACAGCTCTAGTAAAAACATAGAGAATGGGGTATTCAAAAGAAACCTCTCTATTATAAAAATAAGATAAAAAGGGTACTAAATAATCTACCAAATATGAAAATTGGGTTTTGTCCATGAATAAATAACTTGAACAAATTGAAAAGAATATTAGTCGGGAATTTGTTCCAAATATGGAAAATGAATATGTTTTCAGTACTAAGTGGGTTTTCTAGAATAAACTCAATAAACAAGGAAGGGATAATTATAAAATATCACAACTAATGTGTAAGGGATATTCTAAAATTATAGTTATTGACATTGATGAGAAATTTCCCCCCATTTCCCAGTTGGAAACCATTTTAATTTTATTATAAATATTGGTGAAATAGGGTTTTAACATATATAAAATAGATATTAAATTAGCATTACTAAATGGATTTCTTGATGAGGAGGTGTACATTGAGAAACCATATGTATTTCTTATGGATAAAGATGAAATAAAAGTGTGACGATTGAATAAGGATTTGTATTACTTAAAGTAAGCACCTGGGGATTGGTATTCAAAGTTGGATCAAAACAAAAGAAATCTTGGATTATAATGATTTTGAGTTGATCATAAGCGACACACTAAAAAGGAAAAAGATTAAAGAATATTGGTACTCATTTTATATGTATGATATAAGTTTTTTAGGGTTGTATATTTCATAATACATATTGTTTTAATATTACATGAGGTAAAAATTCGAGATATTTATAAATAGGTTAGTAACATTTTCCTTGGTTTATATGAAAAATAAGGATGGGATGGTAAAATTATTTCCCAATAAAAATATGATATATATGTATTCAAGAGCTTTGGAATTAAATACTAAAATATAATGAAAACTCTGGTAGCTACTCATATGATATTTTGGAGAGATGATAATAGTGATGATGTCAATATGATGAAGATTAAAAATATTATTGGAACCCTCTTGTACCTGAAAAAACACGACCTAATATTATGTTTTCCACAAGCCATGATACATATTACTGAATTTAGCTCAAGGAAATCCACATTCTTTTAGTGAAAATATTTATTTAGTATATCAACAATATAGCAGACTTCGAGTAGTTTTATCACTAAAAATCATAGAAAGAGTTGTTGGGATACACTGATGTGGATTGGTCAGGTTTAATAGAAGATCGGAATTTGACATCAGGTGGTGCTTTATATCTTGAAAATTCATGAATTTATTAGATTATTAAGAAGAATGTCAAAATTTATATTAGCACTATAGAGTATTAATGAATTATGGCTACTTAAAAATAAACTCTATTTCTGTAAATAAAACATCAACATTAAGATATTATATTTGGTGTGAAATATCTTATTATTATCATGTGTGAGAAATTGATTGTGTTTTTTTTCAAAAATACAATCCATCATTCAATTAAATATCACATTGAGATAAAGTATCACTTTATCCAGGAGAATATTGAGAAAGGTCTAGTGAATTTTGAGTATGTGTCCATTGAAAAAGAGTTTTGTATATTATGAAGAAGGAACCACCGAAAGTAGATTATGAAAGGCATCAGTTGGATCTTGGTATCCAACCAACTCCCTCCAAGTATATGGGTTGGACAAATGACCCCCACTCCCCAATTTTATTTTCTATTTATAATAATTAATGCAAAATATTCATTGAATTTGATATCTATATTTATCACCTTCTTTTATAACATTCAAATAAGTTCTATTTGGAATATTTAACAAAAGGGGGAGAACATGATAATATGTTAGTGGGAAAAGTTGTTTAAGAATATATTTTAAAATGAATTGGTCTAGGAGTATTCTTTCATTATGAAAAAGGGGAAGTAAACTTACTCTATTGATTTAAAGATGTGGGGGTATTTAAATATTTAATCAAGGGTGAAGCTTTGTGAATGAGTTAAATAGAATGGGTTCTTAAGACGTGTTCTACATAGGATATTTTCATTTAAATATTATTTCTCACACTGATCTTGACTCAAATGGGAATAGATATGATGTTTAGTAAATCATTAGTACATTATTTGAAGGAAAGGGATTTATAAAATTGTGATAGTCGGATCTGATTTCTTCTAAAGTATTAAAGTAATGAAATTTTGAATTTATTTTTATGTTTTCAACAAACCTAAAGGGGAAGGGGTTGGGTTTAAACCCCCCCTTAGAATATGTTTTGGGTTCTTTTATAAGGTATTTAAAGGACCATCCAAAGTAACTTACAAATTCTTGTAGAACTAATATATTGAAAGATAGAGGTGTTTTAGAGTAATTATAGAAGGATCTAGGTTGTACAAGATACCCTAATTTTGTCTAAGTCATACTCTGTAAGAGTAATTTATTATGTATAAGATTCATTGAGGTTATTTAATTTTGTAAAATAAAACTTCATAAGAGTCATCCATAGCGTTTGTAAGAGTCACTCTTTGACTTAGTGCTAAAAATTGGAAAAGGTTCTAGACCATAAGAGTTATTTGAATATTTTATAAGTCACTGGAGACTTTAAAAGAGTCATTGTGAACTACCTAAGAGTCATTTTCAAATTTTCGAAGTCATTCTGTGGTAAAGTGACTATGTAAGAGTCATTTATGGCCACCATAGGAGTCATTTTAGGTTTTAAATAAGAGTCATTCTATAGAAAAGAGACTCTATAAGAGTCATTTTTGGAACTTCCTAAGGTTCATGTCATAAAAGAGGATCATTCCATAAGGGTTATTCCTATGAGGACCCGACCTTATACATTACATTTCTAGATTTTACACTGACAAATGTGACTCAAATTTTTTCCAGTTAATCTTACAACATAAAAATGAAATAATGGATCACTTACATACCTAAATACCTTTTAGTTTTATAGTTTTAGAGAATTAAGATAAACTATTAAATAAATAATACTCATGACTTCATGAGATTATTTTTCCCATATACCAATATTTTCATATTCCATATTAAGTATTCAATATCTCCCACAAATTTCTTTAAATAAGAAACCTTTTTAGACTCAAAAAATTTATAATAATTATTCATAAATTTGGGGAAATGAAACATAATAAGGGTGATATCAAATTTTTAGTAAGGGTAAACATAAGAATTAACAATTGAAATTCACCAAAGACGATAAGATCAACATAAGGGTATGATGAAAAAGTCAAAGTTAATGAGAATAACATAAGATAATTTATACCATCAAAACATGGATCATAAATCATTAAACATGTCATAAAGATTTAATATAGGGAAAGAGTTATGATAATGTATAATCATGAAAGATTTGATGTTAACCTGGATTAAAGGAATAATTTATAAGACATGGAAATCATAAATAATACATTTTGTTATCTTGTAAAATTTCCATATCACACTTACATATGGAGTAACCCTCAAAACTACACATGAATTAACCCAAATGGTTAAACTTGGAATAAACATGACAATATATTCCCATAAAATCTTAGCAAAAACCTAATTAGTTAACTCCATACCATATTGGTAATGACCATATGGTCAACTTTTATACCCAATGCATTTGAGGAATATCATAGGCCCACCCGAAATTAGTTTATAATTAAACCACACAACCTTATTCTATAATGGAATCAACCATCATCATAAAAAATATCCAAGAACCATAACATGAATAAATTATATATATCTTTTGTTTCCTCATAAAACTCATAGAAAAAATCATTATACCTTTCATAACTTCATTAACCCATTGAAAAGAAATGGGTTCCATAAAAGTATCTTTGAAATAATATTAATTGATATAGATAAATAATTAGGACGATATAAAAAAAATAACCCCAATGGAGTGTAATTAAAATAAATGGTTTTTGACATTTAAGAATTGTAATACCATTAAAATATTATTGAAAACATTTCTGAGGAATATACACTTTTCATTTTGAAAAGTCACTTTTCAAATCTAAAAAAATGTTCATATATTAAGCAAAACATTTTCTTTGAAAATAACCTTTTAAGAATATAAATAAAGATTCAATTCATTGAGGGTTCATGATAGTGGAAAAATCCGTCCATCTCGTAAATGTTAAAAATAAACATTATTTTCAAAAACTTTGAAATGAAATTCAAAGAAACCCATGCATAAAACATCAATAAATTTAATTTTTAAAACCATTTAAAAGAAGTTAAAATATCATGGAAAAAAGATTTATGAATTAATTTATGTTCATAAAATTATTTTTTTGAAAATATTTTATAAAACTTGGATGTCGAAGAGAAATATTCTTGATCTAAAATAAAATACAATATCAATATCACTTAAAAATGAATTTCTCAGTGTTTCATTAGTCAATAAGAGATGAAATGTTAATTAAACCTATAAAATCATTTCATAACCAAAGTAGAATAAAAATATAAGATTCAATAAAATAATAGATTATAATTTCTCCTATAGGAACCTTGAAAATAAAAAACCCGAAAAGAAAGTAGATTGTAACATAAATCCTTTGCCACTTTGGTAACTTTTCTACCCTAAGTAACATGAAAGAATAACTTTAAATGAAACTTTAAATGTCATGAAAATAATTCAATTAATGATATAACATATCAATCCAATGAGGTATAGATTAGTTGGTGATCTGGATGATACCCCTAATGAATCCAACTGGAGAGACGTGGGATCAAACCTCATCCTCACCTAGTATTTTATTGATTAATAATTGGGGCTTGTGGGCCCCCACTGGTGGGGGGGGGGGGGGTTCAACCAAATTCATTCAACATCACCATATTTTTGTGGTGTCCTATGCTACTTTCACAGGTGGTGTGGAGATACCTATGGTGAATTTACGGGGACAAAGATCGGTAAAAGACAGTGGATGTTAATGACGGGGTGGCTGATTCTTTAGGAGAGTCTCATATGATGATCGTTGGAGATGCAAAGCTGGCAAATTTGACGCTTTAGGGGGTCTCAACCAACATGATGGGAGATATAGGGCCAACGACACTGGTGCTTCAGTGGGTCCCGCCCGACCATAGTGGGGTGATGTAGGGGTGTAGAATCTATCCTTACGATAATAAGTGATGTAGGGATGGTGATGCTAGTGATTCAGGGGGTCTACTATTCTGGATTTGAGGGGGTGTCTCACCTGATTATATATAATATATAATATAAAATATAAGGATGATCTGGTCTAACCCTTAGAAGGGGTTATAGACTAGGTTATCCTTATCTTGGGTTGTGTGTGGGTTTGCGTTTGACTTGTAATTATAATACCAATAATCTACCATAAATATGTAACATATAAAAGGGTAATTATATGCATTATATAAAATAAATTAGGTTCATAATATCAAAATATGCCTAAAAAAAAATAAGACAAGATCCCTTACCTCAAGTCTAAAATTTATATGTATATCCTTTAAATCTTGTATAATACACTCATATAAATTATTTTATTTATTAGAAAATTTTTTAGGTTAAATAACTTATCCTTAAAAAATTTATTTTATTTATATTAATGATATAGTTTATTAATTAATCCATTAATTCTACATCAGGTGTTTTGAGGATGTTCAGTTCATAAGTTCAAAATGACTTATATATGGTACCTAAGGTAAAATAGGTCATTATAACATAACCTGCAAAATAATATTCATGAAATAATTATCATTTTTATACATAAATTATAATTTCAAATCCAACCATTAAATATGGTTATGAAAAATGAAATATGTTATAATCATGGAGATGGTTGGTCATATATACGCATGATAAATGTTTCCATTTTCAACCATAATTATGTAAAGAAGGTAGGTATTATTTTAACATTCAAGAATAATGATAATATACTAAATACAATGTTACTTATTTAAATATACTTACATATTTTATCCATGCATTATGGTTATGGAAAAAAATCACATCGCTTCATGGAGGCAGTAGTCCACAGGTATGCATGAATGACATTATCATTTTTTAGTGAATGGAAAGGTAACAAGGTAAATGATAAATTATATTTTAATAATGGTAAATATTACATTAATATCATATATACATATTAATTTCATCATTATTATCCATTAATGATATATTTTTGGGGAAAAATAATCACAACGGTTTATGAGGCGGTAGTCCGCCATACAAATGAATGGTGGTTTTGTTTCCCATGCGATGGAAGAGGAGATGGATATAGGTTGTTCCATTAAAATAAAAAATAAGTATATGGAGGAAAATGGTGCTATTATATCTTCATTTTTAAGGAATATTTTAATTATGTGGAAGAAAAATAAATCATAAATTCTTGATTAAAAACTATACCTATTCTTTGAACAACCTTCCTTTCTTGAAACATTAATCCCTATAAGGTTAGTATTCTATCTAAAAAAATACCCAAATAATGATTTTAGGGATTTTAGGAAAATATTTGGGTGGGTATTGTCTAAAAACATGGGGTTTTAAGTGTAAAGTAATTAGAAAAATAGAGTCCCTTTTATAAGAGATAGTAGGGGCACTCTCGGATATTCTCAAAATATTAAATTGATATAAATTTATTTTTAATTAAAAATGAATCCAAACTAATTTATTTAGAAAATATGATGATTATGGTTTAAAATAATTTCATACAATAAAAATTATAAAAGTTTTTAAGACATTGTTTCTCGTATATTTTTGTTTTAATCCCTCATTAACCCCCTTTACACTTACTGTGACAACAAATAATTTTACACTTTGAGGGTAAATATAGTTACTATAAATGAAGAAACGACCCATAAATAGACCATGGTTAAATTTAACAACCATATACTAATAAATTTTATGAATATAATATTTTTATAAATTTTATATCATTCAATAAAATACCATTTATTATAATATATCATTAATGTTAAATTTTACTACTATTAACTACTTCGATTTTAATAACATCATGACAACAATTAAAATTTGAACCAATAATTTCATTTTATCTCTAATATGTAATTTTAATATATAAATTCATGGATAACATTATTATTTCAAATTATATTTGTTTTTTTATATTTTTAGCATCATTTATATGATTTTATCATTAATTAAATAATTACCATGTCTGTGTTGTGTAGGCATTTCAGGAAATTATTTATTCACTAAAAATTAAATATAAATTACCATGATGAAGAAAATTATTTTAGTATTTAAAATTTATATATATAGTCGAACATATCCTATAATTATTCCCATGTTAAAAATATTATTATTATTAAAAATAAGAGTATGACATTTTTTACTTTTCTTTAAATAAAATATTATAAAATGAATTATCTCATCCAAATGGACAAAAAATACATATAAATAAATATTGGATGATTATGGAAGAAATGGAATCATAAAATAAAATTAAGGAATGTTTTAGGGTAATTTTATAATCCTTCTCATTTTATTTTACCTTTTGTTATCTAAATTACCCCTTACCGTCATAACAAAAATTACTATGGTTACTATTCATATTAAAAATAATAAAAGGGACCTATTTAAAAAATTTGAACCAAATTATTTCAAATATTACATTCATTTTTTAAAATTTAATTCATATAAATTGAATAATTTAATTTAATATCAAATCAACAAAATGTGATGAAAAACATTTTTTCATAAAATTTTCCTTTTTTAAAAATAAAATTTTTCCATACTAAATTAAATTATAAAATCCATTTTTAAAACCACAATTGGATTATTTAAAATAAATATTAATTAATAAAATTTTAAAATAAATCCAAAATATAATTTTACTTTGTAAATACTTAAAAAAATAAAATATAATTTTTAATAAAAATTAGTATTTTTCACTATTCATTGAAAAATCTATATTTTCATGAAATTATCAAAAAAAATGGTAATTTTTATATGATGAATTAAAAAATTAAATTAATTTTTTAAAATAAATTTTCTAATTTTTTAAAAAAATAATTATAATATTCACTCATAAAAAGAAAGAAAACCAATTTTGGAAGAAAAAATATTTTTGAAGAATGAGATTATTTTAAAAAAAATTGAGTGATTATTTTATAAGAATTTTTCAATACATTAATTTTGAGTAGGACCTTTATTTTTATTTCATAAATAAATTATTCCAATTTATACCAGCTAATTAAATGGCTAGGTTATAACATTCACATTTAAATATAAATAATTCATTATACGTTTAATCTTGGTGTTGCATATCTTGTATGATATAAAAAATAGTGTTTATTTTTAAAATATTAGGATACTAAATTATTCCCCCCTTTAAAAAATTTTATCCTCACAATTTTAATTTGGGTTTGATAACCAGGGTTTGACTTTTCAAAAATATTTTTATTGAAAACCCACATTTTAAAAAGGGTCGATAAAACTTCTTCCTGAAAAGAGAGAAAAAAATATGAAGGTTATCTAGAATAAAACATAGTAGGTTTAGAAGTAGGAAAACATAAGTGCGAAGTGAAAACATTGATATGGAAGAAAAAATAACTACTATGGACTGATAGAGAGTGATAAAGAACATGGTTATGAGAAAGTTAACCATCAAAAAACCATAAATCTGTGATGGGATAAAAGACAATTGATTTCTCAAAAAGAAAAGTAATCTGCTAAAGTTTTTGTTTTAATAATAGTTTTCCTAATGTTTAGGAATTATTTTATTACATATAATTTGAACATAAGGAAATATACTTACTTTTCAAGAATAATTTCATCTTTTAATCAATTTACACCACAAACTCGTTTTTTTTACTCCAAATGATGAGTATTCAAGATTATTTATTTATTACTAAAGCACTAGAAGATAGTTTTAATGGATCAAATAATCCAATTTTTTTTAATAATATATTCCTCTTATATTAATACAATAACCAAAACCAAAATGGCTACATTATGATATGATAATTCCATAAATGAATAAACCTTCATAAGAAGAAAGACTACTTTAATTTTCAGAATTCAATAGTAATACCCAAAGTTCAACGTAGTTCATTTAGTAAAAAACTATCCTTAAAATTCATCAAAATAGTCTTGACTAATAATGAAATCCAAAAATTCATATTTGATCATATAGTCTTACAATATAAATGTAATATTTATCTCCAAATAACAACAATTGCACTTAATGTCTCACTCCCAAAAGTATATGCCATGATCATAAAATTTCCAAGATATTATAATAATTTCTAGAAATAAACTTTTTGGATGGAGTGATTAACTCAATAGGGGGTGAATTGTGTTCCCAATAAAATTTCTATTTAAAACACTTTAAGGAAAAATCCAGGAAATTAATAAAAAACGCCTAGTTAATCAAAATAATAGAAATATATAAATTTTATCTTTAAAATAATTTCTCAGAATAGGATTAAGGATAAATTAAAATATTTTATAAGTAACTTAAATTTTTAAATTAAATTTCTTAATCAAACACTTTATTTAAACACAAATTACAACTAACTATCAAAGTAATGTTTTTTAGACGTTTCAAAGAAGATACAATTTTAAATTTCAAATAGAAAAACAATACTAATAAATTACACTGTGGAATATAAATATGGGGTTAGGTCTCAAGATGACACTTAATTTCCTCCACTTAGAAATCACATGTTTCCAAATATAATATTGAACAATAAACATGCCCCATAACCTGGATCAAGTTTTACAATCAATAACACACAAGGTTGACCAGACTCAAAGAAACTTCTACATTTGTACGTGGTAAGAAAATTGTATAAGTGATGCATGCACTCCTACATAGTTATCGAGGGTAGAAAAATGATAAAAATTTATAGAGTGTGTCATGTACACACCAATTTGTGATGAGATATAATATGTGTAGACAAGAATATAAATAAAACATACAACTTGAAAAAATAAATCATAAACAAAAAAATAAAATGAGTAGAGATATAATTTAGTGTTTTTGATCAATATAAATATATTTAGGTGTTTAGTAATCCTTGAATCATTCATTAGAAGGATCTTAAAGTGGTTTCTCGGAATGTGTAGGAAAAAAGTGTCATGGATTTCTGAAAAATCCTTCAGTTTCAATCGGTCAAAGTCCACGATTCATTCAGCATGAGAAGCCTATAATATCTATGAATGTAACACTATATTTTAATTTTTTTCACACACCCCAAACATGCATGAATAAGGATGATATCTTGAATATATATCCCTCTAGGTTCAAATATCCATTGAATAATAAAACAAATCTTGGATCCTCATACTAGGAACTAAATTTGGAAGTTATGACTTTGTATTCAATGAATCCATGGAGTTGTTTAATAATAATAATTATTAAATCCATGGGAATATTGAATTAATTAAATTCCATAAACTACCCATTGAAGTAATTAAATTATAATTAAAAATCTAAATAAAAATGGTAGCACTCTATGTTATATCCTTACTGGTGGTAGATATAGTCTAATGGTAGATATGTCTGGAGGTAGATCAACTCTGGGGTAGATGTACTGTAATTTTAGATATACTCTAGTGGTATCTTGGTCTAGTGATATATTTAGTTCACCAGTATATATTTTTTGAACTAACTGTAGATGTATTTGAACTAACATTAGATTATTACTTTACCAAAATTGTTTCCCAAATTTACATAGAAAATTATTTACTTTCATAAAACATTACACTTGTTAGAAACATAATAATCATGATTGTTGAACATTAAAATAAAGAGGTACCAACAATATCCCCCCTCATGATCAAAAATCATTTCATTTTATAATCATGTATATAAAAACAACTATAGACATAATTATATGAATTTGAAAAGTAATAGTATACTTAAAATTTAAAATTACTAATGTGAGATACTAATTCATCTATATTTAAAACAAAATTACAATTTTAAATTCCATTAAATAATAATCCCACATTTGGGATTATCAAAAATGTAAAGCGATAATCTAGTAATAAAAATAGAAATATGAAGAAAAAAGAATCTACATTAGATATAATGTCAAAAAATATTACATATTAAAATGCTATACGAATTAAAATACAAGCCCCACCAAATAATAATCTAAATCAAAACTACTCTCAACTCAATTAGAGGAATGGTCTACATGATTCTTACCATTGAACGAAACATGAGGTACATTGTCGGAGGTTGAGGGTGCATAGGCAGATTGAGAAATCTCTATGTACACAACTATTCTTAGATGGTAAATAGATTCAATGAGATATATGATGAAAGGTTGAAATTGTGGATTCATGGGTGAAGAAGAAGGTGAATAAGTGAAATAAGACATAGGTATACCTTTATGTTCCATCACTATAGTCCCAGAGACATATAAAAATTACTTTATCAAGTTAGAAAAAATATATAATGATGTTTTCCCCATGATCCATTGCTGTGAAGAAATATTTATTCTCCTCTATAAAATGTATGATCAGATTTTCAAAAAATTTCAGCTGGTTCACTTATTCTTTGAAGGCCTCGGTTACAGGAGGCATCCTTAAATTTTTAGCAATAAACTTAAAATTAAAATTGAGCTAATTATTTGTATAAATTCTGGGAAGGTAGTATTTTAGGTCCTTAGTGATAATATTCCTATCACTCCGAGCTTCATTTAAACACCCCCTAACCAATTTATAGATGAGATCACCATGGTAATTTATTTTTTGAAGATACACCTAATGTTATATAGTGATATCACCCAAGATATAATGAAACTACTCTATCATAATGGCTCTGATCATATCTACATCAACTAAAGATGTAGGAGGTGGAGCAGTAGAAGAAGAATCACCGGCTATAGGTAAGGTGTATAACCTCTATATAAGGGATATCTGGACTAAAATAAGATTTATTATCATCTATTCTATAATGTTATTGTCTTCTTCCATATCATTAGATAATTTCCTATTCTGAATCTTCAGTTATTGAATTTTATAATCATATTAGGCTGAACGCGTGAAAAGACTAGCTAAAAAATCCATCTAGTGTCAACTTCACTCATCTTGGTTTCCTTACGAGGTTTGGATATAAGAATCCCACTAATAACATAAAGTATCATAACTCTTAAAGTATCCAAATTATACTTAGTGACATAATAATAGGGTAGAGGAGCATTTGGTAGAGAAGAAGGAATCCTCTCAGAACTAGGCCAAGCATTCTGTTCATTTCTAGATTCACCTATAAGAGAATCAAAGGGAAAGGATTACAACTAGAGAACCTCATCAATTTGTTCTACTAGATACCGCTTAGGATATTTTACATCAACAAGGATGGAAATTAAACCATTATCAATTGGAATTACTTGGTCACTATCAACACTACCACCACCAGAATCTAGGTAGGTGATTCCCATCAATTTTAAACTATGAGAAGGATCCTCCTTGTATTGAGCTTCAAACTCAATTGTGGCTAAAAAGATGGTTCATCCCTATGAACAGGTTTTTAATAGCTAATTATGGGGATTATCCCTTAATAGGTTCTCTAGACTCATCTGTGGGAGTAGATTCTTGGTTATAAGGATAAGTAGAACCAGTTCTATGATTATCTATAGACCTACCTGAAATAGAAAAAACTAAAGATGAATATGATTGTCCTCCCTTGACAACATCATCATCATCATACTACCCTTTATAGGCCTAAGTTTCATCACCATCCATTTTCAGATCCATTTGAACCATATAAATCTTCAACTACTTCCTTTGATATTTTAAAAGAACTCTCAAAATTTTCTTCAGGTGAGACTTCAGTCACTTCCTCTAATCCTTAACTTAATATATTTCTCTAGTATGAAGAGAAATAGAGGGATTGGAAGCTCCATAGAAAAATATGATATCTTGACCACATCTGGGTCACTCCCTTCCTCAACTAAAATAATAAATTCTTATTCCCTGATTTCAGCTTCTTCTTCTGCTTCCACATCCTCATTAGAGTAAATCACAACTTTATCTTGGTCTAAACCAAGATGAAATATATCTTTAGGTATTGTAGTCTTATGAACATGATTGAAATACTTACATATATTATCCTTGTCCACCACCCATTTCTTTAACCATGGATTCCAATTTTCCTTCATCACCTTGGAGGTAAACTGTCTCAAATAAAAACCACCAAAAATTACCACTGCTTCTTCATCCTCATATACCAGGCCTTTGTCTTCCAACATAGCTGAGATAAACTTAGGATAGATCAAGAAATATGATGTATATGTGGTCTTGATCATCTTCATCATATGTACCATTAAATATCTATATAAGTTTATCACATCCCCTATTTTCATAAGGAATATGAGAAATACATCTTGATACCTTATCATGCTAAAGTACCCCTTCGTAGGAAGAATAATGCGTTGAATGAATTAAAAAAAAATATACACTCCCCATCAAGTTCTATAGTAGTAGGACCTTGTATATCATCATTTACATTCAACTCTAGAAGATCATTCTCATATATGAATAATTTTCTATTACCGAGAATGGATCCTTTAAAGTCACATGAAATACCACTATGAGATACATTGCTGTATTTAAACCAGTGATTTGAAAAAAATTCGAATTATTTTCCATCAATCATACTTATAATCACATCATTATTCTTAATGAAGCTATACACTGTATACTGGTTAAATTGGTTAACAAACCTAGGAAAGAATGGATGCTCGTTCCTTGAAAACCACTCAACCCATCATTGACACTGGATCACTTTTTTTTCTAGAGACCATCTCAAAACCAACCATTTAACATCTATATTTCTTTTCAGAAATGATAACTCGAGTTGAGAGTTACGAGTTCTTTGGTTCGAAAACTACTGTGCGTATCGATTTTCCTTGTGATTTCATTGAGGGATGATATCATTTAGGAGAGGATATGGTTGTGTCTGTCACTCTAACAATTTCACCAATTTAAAGGGAGAAGGAAGAAGCAGAAGAGTTTTAAGTCGAGAGAGAAGGGAAGTCGAAAAGATCTAGAGGAGGTGAAAGATAGAGTGTTCCCAAAAGCAGATTTAATATTCGATTTTATAATTTAGGGTTTTAGAGAAATAAAATAGAATAAGATACACATAAATAAATCTTATAAAAATGTAAACATAGAAAATAGAACTGGTAGAAAATGAAACAGACACTCTACTGGTAGATCTCCCTTAGTGGATATTTCAATAGTAGATCACCCATTGGTGGATATTCCAATGGTAGATCACCCAATGGTAAATCTCCCAATAGTGGATCATCCAATGGTGGATCTCCCAATGGTGGAAATTCCAATGGAAGATCACACAATGATGGATCACCCAAAAGTTGATCATCCAATGATGGAATTTGAAGATAATGGACTAACTGATGTTTATCATTCATAGTTCATGTTTGATATAGCTTAATATTTCAAAATTCTATGGTTTTATAAAACTTTCATCAAGTTGATGTTCTATTCTAATGAATTCAAGAGTTATACCACCTTTTTGGAAATGATCTATCAAAAATTGACACCTTATATTAATATTTTTTCCTAGAACGAGATACATGATTCTTAGAAATTTTTATTAAACTTGTATCATCAAAATTTATAGGGACATGTCTAAATTGATATCCATATTCTAGTAAAGTATGTTTCATATAAAAAATAGGTGCATAAAAACATCCCGAAGCTAAATAATCAGCCTTAGAAGTAGATAGTGTAATGAAGTTTTTATTCTTATTACACCATGAAACTAGTGACTTACCCAAAAGGTGACATGTTCCAAAGGTGAATTTTTTTATCCAAAATACGTTCGCAAATATCTTCATCTGATTATGTTACTAAATATAATTCCTGTCCTCTAGTATATAATAGTCCAAAATTGGTTTTACTCTTGAGGTGTTTGAAAATACTTTTTATAGAGTAAATATATTTCTTTAGGATTTTCTTAAAAAAGGGAACAGACACATACACAGAACATAATATCTAATCTACTATTAGTTAAGTATAGAAATATTTTAATCATATCACTATAATTGGTTTGATCTATGAACTTTCCAGTTTTATCAATATCCATCTTATAAGTTTTACTCGTGGGAGTATCACTACATTTTTTTTATCCAAAACAAATAATTTTAAAAGGTGTTTAGTGTAATTTGATTTTAAAATAATCCCATATTTATTTTAAAAAAATTTAAAACCAAGAAATAATTTTAACTCACCCATTAACTCATTTTAAATTCACTTTACAACATTTTTGAAAAATGAGTACACAAATAATTTTTAAAATATCTAAAAATTATATCACGAACATATATTTTTATAGTTAAAATATCATCTGAATTTTTTTGATAAATAAAGTATGATCAAATATTCCTTTTGAAAAAAATTTTGAAATTGTAAGAGTTGATCCTATCATACCAAGCTCTAGGATATTATTTTAATTCATATAAATCATCATTTAATGTAAAAATATGATTTGGAAAATAAATATTTTGAAATCCAAGGGGTTGTTCAACAAAAACATCCTTAACTATGTAAACATTTAAGAATACACAATTTAAATTCATTTTATATAGTTTTAAATCTAAACGTACTTCATAGGAAATAAAAATTCTAATGAATTCAAGTCTAGATATTGTTACAAAGGTTTTCTCATAGTAAATACCTTATTTTTGATGATATCCTTTATAACCAATCTTGATTTATTTCTAACTATAGTGCTCGACTCATCAACTTTTTTTCTAAAAACTAATTTAGTTCCAATGGTTAGAGTGTATTTAGGTCTATATATAGTTCAAAAAATTTATTTTTGTCTAATTTATAAAGTTCTTATTACATTAAAATCACCAAAAATTCATCATTTATTACATCATTATTGTTCTTAAGTTCAAGATGTGATAAGAAAGATTAATGTTCAACCAAATTTCTAATAGAATATCGAGTTTATGTTCCTCTATATACATCTCCAAATACAGGATCTAAGGGATGGTATCTATGGGTTCTAATAGTTCTATGAAAATAAGTTCCAGATTTCTCATTATCCTCTATAGGTTTGTGTTAATGATGTTCCTTAGATCTGGATAATTTTTCTTCTTGTTTTACAAAACTTCCAAAAGGTTTAAAATTTAAATATAGACTACAAAGGCCACCCTTAAGATTTTCTAAAGTAGTTTTGGGCTCATGTGGATCTGTTTTATCAAATTTTACGTGTACATATTCTTCCATAATCTTAGTTATTTTATTAAACACCCAATATGAATTGCTAGATATAGAAAACCCAAGGAAAATTATTTTATCACTATTGGAAGAAAATTTGTCAAGATCTTCCTTTGTGATGTGAATAAATAATTTAAAACCAAAATCTATAAAGTAATTAACCTTTTGTTTTATTATATTCCATAATTTATATGGGGTTTTCATTAAAAAATGCCTAATTAACAAGTTGTATTCACAACTTCTACCTAAAAATAAATCAGTAAGTCATACTCATTAAGCATGCTATGGTAAATTTCTTTTATGGTTCTATTTCTCCTTTCTACTATTCCATTCTATTACGGGTTCCTAGGAGAATAAAAGTTATGATTATAGCCATTTTTTTAGAAAAATGATTCAAAATTTTTATTTTCAAACTCACACCCATGATTACTTATTATGGTATTAATTCTAAGTCCATTGATATTTTCTAAAATTTATAGTTCTTAGTAAAATAGGAACAAGTTTCATTTTTTTATGATAGGAAGAATACCCAATTATATCTAGAAAATTCATCCACCATAACATCAACATAGTGTTTCCCATTTATGCTAGAAACTCTACAGGGTTTAAAAATATCCATGTGAACCTACTCTAGCAGTTGAAAAGTTGAAACTTATTTCTTTTATTTAAAATAGATTTTGTATTATTTCTCTTTTTGACATGGGTCACAGACTTTGCTGTTTGGGAAATCTAGTTTAGGCAGATCCGTAACTAACCCTTTCTTAGTTAGATTTCTAAGTTAATGAATATTGAAATATCCTAGTCTCCTATTCCAATCCAAAATTTTTTAGGAAAGGAACTTAGACATGAAATGTTTTGTGAGAATAAGGAATCTAAATTAACAACATAAACATTATCATTTCTTAAAATAGAGAGAATTAATTAATTTTTAGAACAAAAAACTTTTAAGAACGATTTTCAGATTTAACATGAAATCCATCATCATATAATTATGAGATAATATTATACTTTAATACATCTATAAATAAAAATTTAGAAATTAAAATATTATTATAGTTTTCGATTTTACTGAGTCCAATTATTTTTACTTTGGCATTATCACTAAAAGTGAAATGTCCACTATCAACCTTGATTAGGTTCTTGAAACTTGAATAGTCCCCAGTCATGTGTGTGGAGTATCCATTTTCCATATACAATAATTTTTTACTGGAACTCTTTAGCAAGGTTTCCTATAAAATAGATTTTAAACAAGAAATGGCTTCGGTACCACAATTTTCGTAGGTCTAGAGATGTTAGTAATAATGTATTTGGGAATCCATAATTGCTTAACAGGTATTTTATAAAATGATCTAAGACATTTAGAAATGAATAATTTTTTATTTCTAGAAGAATAAAAACTACTAACAGAATTAGTATAATTAGAACTAGGAATAAATTGAATTTTAGTAATCCTTCTTTTTCTAGGTTGATATCATATTCTAGTAGTATATTTAGGTTCAATTTTCTTTCCAAACATATAAGTAAAGGTATTTCTTCCATTTTTTAATATTTCAAAATCCCTTATTAATTTCTCATTGGATAATTTTAACCCATTATTTTCTATTAGAAATATATAATTTTTATACTTTACTATAATAAGATCCATTTTAAAGTGAAAAAACAAGGAATGATTCTTTTTTAACTTTTTTTTTATCTTTATGTTCATTAACGGTATCCTAAAATATATTATAGTATTAAATAATTACTTCATTAGACATTTTTTATTCACTATTTTCATCTTTATAAGGATTATAATTATAAACAAGAGATACAAAAAAATATTAGATACCTCATATGTGTTTATCATAAACCACATACTAAATCTATCATTTTTATCTTATTTTCTTGATTCTAAATCAATTGATATATCTTTTGAATCACTTCAAGTTTACTTCATATATTTATTATATCTCATATCCTTATACTTATAATTTTTCTTATACTTTATATTAGGATAGTCAGATTTGACATGACATCTTCTCTTTCATTCATAACAGAATATCTCATTTGTAGTATCATACTTTTTATAATATTTTATCTAGTTAAATATATCATCTTACTTTCATTTATAACTAGGTTTACTAAATAAATTCTTCCTTTTTTACAATTTATTGAGTCATCTGTACAAGTGGTCCATTTATTCATCACTATCAGTAGGAGACTCTTCATCACTTGAGATATCAGCTTTGATCTTCCATTTTTGTTTCAAAGTAGTAGTTTTAGAGGCAAAAAATTTCATCTTTGGTTCATCTTATTAATATCTATTTACCTCGAGTTTCTCTTATTACATAAATATATTTCCTATAAACTCTTTAACTATAAACATACTTATGTCACATAACTCTTGAATTGAAACTAAAGTCCCTCTCCATCTGTATGGTAAACAGGTCAACAGGCGCATCACTTGGACTTTGTTTGAAACAAGTTTTACCAATGAATGTATTGTCTTCATGATATCATTTAACCTGAGATACATATCATTAATTTACTCATCATGTTTCATATAAAATTTATCATATTTAAAAGTATATGTATTCACATGCATTTTTTTACATTTGACAATAATTCATGAGAAATAGCCAAATTATCCCAAATTTCAAAAGTAGTGGTACAATTAGAAATTATATTAAATTATTCATCACCTAAATTATAATATAAAGAGTTTGTGGATTTAAATTTATTTTTATAGGATTATTTTTCAGAATCACACCATTTATATCTAGCAGTTTTGGGTAATTAGTATTTATCTTCAATGATAATCTATATCTCAACACCCATCCTTTTAATATAAATTTTCATTTTAATATTACATAATTCATAAATAGTTCCATTAAAATAAGGAGGATGATTATTAACATTTCCTTATTGTTTATTATTATACATAAAGAATTAAATTTAAAAATGATACAAATTTAAGATCTTTACGATATAACTAAATCAAAGTTGACAATATATTTGAAAATATTATGATACTAAATGTTGGTTAGAGTGAGTAACTCAACAGGGGGTTAATTGATTTCCCAATATTTTTTTTGTTAAAAATACTTTAAAACAAAATCACCCATATTAATAAAAATATGCCACTAATAAAAACAGTAAAAATAAGAAAATTTGACCTTTCAAATAATTTCTGAAAAGCAAGATTAAAGCTTAGTTAGAATATTTTATAAATAACATAACTTTTTAAATTAAATTAATTAACCAAACACTTTATATAAATAAAAATTAATACTAACTATCAATGTAATGTTTTGTTAGAGGTTTCAAAAAATATATAGTTAAAAATTTGAATTAAAAAACCCAATAAATAAAACAACAAAATAAAAAAGGGGTTGGATTTCAAGTCAAGACTTTAGAAATAACCTGCTTCTAAGTTTTTTTATTAAATAATAAAATTGATCCATAACTTGGATTGGGTTTTACAATCAACATCACACAGGGATGATCGAGCTCAAAGCCTCTTCCACAGTTGAACATGGGAATAAAAGGGTACATGTGACACACAACCTATTCTATAGTTACCAAGGGTATAAAAATGAAAAAAATTGAGAGAGTGTGTCAAGAAAACTCCAGTTTGGTAGACGGGACAATGTGTATAGATTAGCAGATCAATAAAACACATAGCTTAAAATAATAAAACATAAACCTAAAGAGAAAATGAGTAGAGATATAAAGTAGTGGTGTTTCTCAATCTGAAAGGATTCAGGTGTTCATAGATCCTTGAATAATTTATTGGAAGGATCTAGAATAGGTTTCTCATAATGTGAAGAAAAACAGAGTGTCATGGATTTCTAAAAAATCCTTATATTTCAGTCTATCAAAGTTCATGATTGATTCAAAATGATATGTTTGTAATCTATATTCATGTATCACTCTATTATCCTTATTTTTTTACACACCCCATACATACAAACATAAGGAAGATCTTCTAAATCTATAGCTCTACAGGTCAAAATATTCGTTGAAGAATAATAATAAAAAATTCTAGATCCTTGTACTGGTCACTAAATCTGGAAGGTATGAATTTTTATTCAATGCTATATGGAGTGGTTTAAGAATAATGATTATTAAATCCATGTGTGTCTTGAATACATTAAAATACATAAACTAGCTGTTGGAGGAATTAAATTTAAATTAATAATTTGAACAACAATGGTAGTAATATGGTGGTCGATCCTTATTGGTGGTTGATCTAGTCTAATGGTAAATCTGTCTAGTGGTAGATCAACTCTAGTAGTAGATCAACTCTTGTAGTAAATAAACTCTAGTAGTATATTAACTCTAGCTGTATATTTACTCTGGTGGTTTATGTACTCTAGAGACAACACAATCCAATAGAAGTTGTAAATTCACTGGTAGATTCTGTTGAACTAATGGTAGATGTCTTCGAACTAATGATAGATCAATACTTTAGAAAATTTGTATCAAAAAGTTACTCAGAAATGATTTACTATCATAAAAAATAGAAATTTTTAGAAACATAATAATCATGATTCATGATCACTAAAATAAGGAGGTGAAAAAAACATGAAACACTATAAAGCCACATTAAAATCATATATGCATCCAAAAGAAAATTTAACCTTTATTACTCCAATAAAATCCAATAATATTTTTATTACCTTAATTAAATAGGTTTCCTAAAATAGTTAACTTCTTTAGAAAAAACATTAATAACATAATCACCAAATCACTTTTCAATCTCATTATTATCTATATGACAAAACATATATTCCAAAAAATTAACTTAACTTTTATTTTTCAGATTTTTTAAATAAAGAAAAACAATGTCATACTAACCAGGACACCACATAGGCCAGTGGTAGGTGATGCACCCCTTTCACCTTTCAGTTGTGGGTTCAAGCCTCATGACCTTGTCAGATGCGACGGGTTGTCACCCAACCTACGAGTTGTATTTTTTCTGAAACTATGTTAATATAATCCTTATAAAATTCTTATAAATTTGATAAATATAATAAAAAATAATCTCAATATATTCAACCTTAAAGAAATTTGTTTAACCTCAAAGTTTATCTCATACTATTAAACTTATTTCCCCAAAATGAAAAGAGGATCTCCCTCAATTAAGTTTTTCACATGTTAAACTTAAAGGTTAAATATAACTCAAAAATAAATTTATCCCAAAGTACATCCAAAACATAAAACATCAAAAGAATACTAATTTTTATGATGATCGTTAAATCAAAATTCTTGAATCCCTTTATGTAGACACCTCAATCATTCAACATTATTTGTAATCCTTTATCCAATATTTTATATCTTATTCCTTAATTCTTACTTTCTAAAAACAAAATATGAATCATGCCTTATGATTCAACAATATAAAAAGATAGCCCATGTTATAATCCATAACTTTCATATGTAATTTGAAGTTTCCTCATCTTCTAAAATAATGGAATTAGGAATTTCTAAACATTCATTTGTATGGACTTGATAATCCTATTCTTAACCTTTCCTCCTAGGACATCTATTTTCATAATGAAAATTCTCCCCACATACAAAACATTTAATTTATACATTTGGAATAACTTCTTTACCTTTAAAGGTGTTAATTGAATGATTAATTGTTTACTTTAAAGATTATTTATTTATGATATACTTTAGCACATATAAAATATCTTCCTATTCTTTTAATAAATTTTCCTAGGTGTTTTTTTCCACATTGTTGACACATAGGTCATTGAATATATTTACCTTTATGATCATTATCACCTGAACTTACACGGGGATTCATTTATCTTGTATTTTAAACATTATAAAACTCACTAAGGTTTATGTTGTTAATCATTACTCTTGATAGTAGGTAAAGAATAACCAAAAGAGTTATCACTACAAATCTCATTCCGTTTTGCTGCTTGTTCAGAAAACCACCACATTTTTCATCACATCCATTATTACATTGGTTCATATTGGATCCAACCATTTAATAAACCAAAAAGGTTATTGTGAGAATATTAATAAAATCACAATATAACATCTTATAAGGAGAATAAATACTAATATATCCTTATTCATGTTATCAAAAAATCCTTTTATTTATCTAAAATAACTATGATTCTCCCTAACATACTACCCATTTTGGTCAATAAATGCTATTAAAATTTTCTCCCATAACAATCTACCCTCTAAAGTTATCTAAACCCTACTATGATACCAATTGTAAGGACTCGACCTTATATCACTATGCCAAAATAGGAATTTATCGGTGGTTGTTAAACCACTACTAAATGTTTTTTTAAATATTTTTTAATATTTTTTAATATTTTTTACTTTTTTAGCGTCAGTTTTAAAAAACCACCGTTAAATTTAATGAAAAAAGTTAAAAATATATATTGTATTATGGTTTATTATTTACTATCATATATAGTTTCTTATTTATAATTTTGATTAATTATAATGTGTTAATTAATAAATATTTATAATTATTAGTTAATAATAATTATAAACTTAAAACGATTGTTCAATAAGTTGAAAATCAGACTTCGACATCAATTGACCATAACTTTTGATCCGGTAGTTCGTTTTGGCTCCACAAACCTTCAAATCGAAACTTATGAAATGAAATATAAGCAAATTCAAGATATATTTTTTAATAATTAAAAAATTAAATTTTATTATATTTTCAAGAAAATTAGGAAATCGAATTTGAAATTCAAACTACCATAACTTTTGATCTGAGTGTCTGTTTGGGCTTCTCCAAATATCAAATCAAATCTTACGATAAGATCTACGTCATGTTTACTAGGGGGACCCTAGTAAATATTTTTTTGAGACTAGAATGGGACTTTGAGGCCCCTAAAACAATGTTTTTAGTCGGGGTAACCTAATTTGTTTAACATTTGATGGAATTTCAACCAAATTTAAGGGAGTCTTTTTGATCTTTTTCAACGGGGACTAAATTTATTCCCTGGACGTACATTCATATTGATATTATGGTTTTGAATTTTTATCATTTTTCACAATTTATTTTTATTTATAATTAAATATATGCACATTTTCTTATATCTACTTATAATAAATCACCCGTATAAATACATATTTACATATAAATGTATTTTTAAACATATAAACCATATTGAAATAATTATTATTTTCCCATTTCATTTAAAATAAATAATAATTATTTTATTTACCTTATAAAAATGCATTAATTGGAATATATATATAATTATACAAGTAATGTTTATATATAAACATGTACGTGTCTATACAAAAATCTGTATTTATGTACATATTCTAATATATGTAAATAAATACATATATATGTAAGTATTTGTTTATATTTACATACATTTGAAAATATTTATGCATATTTATGTTTATATATTTTTATATCAGATATGTGTAGATGTATATATATATATATAGATATTTATATTTACTTGTGTTTATATATATTTATATTAATATGAAATTATATTTATGAGTGTGTTGGTATATATTTATGTAACATAAATGTGTGTTTATATATATTTATGTAAATTTTTTTATATGTATATATACTAGGAAAGTTCAGGACTCGAGTGCACTCAGTCTTCAAAATTTATTTAAGAAAAAAGAAATACATTAGAACACAAGGCATGTGGAAAAGTTCCACCAAACATGAAATCATCGGCCAAGAACCAACAAAAACGAAAAAAAGGATCCCAAATCCCCCACAAAATCATGACCCATATGTCCATAAAAGAATCCTAAATCCCCCTACGAAATCTGACTAGAACCGTATCACCAATCAAGTCACTCACCATCCTCGGTCAAAGGCATCACATTCAAGATGCAGTCGCCTGAGAATGATCCATTGGCCCAAAGTCCCCCCAAAAAAATCCCTGATGGGACAATTATAAAAATAAACCCTACCAACGGAGCCCCGATAGAACCCATCAATGTGAGGATGTTTCCATACTACCTCCACACTGTATCCCGAGAAAGCTCCTGAATCCCAAGAACATCCATACCACGCATCCTTGCTCTCTGTCTGAGGTTTACAGCTCACTATCGAGGTCCTACGCCACCTGAAATTCCTACTACGGTTGCCGGCCTGCGCTCCAAATATAACTTCTAGTCGACTACAGCGAAGCAGAACATGCCACCTTGCTTCTCACATCCATCCAGCTCCACTGCGATCCCATATCCCCAGTTCCATCGGTATCCATCAATCACTAGCGTGTGCCAAAGATATCCCACGGACTGAGGTCCTCCCCCCATATGAAAACCACCATCCAGAATTCGATCCAGACATCATTGGCACAAATCGTTTCCCACCTCGCCTCCCATGGTCGCCGTCACCAAGGGTCTGGAACCTCACCAACCTCTATTGCGAGCAACCAACCCTCACTAACGGGCATCGCTGCTGTCAACCCCCACACTAAGTAGATAACCAGTGACACCTCAAGCCGAGCTTCCCTTGCGAACTGGTAGTCGGCCTACTCATCAAGCGTGGATTTTTCACCATCATCCATGATTTATCCCCACTGAAAGACAAGGGATAATATCTATCGTTGATGGCATCAGATCCCACCTTTTCTCCCTGAATAGGTGAGAATCAAACCCTTATGAACAATCTGCAGACCCCATGGGTCGAGAAATGTTCGCGACCACACATCATGATCTTCCTCTTTTCGGAAGATCATAGCTCACCAATGATCCCTACGCATGGATCTCCTTTAGTGCCGCACATAGCCTACCCCGACTCAGGGGGCCTACTACCTCAAATCTTGAGTATGTGAGTAGTAGATCAATAGATAGACCCTTTGATTTATGAGAGAGAACCTATACATTGATGAGAGAGAACCTATCCACTAAAATATCTTATATGTATACATATTTAAAGATATTTATATCCATTTATTATTTTACTATTTTACTATTATATTATTTATTATTTATTATTTTTAATATTTATTTATTATTGATTTATTTTTATGATTAATTTACTGTTAAATGACTATTTAATATTTATTTATTATTTGTTATTTGTTATTTATTATTTATTATTTATTTTCTTTTATTATCATTTACTATTTACTTATTTTTATTATATATTGACTATTTATTTATTTAATATTTATTTACTATTTATTATTCATTTAATAGTTATTTATTATTTACGTAATATTTATTTATTAGTTATTTATTATTTATTTATTATCATTTAATATTATTTATTATTTATTATCAATTATTATTTATTATTTATTATTATTTATTTATTATTGCTTTATTTATTATTTATTTATTATTTGTTTAATATATAATTATTATTTATTTATTACATAGTATTTATTTAATAATTATTTATAACCTATTTATTATTGATCTATTATCTACTATCTACGAATTTATTATTTATTTAGTAATTTATTATATATTCATTATTTATAATTATTTAATATCATTATTTATTTTTATTTATATATGTATAAGTATATTTCATACTTTTTACTCACTAGATGAAGAGCCTGCTGGAGTGGTAAAGCCTTTTTAGTATATCCAAGAGGTAAGGGGTTCAAATCTATCCCATCACATATATTTGTATAATTTATGCATGATAGCATAAACAATAAGTAATAATAAAGAAGTAAATAACAAGTAATAATAACAAATAAATAATAAGTAAATAAAAATAATAAATAATAAATAATAAATAATAATAATAAATATTAAATAAATATATAATAATAATAAATAAATAATTAATATGAATAAATAAATAATTACAATACTAATGATAAAATACAACAAATAATAAGAAATAAGAAATAAGAAATATTAAATAGTAAATAATAAATAATAAATAATAAATACTAAACAGTAAAAATAAATAATAAACAATAAACAATAAACAATAAACAATAAACAATAATAAAAAATAAATAAAAAATAATAGATAATAATAAAAAATAGTAAATAATAATAATAATTAAACAATTAATTACATAAATAAAAAAACTTTAAAAATAAAAAAACATAATAAAAAAAAAGAACCGCCGCCAAATAAAATGCTGTGAAGTAAAAAACCACCACACAAAAAGTGCCACAAAATAATTTCCGACATAAAAATACCCGACACTTTAAGAAAGAACCTCTTATCATTCAGCGGTGGTTCAAACCGCTGCTTAATGAAAAAAAACCATCGGGAGAAGCCATTTTTTTGAAGCATATATTACATTTTTGGATTTGATACAGATAAATGTGCCTCAAATTTTTTCCAACTAAATCTTACAAGGTAAAAAGAAAATATTGGATCCCTTACATGAACAAAAACCTTTTAGGTTTATAGTTTTTGATAATTAGGAAAAACCCTTATATAAATAATACTCATGACTTTATGAGAGTATTTTCCCCTTATACCCAATTTTTCATATTCCATATTAATTCTTCAATATCTCCCCCAAATTTCATCACATTAGATACCTTTCTAAACTCAAAACAATTATCATCATTTTTAATAATTTGTGAGAATGGAAACATAAAAATGGTGATCTCAAATACTCAGTAAGGGTAAACATAAGTCTTACAATTGAATGTCATTAGTGAGGGTAAGGTAAGCATAAGGGTATAATGGCATAATCAAAGTTCATGAGCATAACATAAGAGAATTTATACCAATAAAAACATGGATCATTAATCCCAAAACATGGTATAAAACTTTTCTATAAGACAAGAGTCATTAGAGTCAATAATCACGAGCAATGTGATGTCAACCTTGATCAAAGGAAACATTACCCATAGAAAGCATAAAGAAAACATTTTGGTATCTTGGAACATTTTCATATCAATCTTACATATGGAGTAACTGTCATGGATACAAGTGAAGTAACCCCAATGATTTCACTTGGAATAACCATCCCAATATATTCCCATAATCTCTTAGGAGAAACCTAATCAGTTGACTCCATACCATATTTGGAATAACCACAAATTTGACTTCTATACCCAATGCATTGGAGGGTTATCATAGGCCCACCCATCTTTGGTTTATAATAAAACCACTATACTTGGTCTGTAATGGAACCACCCTTCATCAAAAATAATATCCAAGAACCATAACATGAATAAAGTATGTATAGATTTTGTTTCATTATAAAACCCAGATAAACAATCATTATTCCTTTAATAATTTCATTAACCCGTTGAAAAGAAACGGTTTCCATGAAAATATTTTTCAATTAATCATAATACATCAAGAGAAATAATGAGAATGGTATCAATACAAAAAAAAAACCAATTGAGTATAGTTAACATCAAGGGTTGTTGACATTGATGAATAAAAATACCATTAAAAGATAATTAAAAACATTTTTGAGGAAAAAAACCTTTTCATTCTAAAATTCACTTTTAAAATATAAAAACCATGGACATATTAAATAAATCATTTTACCTGAAAGAAACATTTTATGAATTTAAAGTAATCTTCAAGTCATTGAGACATCATTGATGGTTGGAAAATCTATTAATGTCATAAATTTTAACAATAAACATTATTTTAAACATTTTGAAATGAATGTAAAAAGAGACCCATGAAGAAAACATTGAGAAATTTCCTTTTTTATACCATTAAATAGAAGATAAAAGATATTGGAAATACCTTTAGGTAATCTTTTAGTTTTATAAAAGAATATTTTCTTTATAAAACATGGATATAGAAGAGAAATATTCGTGATTTAAAAGAAGATACAATATTGATATCACTTACAAATGGATTTATTGATGTTTCATTAATCAATAAAGGTGGAAATGGAAATTAAACATATAAAATACAATAATAACTATAGGAGAATAAAATATATGTAGTTAAAGAAAATAATATCTTATGATTTCTCCCATAGTAACCTTGAACATAAAAAATCCTAAAATGAAAGGAGATTATAACATAAAGCTCTTACCATTTTGGCAAATTTTCAATCATAAGTCCCATGAAAAAATAAATTCAAATAAAACTTTAAATATCATGAAAATAAATAAATTCATGATATAAAATATCAAATGGGTATTATGTACACCATATAAAAGAAATTAGATGCATAACATAAAAATATTCCTCAATGAAAGGAAAATGAGATGAAATCCCTTACCTTGAGTCCAAACGTTCCATGTATATCCTTTAAATATGATATATCAAAATAATATAAATTATTTTATTTATTAAGAAAATTTTTCAAATATAAATCACTTATCCTTAAACCATTTATTTTATTCGTCTTATTGATATACTAATTACTCAATCAGTGAAGTCCACATCAGTTGTTTTTAGGGCATTCAGTTCATAAGTTTAAAATGAATGTATAGATTAAATGAGGTAAAAGTGGTAATTATTCCATCATATTTAAAATTATATTAATGAAATAATTATAACTTTTACATATCAATTATACTTTTAAATTTATCTATTAAATATGGTTATGAAAAATAAATCATGTTACCCTAATGGGGATGATAGGTTGTACGAACACATGAGTAACATTTCCATTTTTCAATGATCATTATGGAAATAAGGTAAGTATTATCTTATCTTTAAATAATTATAATAATATCATAAATATAATATTAATTCTTTAACTATAATTATATATATTATCCATGTGATGTGGTGATGAAAAATAAATCACATTGCTTCCTGGAGGTGCCAGTCCACACATACGCAAGAACAACATTATCAATTTTTAGTAAATGAAAATGTAAGAAGTTAAATGATATATTATATTTTCATAATGATAAATATGTAAAAAATATCATGTGTGATTTTTAATTCCATAATTATAATCCATCCAAGAGTTATGTTGATGAAAAATGAATTATATCAGTTTATGAGGAGATTTTCCACCGTACACACAAATGATGGTTTTGTTTCTTAGGTGATGGAAGATGGGATGGATATAGATTATTCCATTAACATAACAAAACCTAATTATATTTAAAATACTGGTGTTATTATATAGTCATGGTTAATTAATATTTTTTTAAGGTCTAAGAAAAATAATACAGAAACACTTAATTAAAAACAATACTTCTTCTTTAGATAACCTCCTTTTTCTTAACAGCTTAAGACCTTTATGGTGGGTATTTTTTCCTAGAAAAGACTAAATGAATTATATAGGAGATTATAGGAAGATATTTGGGTTGGTATTTTCTGGAAAAATGGTTTTCGAAGTGTGAAGAAATTAGAAGAGATGCCCTTTATAAGAGAGGGTAGGGGTACTCTTGTAATTTCTCAAAATATTAAATTAATACAAATTTAATTTTAATTATAAATGAACATAAAATGATTTACTTAGAATATATGATGATTATGTGTCTAAATAATTTCATATAATAGAAATTAGACAAGTTTTGACCACATTTTACCCTTGTATTGTTTTTAACCCCTTGTTAACCCCTTTCACACTCACCATGACAACACTGAATTTTACCCTTTGAGGGTCAATATAGTTACCATAAATGCAAAAATGACCCTTAAATTAACTTTGGTTGATATTATAAACCATATCATAATAAATATTCCAAATACAATATTTATATAAAATTTATTTCATTTAATAAAATATTATTTATTATAATATATCATTAATGTAATGTTTTTGTAATATTAACTACTTTTATTTTAATAACATCATGAAAATAAGTAAATTTTGAACTAATTATTTTATTGTGTCCCAAACATTTCATGTTTATCTAGAAAATTCAGGGATCGTACCGATTATCTAAAATTATATTTATTTTTATATTATTAATATCATTTATTTGATTTTTTCCATTAATTGAATAATTACTCCATTAGTTTTATATTGGCATTTAAAGTAATTATTTTTTTAAGTAAAAATTAAATATAAATTACCATTATTAAGATAATTTTTTATTTAAAATTAATATTTATCATCATACATATCCTCTAGTTATCCCCATATTAAAAATATTATTGTTACTAAAAACAAGAGTGTAACATTTTATTACTTTTCTTTAAATAAAATATAATAAAAGCCATAATGTCATCAAAATTGTCCAAAAATTTCATATAACAGAATCTTGGATGATTATAGATAAAATGTAATCATTCAATAAATTTAATATAGGTATTAAGGTCATTTTATAATGCTTATCACCTTATTTTTATTTTAATTACCCGATTACACCTTATTTTGGGTACAAAAATTACTAAGGTTACTAATCATATTGAAAAAAATAAAAGGATTATATTTAAAAAATTTAGACCTAGTGATTCAAAATATGAAATCCATTTTTAAAAATTCAATACACAAAAATTTCATGATTTAATTTAATATCAAACTAGAAAAATGCGACGAAAAATGTTTTTTAGAAAAATTTATTTTTTAAAATTAAAATGTTTTTATACTAAATTTAATTATAAAATAAATTTTAAAAACTATAAATGGATTATTAAAAATAAATAGGAAATATTTTTTTTAAAAATAAATCCAAAATATAATTATAATTTATAAATACTTTAAAAAATAAAATACAATTTTTAGAAAAAATCAGTATTTTTCACTATTCATTGAAAAATTAAAATTTTAAGAAAATTATCAAAAACTAATTTTTTGATATTTTTGACATGATGAATTAAAAAATTAAATTCATTTTGTCAAATAAAATTTCTAAAAGTTCTATAAATTAATTATAATATTCACTCATAAAATGAATGAGAACCCATTTTTAAAGAAAACATGTTTTTAAGAATAAAATGACTTTACTAAAAATTGAGTGACTATTTTATAAAAATTTATAAATAATTTTATATTTAGTAGGACCTATATATATTAATTTTATAAATAATTTATTCCTATTCATACCCACCAATTTGACATCTAGGTTATAGTGATCACATTTATATAATTATAATTCGTTGAATGTTTAAGATGAATGTTGCATATCTTGTGTATTGTTAAACATAGTATTTGATTTTTAAATCCTGATATATTAAAATTCTCTTAACTGAATTTTGATGAATTGTCCTACAACAGGTTACATGATATTTTATTAATCATTAAAATGTGACTAATGGTTCAAACCCTATAAGTGCATAAAATCACTCATAAATTCATAGAGGATTATTTTCTAATTATTTGGTGATTTAAATACAATATTGGTACTAATTTGGTGCATATTATTGTTGATTGAACAATACAAAATTAAGAGGATAATAATGATTTGGATATAATAGCAACATGATTGGGTGTATTTTCAAATACATGTTTTGGAAAAATATTATAAGAAAATTAATTCCAATACATTTACTGGTCAATTTTGGAGTGAATCCCAATGATAAATTTGGAGTTTCCATATTCAAATATGGAAATATTTATCACATGAATATTCCATGAATGAAATATTAAAAAGATAAATAAAATAATAAGAAAGTATCCTAAATACTATAAACACATAGAGATAATAGATACCATATTTTAATTCAAAATAAAAAAATAAGAAGTGTAGAATATATTTTAAGATCATTCATTTGCGAATCGAAGGAGGGGAATTCTAGAATTATGGTGAAAACGAGAAGAAGAAGTATTCTAGGATCACACTAGAAATTCTGACAAGAAGTGGGAGATATTCCAAGCGGTTCTCTTATTATAAGTTTCTAATGGATGTGTTGAGTGCTACACCTACTCTGGTTCAATATGGGGGGTTAGTGTGTCCACTCTATATGGAAAATTAAAATTTAGTGATCTTAGTGTTTCAGGTGCACTATCACATTGTCTTTTTATGCTCCTTGGATTAACTCAGTTTGGATGAACCAAGTAAAATATTTTGCGTCTCTATTTTTTTGATTTATTATTGTATATATAATGTGATATAAATATAATGGTGTTACTATTTTAAGTATAATAAGATCTTGGGAAAGTTTAGTTTAATGAATTTTTAATACAAAGATTCACCCCTCCTCTCAGAGTATTCCCCTTGTTTGATACCAACACATTCAGTTATCTCTATCCTTTTGATATATTTGATGATATGCTTTGGGGAGATATAGGTGATATTCCATGTGGGTTTTAATGTATATATGTGAGTATTTATATTTTATATTAGATTGGTAGATATACATGGAGATATAACAATATTTTAAGTGAATAATTTCACTTATAAATTAAGGTCGGTGCTGTGCACTAAAAATCATTCAGAATAGAGGATGAACTTTTCTTGGGAAGGTTTATTACTGGGGTTTGATTGGATGATCTAAGGATATAATATCTAGTTATTTTAGGATTTTTATTTTTCTCTCATATGGTTATAAAGAGGGGTTAGTTCCTTATTACATGGATTTTGTAATTATGGGTGATTAATTATTTGAAGTATTATTTTTTTAATAGTAGTTCACGCTATGTTTTTCCATTAATATTTTTTATCATATCTCTTATTTACTCCTCAAGCATGATCATTATCACTTTGATTGAGGGAGTTAATTTTAATTAATCAACTATTTATTTGATTTCTTCATGACTATTGAGTGATTTATACACTATATTTAAATACGGGGGTTAAATTACTTGATTTATAAGTAAAAAAAGTACTTAACCATAATAAAAGGGGAGTTCAGTGATTGGATAATGATGACCAATAAAAAAAATTCTATTATATTTAATTCCAATAGAAAACTTTCTATCCATCATATATTTTATGCTTTCATATTTCATGATCCTATATTTTTATGAGCCTGGTGTATTCATCGTCTATAATTCTTTTAAAGTAGAAGTAAAATCCCATTCATCTTAGATTGTTGTCCTTAACAATTGAGTTAAAGTTTTAATTTATATGGTACCTTATCTTCATGGGTTTGACCTTAGTATTTTCATATTCATTCACTATAATTTAGTATTTTTAGTTATTTAATATTGTGTATATAAATTTCTAACATGATTTATTTTGAGAATTAATGAAGACATATGGGAGGTCAGGGTTCCCTATATTATAGTCCAAGTAAGCTGCCTCATTACTTTATCCTATCTCTATGAACACTTCTTGGATCCTCCTTTATTTATCCCTTTTTCACATGTACCATTGATTAGTAATTTCTATTGAATTAGTGTAATCTGTCCATTTCCTACCTTGAATCAATTTTAATATCCCATAAATTTGAATATCTTTTATTTTTTTCCTGGTTCTATTTTTTTGACATTTAATTTGTTTACCCCAGATTTTCATGAGTGTTTTTCAAAATATCGAATCATATATACATATTCCTATATGCGTGTGTATTCACACACACACACATATATGAATATGTGTGTGTATTTGAATATATATAATTGTATTTATATACAAATATTCATACAAAAACAGATATATTTTCATATATCTATATCTTATATGTAGATATTATATATATATATATATATATTAAAAAATATTCATATGTATATATATATATATATTTAATTTATTTTTTTATTTTATATATTTGGTTATAATTTATATTTGGTTTATAAATTTTGATATATTTTTAGAGACCCCAACCTAAGTAGATCGAAGCTGGTGTATACTTTATTACATTGACATAATAAATGAGTAATAGAATACTAAAGGACCAAATAGTTTATTATTGTCGGTAAAATAGATACATACTTGATTCTTGCAATACAATTGAAAAAAAAATTAAAACATATTTTTTCCCAAAAATATCATTACTCCCTCTAGCATATCCTGTCATATCATTCATAGTACACTTATTGGATTCCCAGGAAAGGAAAAAAAATAAGGGAGATCTCAAATGCTCAGTAAGGGTTAATAATAGTAGAAGTTATCATAAATAAATAAGAATAATCAATTTGGCATGTTAAATAACTGAAAAAATATTCCATGTAATCAGTAAATGGAGTGTGAAGTGCATCTAGGGATAATATAAATGTGAAAATATCATGGATAATAATCAACATAGAAAGGTACATAACTAAACACACATTCAATTTAATCAATAATATCATAATCATAACTGGATAAGGAATAATCAATATGGAATGATAAATAACTAAAAACACATGTCATTAAATCAATAGTTGAGAATGGAATTCATCCAAAGATATTATCATTATGAAAATATCATGGATAATAATAACTAAATTCTTAATGAATTAAATGATTAAATATTGTATGTAGTGATATCAGGCATCATGATACCTCTACCGTCAAGATATTTCTTTAAGATAGGTTAGATCTAATGGGTAGAAACCCATTTTACTATGGATATCCAACTAATTCATCTCATGATAACTATTGATGCAATGAGGGGATATTTATAACTGGGACCCACAATTATCTTTATGCCCAAATCATTCCTCATATATCAAGTAATCAATTTAATTCATGAATAATGTTCCTTATTATCAAGTAATTCTTATAGAGAAATAATAGGGATTATCAATATTTCCCCAGTCAATCAAATAACTTTCAAAGTAAAAAACCATATATATAAATGGTATATAGTTTATGAAATAAGAATATCCATTATAAATAATATGGAAGTTTAGGGGAAATTTAAAGTCCAATGATCATGGGTAAGCAATTATTTCAAGGAAAAGTTAATGACTACAAAAATGAATCAAGAAAGTAAATCTAAATACTTTCCTTAGTAAAAAAGATAAAAAATAATTCATAGAAAGAATAAGTATAGTAACAATCCAAAATTACCCACTGTAGTAAAAATAATGGTTTTTTCATTAATGAATAGAAATAGCATAAATATATCTTTAAAAACATCCATGAGGAAAATATCATTTTCATTTTGAAAATCACTTTTTATAACTAAAATTTCACAAAACATTTTGAAAATAATTTTTTTTTGTAAATATTTTTTGAATATTATAAAGGAAGGTCTGAAACATTTTACAGACCATGATGGATGTATATTATGTTCATGTAGTCCATGTTAAAATAATGATTCCTTTCACTTTTTTAGTAAAAAACATACGTACCTTGTTTTCAGAACGACATGAAGATCCCTTTTAATTTATTTTTTGTAAAAATTAAAAATGGATAAAAATATACTTAATAAATCTTTTTTAAAAATTTTAATTTTTTTTAATTTTTTAATAAAACACGGTTTTTTAAGAAAATGGGTTTTCGATCGAAGAGAGAAATAGTCATATTTTATTAAAAAAATTCTCAATTATTTCAAGTACCAATGAGTAAATAAATGGAACTATTACTTGAAAATATCATGAATAACCATAGGATAAGAAAATGAAATGGGGTTTTTATATAATTATCAAATATTTTGATTCAATTGATATTCAAGTATAAACAATCCTAATTAAATTGAAATTGTGAAATAAACTCATACAAAGATCATAGGTGGAAGTGAGGATTAATAAATGAAACAATTATGTGTATAAAATTTAAATCAATATAAAACAAATTTAAATACAACATAATATAGTCAAAATTATTTACACACGTAATTTTATAATGTAAAATATAATCAAGAAGTAATATAACCCAATGAAAATAAATTGAGTTACGAAATTATTTACCACTTAGTAACTATTAAGTCAAATACCATTATATGTAATAATTAAATATAAAACTAAAAATACCATTAGTTATCAAGTAATCATGATAATACATTTCATAGGGGAATTATATAAACCATATAAAAATAAATTAGGTGCATAACATTATAATATGCCTCAATGAAGAGAAATTGAGATAAATTTCCATACAAAGTTCATTTCATTGAAGTGGGGATTAATAAATGAATTGATTATGTGTATAAAATGTAAATCCACATAAAACAAGTGTAAATATAACCTAAAATAATTTAAGGTCATTTCACACATTATATTAGCATGACATAATCAACAAAGTATAAGTTTGCCCTAATAAATGGAAATTGAGTTAAGAAATCCATTACCTCATACTTCATTATTGTTGAACTTGATTTAACCTATTTTATAGTGGTTTCAAACATGTTATTAAATTATAAAATAACCATATTAATATTTATAATATCATATATGACCCTTTTATAATATATTATCATGTGTTCATTAATAATGTATTATTATTTTTATTGTTTATGGTGTTAATTTTCTTATTTTCTCATTCATGATTTGTTATAAAAGTTATAGTTCTTGTGTTATTTATATAGTTAAAAAATAGATAGAATAATAATCATGAAATTATTTTCATATTTATACATCAATTAAAATTTCAATACCAATCATTAAATATGGTTTTCAGAAATGAAGTACGTTACGATCATGGAGACGATAGGGTGTACATATGCATGAGTAACCTTTCCATTTTTCAACGATCATTATATATAGGTGGTAATTAATATTTTCCTATAATAAATGGTAATAATATCATAAATTACAGATTATTTATTTAAATATATGTATATATACTATCCATGTGGTTAGGTGATGAAAATAGAGTCACTTCACTTCGTGAAGGCAATAGTAAACACGTACAAGAATGATGTTGTCATCTTTCAGTGAGTGAAAAGGTAAGAAATAAAATGATTTATCATATTTTAATAATGATAAATATGTGATTAATATCATTATTATGTCATTTATATCACATATTGTAGGGTCCTGAAAATTCCGCAAGGGGGGAAATCCAATTACCCCAAGACTTGAAAAAGGGCCGAACCAGTCTGCGTACCGGCTCCCAGCAACAGTACGCGACCGGTTCGGTGAACCGCCCTCCCATGGACACTGTCGTTCGCAAGATAGGGGCAGAGAATCTACGCGGGCATGAACTAGGAAGACCGATGGATGTCAGGCCGGTCCACTGCCTTGAGCTAACCCTCCACAGACCGCTGTCGTTCGTGGGATGGAGGCGGATTGATGTGCCGCCACGGAGCAACCCCGCATTCCTCGACTCCTCAAATATCAGGTGACCGAGTCATCCGTGGGTGAAGGATTCCTTCATGGGATTCTGCAAAAAGTGCCATGTGCCCATCAATACTGCCTATTCGCGACTCTATAAATAATCACCATGGGGCACCAAAAAGAAAAAGAGAGGAAGGATGGGTGAAAACCCGTGGGGAGACGCTGGAGAAATCGCTCCCAGCGGTAAAGTTCCGCGACCATCCGAGAAACCCATATCGTCCGCGGATGCACTATTCCATATAGAGGAGAATCCAAACTACGAGACACATACGGCCACATCCTTCGCAGACGGCCACCTCCTTCGTGGACGGCCACCTCCTTCGCGGACGACCACCTCCTTCGCGGACGACCACCTCCTTCGCGGACGGCCACCTCCTTCGTGGATGGCCATCTCCTCTGCCGACCAGTGTCGTTCGTGAAATGGAGGAGGAAACCTCTCCGCGGGCACGAAGTAGGATGGGTTCCAGCCCCTTTGCAGACACCCTTCATGGACGGGCATCCTTCGCGGACATCATCCTTCACAGACAACCTCCTATGCGGCCATCCTTCTCAGACAACATTCTTCGCAGACATCCATCTCCTACGCGGCCAGCTCCTCCACAGACACCCTTTGTGGAAAACTAAACTGCGAACCACATGCGGTTCCCTCGTGGCCATTCCTTTGCGGAAAACTACTCCACGACCAGTCCCTCACGCCCGACACCTCACGACCAGCTCCTTCGCGGCCATCCCCATGTGGAAAACCCCATGCACTCATTGGTCTATACCACAGGGGCTGCACCCCTGCACCCTCGCTCAGGGTCAGTGCCGGGATGCGGTCCCGGCCCTCCGGGAAAGTCCCTTCACTACCGTCACAGACCCCCATGAAAAATGGAGAGTTGCACTGCGAACTGTTCGGGCTAGGTCAACAATATTTCACATTGCACCCCTGTTCCATCCCAACATCCGTCCTATACATTCCATGAGTCGAGATACTCCTCATGACTCTCCTATAATCCCATTTCCTAGATCCTTTTGCTAGGTTCATCCAGAAAGGACCACCCTTACGTAAGTCCCACACCAACCATTGCTAGGTATCTCCTACCTAGTCGTCCTGACCACATGACGTTAAAATGTATGGCCCTCATTCTGACAACATGACGTTAAACTGTATGGACCTCGTCCTGACCACATGACATTAAACTGTATGTCCCTCATCCTGACCACATGACATTAAACTATATGGCCCTCATCCTGATCACATGACGTTAAAATATATGGAAACAGTCCTCTCTACGTGACTATAAACTGTAGCATTCCCTATCATTCAATAATTGGATGCATCTTGCTCTATGCAAGAGATTCCTTATGCTATGTTTACAGTGGCATAACATCGAGAGCGCTGGAATCTATTCAAACATTCCATCACTCCACCTCATGATTTTCACATCCTTCATTCGGATGTTCATTCCCTTGCATGTCTGAAGGGACCCCCTAACAGCCTGGTCTCATGCTGCATCAGCTCACCTACCATCCTGGGCCAACACCCTAGAAGACTTTGGACAACACTTTGAGACAGGTCCTGTGTTTAGAACACGGTCAACAGTCGACCCTCATTTGTTCGTCCCTATTTCAGGATAACGTGATGTGAATGCTGTGTTTCGAACATGGTCAACGGTTATCCTGCATCACCATGCCACCCTCATTGTGTTCCGAATGTCAGGCATGCAATTCACACTTTTCATATCCCTTTGTTCGGACTGATTCCAACGCCTTTGGCATTATCACGCTTGTGAACCAGTGCATAGGTAAATGCCTCAACCCACCAGTGAGTTGGGGTTCCCTCATGGACAGACATGAGGAAGACACATGGGAATCCATCTCGGAGTAATCCCTGACTTTATGGGCCTCCCTCATGCGTAAGACCCACTCCACTTCTCGCGGTCACACCTTTTGCGACGTGATCCTCTGGTCCCTACTGCCTCTTGTTTCTAACACCGAGCATGACTCATGTGGGCTTAGAGTAAGCATCGACCATGACATCCTCTTATGGGCTTCCTCAGAGTGTAAAACCCAATCCATCACCCTGGGCCTCCTTAGAGTGTAAGCCCCAACCCATCATTATGGGCTGCCTCAGAGCGTAAGCCCCAAGCCAACGCGAACTACGGGGACTTTGATTCCCTACCGTAGGGATACGTAGGAAGCCTCCACGGGGTTCAAGCCTGATCACCAACGGACCCCTGGGTTCCGACACTCCCATTCGAACTATGTGGACTTTGATCCCTATCCCCTAGGTAGGGTACGTAGGAAGCCTCCATGAGGTTCAATCCCAACAACCAATCGATCTGACTATCTTCACATCTGTTCACCGCGCCACTCCTAGTCCCACCTCAATGAGTTCCAACTCCTCGGGGTCATTAATCCAACGAGGGATGGTAAACCTCGGGCATAAATGATTCCGAACACTTGCGTTTACCTGACCATTTCCAACCAGGAGAAATATGTGGATACTATGCTTGGGTATAAACCAAAGATTCGCGAACATATGAATACGTCTTCAATATATAAGAGAGTCTCGGAACAGGAAATAATTCCCCCCAAAAGGGTGTGATGAGCATGACTTCCCATCCTCTCGACCAATGTGAGTTCTTAAGCATCGCTGGTCAGACCTTCTGATGAACGCCTACCTTTGTAAAGCAGGTCCACACATCATCAGATACAGAACTGTTGGGTGTTTCGAGACTGAGACCCGAAACAAAAATGGTGAACCCGATGCGAATCTTTAACCAAGCATGACAGATTTAACCTAATCGCACCCTTTTTCCCCTTTTACTCACAAGGAGTGCCAATCAAGGTCATTAATTACGCATGGGATCATGAGATGCTGCTTTGAAGGGTTTGCTGCTTGTATTTGCTAAAATGTTTTGTAGGTACTACCTTCAGAAATCCCTTCGATCCAATGGCGTCCCGAAGGAACTCACAAGCGCGTGCTTCCAAAAACACAATGACATGACTTTCTCACCTATGGAGGACCCCGTCACCCACCCTGCGTCTTCAATGCTGGGTCTTGGATGCGCTGATCCGAGAGTACCACATGAACGATACTCTCCCAACGGTGGAGGCGGCCATGCACGCCCTCCAATCCGCCAGAACTCGTCAGTTTCCTTCCCAGCAGCGGCCGCAAAGGCAGATCCAGACACCCCCTGTTTCTATCTCCAACCATTTTGGGAGTCTATCCCCGGAACGGGACAATGCGTACCCCCTTACCATAGGGAGGCGAATGAGGTCGACGTTGAGGACTTCATCCCCACCAAACAGGGGTTCTGCTCCAAGGCCCCCGCCGGTAGACATCATCGTGTTCATACCGTGACCTGAAATCCTCACACCGAGGAGGATGTCTCCCCGAGGATTCAGGCCCACGCTCCCCAAGCTTCGGCCCCTCGGACTGCCCGACGAGGGCATCAGATGTACAATCAGGGACCGGTCATCACCCTAGTCCCTGAGGAGGACCTCCGCAGCCTAGCCACGGAGATGTACCACAAACAGGCACCTACACCTGTTCGCTCCTCCCGAGCCCACCATCCAGACATGGCAGCATCATACAAACCGACGCGCATCCCTGCTGAGCTCCACCAAGCCTATTGCTCACACAGGACGACACTTACTAGTCAGGCACCTATCCCTGCCCTGGGTTGTGAAGCCCACCAACCTGACGTGGTGGCGACCCGGTGCCTGTAGGACCAGCTCCTAGCAGTTGCTTCTGACACCCGCCATCCTGATATGGTGGCGATCAACAAATCCCGCCACCCGGATGTGGCGGCAAATCATAGGAGGGCACGTCTCCCCACCAAAAAAAGGCCACCGACTCAATATGGTGGGAAACCAATATATGAAGGCCCAGCTCCCTGTGGATATAAGTAAATTCCGCCATCCCGATGTGGTGGAAAACGGAGAGATAAATCGGCGTATCCCGGTACAGGGGCAGATTCATTCACCTGCCCCGACACAGGAGAATTTTCAGTACCCACTGACCACTAGAGGACCGGAGCATGATATTCCTACTACAATACCAGAATGGGCCTTCATACCCATTCCAGCCAAAGATGTCTCTCTACATATCCTGGAAATGATGTAGGAGCAAGTATCGATCCCAGATCATATCTTGCAGACTTCCCAGAATGTAATTGCATCAGCAGAAACAGCAAGGGCTCAGGCCCGTGAGCTCGTCTCCCCAATTGAGGTGACTCATCTGAGAGATGAGATAGCTGCCTCGGAGCAGATCCGCATCCCTGCTTCTGCCATAGAGGGTCGCCGACCATATTCCGCGACGCAAGGGCAACCGGATCGAGCAGCTTCACTCGTTCCAACTGGGGGACACCCGTCCATCATGGTGGATGCTCCAGAGCAAGCATATATCCCTGATAAAAGTCAATATGTTCGTCGGCATATCCCAGAAACATCATGGGACCTAATTAGACAGGGACCCAAAGGTGAAGGCCGTTATCAACAGATGACAGTCCCCACTGCCCACAAAAGAGCGCCCCAAACACACCAAAGGCAGCCGAAAAATAAAGAGGGAGTTCATGACTCTGCTCTACTGGAAGATGGGGTTCCCAACGACACTAATCATACATCGAAGGATCAGAATCCTGCCCATCCATTACCATATTATGGAAGTGGCAGTAGCAGTTGCGATGGTCCTCCCCGCAATGTTGCTACCAGCAGCTTTGAAGGTCCTCCCCAGAGTACCCGTGGGGACTTACCCCGCGGGCATATAATGATTGATCATGAGACCTCCTCTTTTGATGCAGGTCACAGAAACCCTCCACGTGTCCAGAAGATCGAGCAGCAAGAAGTTCCTCCACTTGGTGCGGTCAGCCCTGAAGGTCCTCCCCGGGGTATACGCTGCAAACACTCTCCATGCAGTAGGACCACAGATTATGATAGTAGTTGTAACACCCTGAGATTTTATGAGAATTTTTTTATGTCTTATGTTATACGCAACACCAAAGGAATATTTCACATCACACAATATGGACTTGGCTTTCATTACACGCAATCACGACCTTCCTCGATAGCGTGTGTAGTATGCAATACCGGGTTTCACTAAACAACGATATATTATTATGAACTAGCCATTATGAATAGTATTAACTACATTTTGAATTTTATTATTCATCTTACACATTTTCTAGAACATGGTAAGAGAACAAAATAATTTTTTTGGGTAAAATAAGTATTTTTAAAAAAATGCAGTTTTGCCGCCTTTTGATGGCGCACCCACATTAAATATAGTTTTTGACATGTTTATAAGTTCAATTTAATAAAATAAAATTCTTCTTTTGAATCAGGGTATAAAAATTTACTTTGGATAAATTTTTGATATTTTTCTGATAACTTTCATATTTTGATGAATAGTAAAAATACGCTAGTTTTTAATTAAAAACAACTTTTTTTCATTGAGATAATTTATATGGTTAAATTATAATATTGAATGGTTTTAAAGTATAAATAGAATATATTTTTACCATTTAATATAATGTATGTCATTAGCATTAATTTCACATTGAATTCATAGGTAAAAACATTTCAATCTTTGGCAATGTTTTAACTTCTAAAACCCGTTTTCTTAACAACGAGATTTATTTTAAATTAATTACTGCAACTTATATGTTTTGAATGTTGAAAAATGGATTCCATATTCGGAATCAGTGGGTCCAAATTATGTTAATAGGCTACTTTTTATTTTTGGGCATAGTAACTACGGTAAATTTTATTTACCATAGTTAAAGGTAAATCGGGTAATTAAGGGTAAATATAAGATTATAAAATTACCCTAACACCTGCCAAAATCCTATTGGATGACTAAAAGTCGACCCATATCACCTAAGGGTTGGATTAGATTAATTTAATGGACTTTTTTCCATGAAAATAATTTAATTATTATTAAAATCAAAGAATGTGACAACATGTCACTTTCTTAAATCTTATAAGGATAATAATTTTAATTTAGTGATAAAATTAATGAAACTTCGAACATGAATAGTGTCCAGAAATACAATAAAATTATTTATATAATAGAAATTTATTCATAATTTTTAGGTATTAAATAATTATCATTAATTATGACACAATAGTGATGTTGAAATTATTTTATTAAATAAAATATCCAATAAATGGTTTTAAAAATATTAAAATAAATATTATATGAACTATTTAATATGCTACACTAATTTTATATATACATATGACATTTTATGAATCTATTAAATCTTTTAGTTTGAAAATAACTTCTTTATATATTTTATTTAAATTCAAATAAATAAATAGTGTCAAAATTGACACTATTGTTATTTTATAAAAATAACATATTATAAAATTGTATAAAAATCACAAAAATATTTAAAAATTATAAATTAAAATGTATATGGTCTACAATGTCATAAAGTGTCAAATTATTGAAAATTAACAACACATATGAAATTATTGATAATAATTTAAAATTTAGAATATTATTACCACAAATAAAATTAAATTGATAAATAAGGATAAATCATGTTGATAATGTTTAAACTAAATTCCTAACATGTCTAACTTTTATTGGTTGATGATATTACAACCCTATCTCATCTAATCTTCTGAAATGAGTCATTGTGGAAGTTTTTAAGTGGGGTTGGGATTTAATGTGAACTAATATTTCTTATATTTCCAAAGGTGCCCCTCTCCTCCCTTATAAAAGGGAACCTCCTCCATCTCCTCCTCACACCAATTTGATCCTTCAAGCTCGGCCAATACCTACCCATTTCACTTTCCCACTTCCCTAGAAGCATCCTAAAGGTCCTGGTCTTCTTCAAAGACCAATTTTAGTGCCCTAAGAGGAGGTCTCAAAGAGGCGCTTCAAAGAAGAGGTAATGTCCATTATCGATTCTTTCAACTCTATTTCTTCTTCCACTTATTCTTATTTAGTTGTTTAATTATGAATTAATAACATCAGTATCACTCATATACTGATATGTTATTATAAGTATGAAACAACCCTATTTCACCATCTATCCATCCTACGGAAAAAGAAATCACCATGCGTGCGTACGTACGGAATACCGTCTCCACGCCGTGGTGTAATCTATTTTCCATCACCACCTTAATTGGAGGGGTATAATGGTGAAAATAAATAACTATATATGATTATTTTAAAGTGGTATTGATTCTGGAATAGTATACATACACTCTAATACAATTCCACGATCATGGGAACAATATCATCACTCGTGCGTACGTACGGAATACCGTCTCCATGATGTGATGCGATTCGTTCTACATGATCTTCATTGCATAATGATTATATAAATGAATTGAATGAATAAATATGATATATAGTACACTAATAGCACTCTGTAAATGAGGTATCTATAACCTAAAGAGAAGAATAATAATTTATTCGACAAAACACGCATAAGAACAAAAAGTAATAAACACCCGAATAACAAGTAGTAATGAAATATTACTAATAAGAAGCTAAGAATATGACCATATATGATATCATAACAATAAGTATGAATCTTTAATAATTCAATAACATTATTTAAATCATTATACAGGAGGTTCAGACACTTACGAAGCAAATCAGACCTAAGGTAAGGGAAAATATCACAATCTCATTTTTATCCGAGATTGCTTATACTTTGGTATTTACTGGGGTGTATTTTATCATCCACATCCATGTTCCCTCAATATGTAATATTGTTTCCATCCACCTACAATTTTTTAAATCCAATTTTACCCTTCGGTGAGTTTTTAGTAAAGGATATGAAAGGAATCTTTTGTTGTTTTTCGTACGAGGTACTTTTTTACTTTTCTGACAAAAGTATGAGAAGAATGTTTTTTTAACTTATACGGCATGAATGCATTTTTAAAAAATTATTTCCAAGAAGCTTCCTTTACAAGTTTTAATGTTTATTTTTAATCAAATTCTTTTAGTTTAAAATTTTATGACATTTTAAGAAAGGAAAAAAGTTTTTGAAGTAGAAAGGATATTTTCCTCAAGAATTGAGTTAAAGTGTTTTATCAATAATATTTTCCTTCTAAGATAATATAGGGTTCTGTTTCTATCCCTATTATTACATTGATTTGATTATGTTGTGGTAGAATTATTTTTATGAATTCCTTTATCTTATATGAATTGTTTTATGATGTCACGATGTTTAAGAATCCCATTTTTATTACATGGGTTATGCAATGATGTATGATTTATGATTTTGTGGCACACATAAGAATGGTATCATTATGAGATGGGTGGGACCTATATCTCCCTCCAATTCATTGGGTAAAGATTTTATATCTCATGAGATAGACATGGCGGGACTGGTAGGTTAAACCGGTTCAGTGAAACAAGACTGAAACGAGGAGTGAACTCGGTTCTGAAATGGACTTTGTCCAATAAGATAGTCTTGGCAATGAGTCTTGACTAATAAGAAATGATTCTCTATGATTATGTGTGTATGACACAATGTTTCATGTTTTATGTTATGATTATTGGGATTAAATTTCACTACCATGATTTATCCCATGTTATGAAATTATGATCTCTTTTGCAGGGTAAGATTTCCAAAATGTTATGTTCTTATGAATTTGATGTGATTGATATTTCTTTTGTTTACCCTTACTGAGCATTTGAGCTCACCCTTTTGTATTTTTTCTTTCCCCAGGTCAGGAAGAAGGGTATTAAGTAAGATATTCCAAAAAGGGACTATAGATATGATGAAATAAATGGGAGACAGTGTAGATGATTTATGAACCAGTTGTTTATGTTTCCCAGTTTCTAAAGACACTATAACTATACAGTCCTTTCATGGTTTTGTTATATGTTGTAATAAGTATGCTTCATTTTTGAAGTATTAACCATGTATGTAAAGTGGGTCTCTGTATTAGTCCTCACTATCATAGTCTCAACTGTGGAGGCCCTCCCCACAGTGACGTCTCATCACGACAAAAAGTCCCTCCCCTTGTTGTGGCCTGCCCTAAAGGTCCTCCTCAGGGGTTACGTTGCAATGACACGCTGCACAGTCGGGAATCAGATCATGATGTTAGTCCTCTCCATTCTAATAACATAGGTCCTCCCCATAGAGATGTCAAGCAACGAGAAGGCCCTCCCCTCATTGTGGTACATTCTGGAGGCCCTCCCCAGGATATATCCTGCAGATATTCTCCCTACGGCAGCAACAATGGTAGTCCTCGCCATTTCCGCAACTGTGATGGTAGTCCTCGCCACAACGGCTGCCATTGTGAAGGTCCTCCTCACACTGGCCCCAATCAACAAGAAGGTCCTCCCCTTGTGGAAGTGTGTCCTGAAGGTCCTCCCCAGGATTCACATCGAATGTAAAGCCATGATGGTCATCCTCACCATGATGGAAGTTGTTGCGAAGGTCCTCCCCGTAACGACGCTATGCATCCAGAAGGTCCTCCCCATGCTGCGAAACGCCTTGGAGGTCCTCCCAAGGGTGTGCACTGTAAAAGTTCTCTATGCAGTGAAGCATCGAGCTGTAATGGTAGTCCTCTCCATTACGGCCGCCATTGAAGAGGTCCTCCCCGCGATGACATATCATGTCGACAGGAAGGTCCTCCCCCTTCCGAATCAAGCACAGAAAAACCCTTGTATGTCGAGGCACTCAGAAGGATGAGATCAAGCATGTCAGATTCCCAGTTAGTCGCTGACGACATCCTTCTGCAATTAGGAGACGGTCCAGGGCCGCGTTCATCCTATGAACCACCTTGGAATCACCCACATAATGATTCAGCACCTACCGGTCCCACTACCTCTGACTACACTGATGGTGAGCGTCTCAGTTGGGCTGACCAGGTAGAGGAATCACTAGCGGAGGGGTATGCCGATATGCTGCACCTGAGGAAACGACTGGCCAGGGATGATATACCAGTTATTTTTTGGCCTACGGCCACCTCTCAGTTCGACATACCCAGAGAATTGTCGGAAGAATGCGTGCACGACATCCACCATAATATATGGACAACCCTCCGCCGACTGAAATCAAGCTTCCTGCCCTACGACGGGTATGTAGACCACATCAAGACAATAAGGGACCTCTTGCATCACATTGACCTGGAAGTTCTTCCTTCAGTACGACAACAGCAACCCAAGAGGCGTAAAGGAAACATGGAGATAGCCTGCCTCTTTGCGCTGCACCAGCTGTGCCGCCTCATCGGTAACGCTCCAATAGGAGTCCATATCAGGGGATGGGGAGAACATGGAGCTCTTCATTTCACTCTCCTCCCCGCCCAGAGAAACCTGTTTGGCATGGTGTCTTCCAACTTCATCACATCAGGATGGAAATTGAGTGGTCTTCCTATTTAGGAAAGGCAACACACCCAACAGATTCAGGCCTTGAGTAAGTCCTAGAAGCATCAGGCCCGATGAGAACAAGCCATTCAAGAACTTTTTAATCTGGCCACCGAGAGCATACAACAGGCCTCTCATCTAAGAGAGGCCAATCAACAATCTTTTCCTCCCTCCCAATAAGGGATTGATTCATAGAAGAACTCAACACCAAAACCAGTTCACCCCCGAATGGGGGTACGCAAGATCAGGAAGGTAGCGATAGCCGTAGCCACTACCTCAATCCAGGGTCAACCCCAGCCTGCAGGGCTGGGGGCATTTTTAACAACAAATTCCCTCTTAAGACCAATAAAACTGGGAAGAGACTCAATGTCCAAGGAATGGAGCCAACCCCATCCCTTAGGGTTGGGGGCATTATTACCCCCTCAACAACAACCTCCCCCACGAGAGTCAGTATTCTCTCGTCTAGGGAGGACAATCAGAAGATGTGGTTACCGTCCTATCCCATTATTTGAATCATCATCCCCTTTGAGAGGAAGGTTCACCGTAAGGTCACATCAAAGAACTCTCCGCGTCACCCTTCGTCAAGAAGTCCGAAGGCAGTCCCAGTTCATGAAAGGGAAGGCCGACAGAAGATGCCAGAGATCCTCTTTCTATTTGGAAGATGACGTCCCCTCCACCCCGTTATATGCATTCATCAACCCCATAGAGGTTAACCCCACGCGTGACACCAGAGATACTACAAATCAGGAGGGATCAGGAGATGATAGTTCCGATTAGGTTGTGACTCACAATGAACCACCAGGTGTGAACACCCGGAACCAGAGGGCGACCCTAAATATGCCCTTTCTTCCAGTCAACCCTCCTCCACCTACCCTGTGAGCTTCCAACAAGGATAAGAACAAAGGACTGGTTACCCTTAACTTGCCTCCTTCTCTCGACAAAGATGAGCCACTCATGCTCGAAGAGAGATTCGATCTACAGGAAGAAGAGATGAAAGAATTGAGGTGGCTTAACATCGAGCTACTCTGGAGGAACCGCCTTATCAAAAGTGCATCCCAGGAGGAGCCACATCATGCACTCCCAACAAGTGAACCTCAAAGACTAAGGTTTTCCCTGAAAAATGAAATACGGTCAGGGATCCCATCCAACGAGGTGCCCGGCCCGTCCAACTACTTAAACGTAGATTCAGATGAATACCAAGACTTCCCTCCATGAAGGAAGAAACCAGAGCGAGTACGCCTGAACCCTCCAAAGGTGCCAAAAACAGGACACGCACCCCTGGTGCCGTCCAATCCAGATCCTCAGGTAATGCCTCGGGCTACGCCTGCCTAGGACTGGGCCCAACAGGATGTAAACCAGGGTCTCAACAACACCATCGAGGCACTAACAGCTCGATTGGAAGCGATGGAAGGTCGATGCGCTCCGATACAACCAGAGGAGAAACCCTACCCAGATTAGGTGAGCAACGCACTGCCTCCACCCAATTTTGGGATCCATGTATTCCCTATCTTCAATATATCAGGTGATCCAGAACAGCATTTGATGCACTACGCATCCTACTGCGACCCTATGATGGGAAATAAAAAGCTACAAGAAGCAGTAAAACTCAGATGCTTCGTACGGACCTTGAAAGGATCCACCATCGTCTGGTATACGAGTCTACTAGCCCAGTCAATAAAGAGCTGGGAAGAACTTCGACAGCAGTTCCTGTTCCACTTCAGCTCAACATTTCATAAAACAACGGTCAGGGATCTCATAAACTGCAAGCAGAGGGAGAACGAGAGGCTCTCAGATTTAATCGCCAAATGGAAAGGTCTGACCTATTCCTTGAATAGGCCAATGCCTCAAGATGAGATGCTAGCCATATCCATCGATAATATTCGAGATGAGATGCGAACACCGCTCATACCAGTGGAGTGCACCATTGGCTTCCGCCATCTCTCGGCCATTGCCCAGAGAATCGAGGACTCCCTACAGTGGACTAATTTGAAGTCCCGAATAGCCTCGCAGGCTCCTGTAAAAAGAGCCCCTAATGCTGAAGCTTCTGCTGTCACACTCAAGCTGGACCCTATTCCCGCTCCACCGCTTAGGCCTCCACCAAATCATCATGGGCCTCCTGCATATCAGCGGCCACCTCCGCCTAAACGGGACGATCAACAAGGACCTAAGCGGAACCAGTTTGAGGAACAAAGACAAAAAGTATACTCGTTCAGAGACGATCAAGTCCGCGGCTACTTCATTGCTGCCATGAACTGGAACTTGCTCTGACTCCCGGAGCTGAGGAAACCTGAAGAGGTCGGCCGTGATGACAGGCCAGATTACTGCCCCTACCATCAAATGTTGGGGCACAGTATACGAGAATGATTCATCTTCAAAGACCACCTGCAAAGGATGGTAGACTCTAGACAAGTCAAGCTGGGACCACCCCAGAACATGTGGCATGTATCTCTACCACCGACTCCGACAAAGAGGAGGGGTGGCAGAAAGTTACCAGCAAACAGGGGAAAAAATTTGACAACTGGATGAATTGAAAGACTATCAACCGAGCCCGGGACATACTCTGAGCTCAACTACAGCAGACGGTGTTGCCACCAATAGACCTTGAAGCCACATAGCTGATAGTATAGACCTCACAACCCTCTACGATCTGGTCATCCGGGCGTAATCAAAGAAGGAGGAAACAATTGAAAGAGGATCAGTTCGTGATAGGGCCAAAGTTAGTCCCGACCCTGGTAGATTATATGCCCTCGAATTTGGCACCATAGGCACTGACCCACCAAACGACACCATTAGGGACAACCGACCAGGTTGACCTGTCATAGGATGAAGAGCCAATATTTGATTCTATTAACATCATCCATCTTATGGAATCATTCGCTGATGAAGGGTATAGTTACAAACCTGAGTTCCCTGCACGAGGAACTGGGAGGAGGAATCGCAGAGGTAGGGGATACCAGGGGAGGCGCAGCCACAGCCGAATCCAACCCTACGATTGGACCCCAGCCCAAACCATTAGTATTGCGGAAACCCATGGGATAACTCTTCAACAGACTCAATAGGAGAAAGAATGACCCTCCACCTCCACAAGCAGCCACTCTGTCCCTGTTGTTTTGCGATACCCACCAGAGGAGGAACAAGTGTCTGGCTTCCTAGTGCACACAAACAGACCAGCCAGGGCAAGTCCTCAAAACGCGAGAGCGCCATCAATATCTGAATCCGCAGCCGGTCCCTCCTCGTCAAATGCTCCGGCCCCTAAAGCACCCACTAAGACTCTCCCGCCAACGGAGAAGCGTTGGCCGCTGGGGTAGAAATATGATATCCTTAAGCAGATGGCATCGGTACCAGCTAAGCTATCAATCCTCGATGCCCTAAGTCTGTCAGCAGACCTCAAGGAGGTGCTTATAAAAGCTTTGATCATCCCCCAGGAGTTTCAACCTGAGGTAGCTACCGCCGAAATTTACCGGACGAAGACTGACCCGACTGAATGCAATGTAGTGATTTCCTTCACCGACCAGGATGAAGATTCCATCATGCAAGGACATATCAGACCACTATATGTGTTCGACACACTGGTAGGTATTGAGATCCGGAAAGTCTCTATAGACAATGGCTTTGGAGTTCACCTCCTTCCCCTATGGACACTCCGTAAGTTGGGCTACAGTGAGGATGACCTAATTCCCTCAACCACAACTCTGTTGGGTTACGAAAAGAGTGATCACAAACCAATGGGAAAAATTAAGATGAAGACCCATTTTGGTGACCTAGTAGCCTACACGGAATTCCTGGTGGTCCGACAGATCACATCATTCAATGCCCTGCTAGGAAGGTCGTGGCTTCATAAGCACATGGCCGTTACATCATCCTACCACCAGTGTATCAAGTACTGTGTCAATGGAAAAAGTTGAACATTTCACGGAGACAAGTCCCCTTTTGAGATCTCCGAGTCACATTACATTGACACCAGGTTCTATGAGCAAAAGGAAAATAAGCCTTTGGTCGATGGTGTCGACTGGATCCCTGCTCCAAATGGCCTAGAAATGGTTCTTGATGACCCCCTTAGGAAGCTTGGAAGAGATTATGTCCTTCCCTTCAACCTTGTTGAGAGTAGGAGTTCAAGTACGGACATGCATTCGGATGTCCTCATGACTTCATCCCTGATGGATGAGCACGACAATGCGGGAACGTCCACAAACCCTCGATCGGGGGACGAATACTCGAGTAAGGATGTCCACGACACCTCACATCCAAACTCCCAATAGCCCGTGTCAGGATCTCTCTCCTCATCGGATCAAGAAGATGAGGACTTGGGAGAAGAGGAGGGGGACGATATCAGGGATGCACCTCCTGCATTTGAGGAGGGCATCTCCACCACGGTGGATGAGCTCAGGGAAATAAACCTAGGTACCGAGGAAGATCCGAGGCCTACTCTCATTAGTGCAGCCATGTCACCCGAGGAGAACGAGGTATATACCTCTTTCCTGAGGAAAAATCAGGATGTTTTTGCCTAGAATTACACAGAAATTTTGGGACTCGATCCCGAAGTGGCAACACATCATCTGGGTCTTCCAGAAGACCACTGGTGCTATAAACAGGCTGCTAGAAGGACACATCCCTCACATGCCTCCAAAATAGAGGCTGAAGTCGACAAGCTCATTAAAGCCGGCTTCATTCGGGAGGTCTAGTACCCCATTTGGTTGGATAACATTGTACCTTTCAAGAAAAATAACTGACAAATTCACGTCTTCATTGACTTCAGAGATCTCAATCGGCATTGTCCAAAAGATGATTTCCCGGTCCCGATCATCGAATTATTAATTGATGCGACGGCCAGGTACGAGGATCTATCCTTTATGGACAGCTATTCTGGATATAATCAAATCAGGATGGCCCGAGAAGATGAAGAATCCACTGCCTTCAGGGCCCCTCAAGGGGTATTCTGTTACAGGGTCATGCCCTTTGGTCTCAAGGACGCTGACACCACATATCAGCGTGCCATGCATCGTATCTTTAAACAGTTCCTGGGGAAATTCGTTTAATGTTACGTGGATGACCTGGTGGTCAAGTAAAGATAGAGCTCGGATCACCTGTCAGACCTTGAGACCATTTTCAAAAAACTCCGACAACATAGCTTGAAGATGAACCCCTTGAAATGCGCCTTTGGGGTTACCTGAGGAAAATTCCTTGGATTCATCATATGCCATCGTGGAATAAAAGTCGACCCCGAGAAGAAAAAGGCTATCCTTGGCCTTCCACCTCCCCAAAATCTCACCGATTTGAGGGGATTCCAAGGGCACCTAGCCTATATTAGGCAGTTCATAGCCAACCTGGCAGGAAAATGTTTTCCCTTCACCAGGTTAATGAAGAAGGGGGTCATGTACCAATGGAAGGATGACTGCCAAGAGGAATTCAACAACTTAAAGAAGTACCTCTTAAGACCACTGGTGCTCATGCCCCTAGTTGAAGGAATACCTCTCATATTGTACGTGACAGCACAAGAGCAATCACATGAAGCCTTCCTCGCACAAAATAATGACGTGGGTAGTGAAAAAAGTCTTTATTACCACAGTCGAACCATGGTTGATGCTGAGACTCGATACTAAAATATCGAGAAGAGTTTTTTGGACTTGGTCTTCTCAGTTCAAAAGTTACGACATTATATGCAGCATCATGAGGTCCATTTGATCTCGCGGGGTAACCCGCTCAAGTACATCCTCAGCTGCCCGATGCTAACCGGACGCCTATCCCGATGGGCGGTCATCCTGCAACAGTTTGACATCCGGTTTGTGCCTCAGAAAGACATCAAGGGTCAGGCATTAGCAGAATTTCTGGAAGATCACCCTTCGACAGGGACCACTGCACCGTATGATGAGCTACCTGATGAAGACATCTTCTCGGTTCAAGAGGAGTTCCCAGCATGGGAAATGTATTTTGACGGCGCATCCCAAAGCCCAACTGGGAAGAGGATGGAGGATCCCAGATTCAACAAAGTGGGTTTAGGGATAATAATCGTGTCCCCAGAAAAGGCAGTATTTCTATATTCCTTCCTCCTATCAGAGGGATGTACGAACAATGAAGTGGAATATCAAGCTCTCATTGCAGGCCTCAAACTCGTACTCCATGCACAAGTATAACACCTTAATGTAAAAGGTGACTCAGAACTAGTCATCAAGAAAGTCAATGGTGACTATGCTATTAAAAAGGAGGAGCTGATCCCCCTGTTTAACTATGTTTGAGGGTTAATGGCAGAATTATCCACATAACCAACATTGACCTACATTCCTCAGTCTCAGAATGCCCAGGTTGATGCATTAGCCAACATGGCCACAACCCTAGCTGACCCAGGCCGGGATGAAACGATTATTAGTATTGCTCACCGTTGAATGGTATTTCCATTTGTTCAAGCTAAGATGAAAGAAATACATGAAGTCAGTACTATCCCAGATCCATATGCTCCTTCCACCGGCTAGATGACCCCCATTGAGAACTACCTTCAATGGGGAGAACTTCCATTAGATAGGGCTGAATGAGAGAAAATACGGAGAAGGGAAATCGACTTTGTCCTATATGGCGGCACAGGTCAGCAAGAGGTCCTCTAAAAACGAGGCCTCGATGGAGTGATACTTAGATGAATTGATGGAGAAGAAACCGATGTCATAATGAATGAAGTACATGCCATAGCATGTGGAGCATATCAACCGGGGACCAAGCTTTCCCATCAGGTTTGAAGGCTTGGGTACTACTGGCCCACAGTGGCACGAGACTGCGAGCATTTTACCACGAGATGCCACTCATACCAGATTAATGACAACTTCATACACCAACCCCATGAGTTACTTCATCACACCAAGTACTCCTGGTCATTTTCCATATGGGGGATGGACGTCATGGGACCATATCCTCCTGCCACGACCAAACAGCTGAAGTATATCCTCACGACAACCGAATCCTTTTCCAAATGGGTAGAAGCCATACCCCTCAAGGAAGTCGGGGAAAGAAATGTTGTCAGATTTGTGAAGACCAATATCATCACCATATTTAATGTCCCTCATACCATACTGACGGACAACAACACTAACTTATGCTCTGCTGAATTGGAGAAACTATACCGCGAGTATGGTATCAAGGCTAACCACTCATCCCGCTACCATGCAGCGGCCAACAGATAGATAGAGGATTCAACAAGACCCTGTCCAACATTCTCTAGAAAATGGTGGAAAAAGACAAGAAGTCATGGCTGGATAAACTCCTCCATGCATTGTGGGCTTATCGAACCACAATCCGCACCGCTACTCGGGCTACCCCGTACTCATTGGTTTACAACACAGAGGCGGTCCTGGCCATTAAACTCCAACTTCCCTTACTTCGTGTTGCCATATGTGATCAATTATCCGATGATGAGTAGTCAGAAAAGTGGCTTGGTGAATTGGAACAGCTAGATGAGAAGCGGTTGCACACTTTGCACCATCTGGAGGTATACCTGAACCGGATCGCACGAGCCTTCAACAAAAAAGTTCATCTTCAGCCTTTCTTGGAAAGAGAATTAGTGTTGGTCCTCTGGACCCCAATGATACCCGACAAGAAGCCTCCATAGCTGGAGCCAAAATGGGAGGGACCATATGTTGTACACAAGTTCTACTCCAATGGAGCATATACCCTGATCTCCATGAATGGGCAAGTCACCATGGCTCCTACCAATGCGAGATTACTAAAGAAGTATTTCTCATAGAAAATGAAAGTGGAGAACATCCTCACCGCATGAATTTGAACTGAATGGAGTTCATCCTTCCCATACGATGTTAAACTGCACAGAATCTAATAATACCCCTCATCCTAAACTCATGACGTTAAACTGTATGGCTTTCGTCCTTACCACACGACGTTAAACTGCACGGATAATAAGATTTAAAAATGCCTTCTGCCCCCGTGTATGGACCAGACCTACATGGAGTGTATTCTTCATCCTCATCGCATGACGTTAAACTCCACGGATTTCAAAGAACTATGTACGGCTTGATTCCTTCCCTCGCATGATATATAGTGATGCCGGGATCCTCTATCCTGGCCCAGCCACTCCCAAATAAAAGTTAAGAATGCTCCCTCCCCTCGTGTATGGACCATACCTACACGGGGTGTATTCCTCGTCCTCACCGCATGAAGTTAAAATGCACGGATTTAAGAGAACTATGTACGACTTGATTCCTGCCCTCGAAGGATACGTAGTGATGCCATGATCCCCTATCCTGGCCCAACCACTCCCAAATAAAAGTTCAGAATGATCCCTCCCCCCATGTATGGATCAGACCTACATGGGGTGTATTCCTCTTCCTCACTGCATGACGTTAAACTATACAGATTTCATAGAACTACGTACATCTTTATTCCTTCCCTCACAGGATATGTAGTGACGCCGGGATCCACTATCCTGGCCCATCCACTCCCAAATAAAAGTTAAAAATGCCTTCTTCCCCCCTGTGTATGGACCAGACCTGCACGGGGTGTATCCCTCATCCTCACCGCACGACGTTAAACTACATGGACAAGAAGTTTTAACAATTCCCCTTCCCCCGTGTATGAACCAGACCTGCATGGGGTGTACTTCTTTCTGAGAACTACGTGCAGCTTGATTCCTGCCCTAACAAGAAACGTAGTGCCGCCATGGTTCCCCATCCTGGCCCAACCTCCCGAATAAAAGATAAAAATTCCCTTTCCCCCCGTGTACGGACTAGACCGTCATGGGGTGTACCCCTTGTCCTTACCGCACGACATAAAACTGCATGGATAGCAAGATTTAAAAATGCTCCCTTTTCCCCGTGTATGGGATAGACCTTCACGGGGTGTATTTTTGCATCCTTGCCGCACGACGTTAAACTGCACGGACAATAATGTTAAAAATGCCCCCTTCCCCCATGAACGGACCAGACCTGCATGGGGTGTGTACCTCGTCCTTACCACATAACGTTAAATTGCACGGACTTCGTCCTCACCGCATGACGTTAAACTTGACGGACTTCGTTGCGACCCACCCAAGACACATGGTGATATGAGATGGAGATACTCCTTGCACATTTGGATGCATCCTCTCCATACATCAGACTCCATGACCCGGATAATTATAAATCTTCATAACCACTCATGGCCATTGGAAGTGGAAAGTCATCAACCCATGGACACCTTTTCATGACTATTCATACCATGCCCTCAGCAGCTCCGCATATTGATAGACCCTAGCCCGTCTACCAAAGGCAAGATTTCCTCGAGCGACACTCTTCCTAGCTCCGTACGCCTACCGGCCTCAGAGCCCCCGTATCACATCTCCCGATCCAAAAATATATGGAGCAGTGGTTTACAGGTTCATTCCCCTTTCACATCCAAATGTTACCAGGGTACCCCTACCTGTCTATCCTATGTGTCTTCCAGTGGTTCACATAGCGACCTGCGTCAATGAACATCAAGCCAGGACTTGGATTCTTTGACTCAATGGACAATTGCAGTGGAGATGTTTCTTGTATACTCGGAAACCATTATCCCCACGTGCTGAACTCTGCACTGTAAGCAATCACGAATTCTTGTAATCATTCATGGCCATCGGAAGTGGAAAGTTATCGACCCAGGGACACCTTTGTATGACTATGCATACCATGCCCTCAGTGTTTCTGCATAATGATAGCCCTTGGCTCGTCCATCAAAGGAAATATTTCCTTGGGCGGTACTCTTCCTAGCTCCGTATGCTTTCCGGCCTCAGAGCCCCCACGCCACACCTCCTGATCCAGGAAAACTCAATGTTTTAATTTACAACCTTCATCCCCCACCTTGTTCCAAGTATATAAGAACATGTTGACCTAGTTATCGTTCGAGTGACTGTAAGAATAGTCACCTAATGGTCCGAGCTCTATGACCGCTAAACTAGCAGTACCTCGTCCTTACCGCACGACGTTAAACTGCATGGAGTAAAGGTACACCCCCACACACAAAATAAATCAGCATAGGGAACCCTCTAAGCTTTAACAGCAATCAGGGTCGAGTATGCCCGACATGTTCAGACATTTCCTTCCTCGATGACAGACTTCGTGGCCCGGATAATTGCAGATCTTCATAACCATTCATGGCCATCATAAGTGGAAAGCCATCGACCCGGAGACACCTTTGCATGACTATTCATACGATGCCCTCAACGGCTCTGCATATTGGTAGCCCCTAGCCCGTCTACCAAAGGCAATATTTCCTTGGGTGATACTCTTCCTAGCTCTGTATGCTTACCAGCCCCATAGCCTCCATGTCATCTCTCCTAATCCAAGAAGCCCCAGAACCATGATTTACACCATCAACCCCCCATCCACGTCTTGGACATGCCAGGATACTCGGGCCCAGTTACATTCTAATCAAGAGAGGCCTTTTTAACTACATCCTTGATGCATGACGTCAAACTGCACAGAGCACATCTTGGCCACTTGGCGTAAGGCTGCAAAGACCAAGCATTAAACATCCAGGGGAATGCCTCCATAAAAAAGCATTTTCACTAGTTTAATAATTCTCCTCATCCTTAACAAACGATGTTAAACTGCATGGTCAATAGTCCTTGATGCATGACGTTAAACTGCACAACATTGGAAAAGGAAAGAAAAATGCCCCTCGTCCTCACTGCATGACGTTAAACTGAACATCATCCTTTAATAATTCTCTTCGTCTTTAACACATGACGCTAAACTGCATGGTCAAACCTGTCATGGGTTCAGTAAGGAACAAAGGCTTTTCTCTGTCCTTAAGTGTACGAGTCAGACCGGCACAAGCCACCGTCTCACACCCGTGTGAGAAGGGATTACTTCACCCATTCTCGGGATGTTCAGTCTAGATGTTTCCCCCATATCTAGGAACCCTCTCATCATAAACCATACTCTGTACTCAAAAAAAGCTGGACTCTCATAAGCCACCCCTGGTGGTCCCAATTCTCAACTTCCCTGAAGTTGCTTGGCTATCAGGGGAATAAAATCATTGTGCTAAGGACACCTTTTCATGATTATGCATAACATACCCTCAGCAGATATGCATATTGATCGCCCCTGGACCATCTACCAAAGGCAGGATTTCCTTAGGCAATGCTTCTCTCCGTACACCTCTTGGCCTCCGAGCCCCCATGTCTATCCCGGGATTCAGAAACCCTCAGAGTTACAGTTTACCAAACTCTTTCACAACCCTGCTTGAATATGGTGGAACGTCTCTGACAAGATTACCAAGGACCAGGAGAAGCCATTCCATTCTAGATGATGTCCCAGCTGCATGAATTTAAACTGCGCCAAGCCCCAACCATCCTTTATGCTAGATAAATACATAGGACAGGAACCTTGCTTCCACACTCCTGATTGATACAGATGTTCTCAAAACATTTTAGATGTCACATACCCTTTTCGAGACACCCCCAGTGGTTTTCATAATTTTCCAAGACACCCATGGTGGTTTCCATAATCTAGACTTTCATGAAGTCCTATGGCCATTAGAAATGGAGAGTCATTGACTTAAGGAAACCATTGCACGACTATGCATACCATTCCCTCAACGGCTCTGCATATTGATCACCCCTGACCTGTCTACCAAAGGCATGATTTCCTTAGACAATGATCCTCCCACATCTGCACGCCGATACGACTCCCATGCATTGAGACATGCCCTGCATGTCGTTCAAATTTAAACACACTCACTCCACATGCATCTGAAGGACACCGAGAAATATTTTAATCAACCAAACCTCATTGGGGAACTTGCCCCACCATACTTGGTCAAAGCTGTTGGACCTAAAACATCAGTAATGTTAGTCTTGATGGCAGGACTTTAAACCCCCCCAATAAAAGAGGCACAAAGCTTGTTAGGCCGAAAACACGAAAAGGGCGACCAAAGCAAAAGTCGGTCCATACCCGCTGGGTCCACACTAAATGGGCCCAGAAAAAATTAGGGCATTAAAAGAAGAGACAAAAGGTTTGTGGGGTTTTTCTAAAGAACCCTAGAAAAAGTCAAACTGTGCTCGCTGAGTCCCTTGGCTCAGGAAAAATTTAGAGCATTGTACAATCACTCATCGATTTTCAGGACCACTCTAAATCGGAATAGCCTCCTCTTAGTTCCGATCGGTTCCCATTCCGATGGGGAAATTTGTAGGGTCCTGAAAATTCCACAAGGGGGGAAATCCAATTACCCAAAGACTTGAAAAAGGACCGAACCAGTCCGCGTACCGGCTCCCAGCAATAGTACACGACCGGTTTGGCGAACCTCCCTCCCGCAGACGTTGTCGTTCGCGAGATGGGGGCGGAGCGCCTACGCGGGCGCGAACCAGGAAGACCACCGAAGGTCAGACCAGTCCACTTTGGCGAGATGCCCCCTCCGCGGACTGCTGTCGTTTGCGGGATGGAGGCGGATTGTTGTGCTGCCGTAGAGAAACCCCGCATGCCTCAAATCCTCAAATATTGGGTGACCGAGTCATCCGCGGGTGAGGGATTCATTCATGGGCTTCCGCAAAATGTGCCGTGTGCCCATTAATAATGCCTATTTGTGAATCTATAAATAATCACCGAGGGGAACCAAAAATAAAAAGAGAGGAAGGATGGGTGAAAACCTGTGGGGAGACGCTGGAGAAATCGCTCCCAGCAGTAAAGTTCCGCGGCCATCCACGGACCCCATATCGTCGGCAGATGCACTCTTCCGCATAGAGGAGAAACCAAACCATGAGCCACATGTGTCCACCTCCTTCACGGATGGAAATCTCCTTCGGGGATGACCATCTCCTCTGTGGACTAGTGTCGTTCGCGAAATGGAGGTGGAAACCCCTCTGCGGGCGCAAAGTAGGATGGGTGGCAGCCCCTTTGCAGACACCCTTCGCGGACGACCATCCTTCACGTACAACATACTTCGTGGAAAACCTCCTTCATGACCATCCTTCGCGGACAACATTATTCACGGATTTCCATCTCCTCCACGGACAGCTCCTCCATGAACACCCTTCGCGGACAACTAAACCGCGAACCACATGCGGCTCCCTCGTGGCCAGTCCTTTATGGACAGCTCCTCTACGGCCAGTCCCTTGTGGTCGGCACCTCGCGACCAGCTCCTTCACGGCCAGCCCCATGCGGAAAACCCCATGCACTCGTTGGTCTATACCACAGGGGCTGCGCCCCTGCACCCCCGCTCGGGGTCAGTGCTGGGCTGCGGTCTCGGCCCTCCGGGCTGGTCCCTTCGCTACCGTCACAGACCCCCATGAAAAATGGAGAGTCGCACCATGAACTTTTCGGGCCGGGTCAACAGTATTTCACATTGCACTCTTGTGACACCCCAACATCCGTCCTATACATTCCATGAGTCGATCTACTCCTCATTACTCTCCTATAAACCCATTCCCTAGTTCCTTTTGCTAGGTTCATCTAGAAAGGGCCGCCCTTGCATAAGTCCCACACCAACCATTGCTAGGTATCTCCTACCTAGTCATCCCGACGACATGACGTTAAACTGTATGGCCCTCGTCCTGACCACATGACATTAAACTATATGGAAACAGTCCTCTCTACATGACTATAAACTTTATCATTCCCTATGATTCAATAATTTCATGCATCTTGCTCCATGCAAGAGATGCCTTATGCTATGTTTACAGTGGCATAACATCAAGAGCGCTGGAATCCATTAAAACATTCCATCACTCCACCTCATGCTTTGCACGTCCTTCATTCATATCTTCATTCCCTTACATGTTTGAAGGGACCCCCTAACGGCCTAGTCTCATGCCGCATCGGCTCACCTACCATCCTGGGCCAACACCCCGGAAGACTTTGGACAACACTTCAAGACAGGTCCTGTGTTTCAAACACGGTCAGCAGTCAACCCTCATTTGTTCGTCCCTATTTCAGGCTAATGTGATGTGAATGCTGTGTTTTGAACATGGTCAACAGTTATCGTCTATCACCATTCCTCCCTCATTGTGTTCCGAATGTCGGGCATGTAATTCAGACTTTTCATCTCCCTTTGTTCAGACAGATTCCAACTCCCTTGGAGTTATCCCGCTTGTGAACCAGTGCATAGGTAAATGCCTCAACCCACCAGTGAGTTGGGGTGCCCTCATGGACAGACATGAGGAAGACACATGGCCATCCATCTCGGAGTAAGCCTCGACTTTATGGGCTGCCCTCATGTGTAATCCCCACTCCACTTCTCACGGTCGCACCTTTCGCGACGTGATCCTCTGGTCCCTGCTGCCTCTTGTTTCTCACACCAAGCATGAATCATGTGGGCTTAGAGTAAGAATTGACCATGAAATCCTCTTATGGGACTCCTCAGAGTGTAAGCCCCAATCCATCGCCCTGGGCCTCCTCAGAGTGTAAGCCCCAACCCATCATTCTGGGCTACCTCAGAGCGTAATCCCCAAGCCAACGCGAACTACGAGGACTTTGATTCCCTACCATAGGGATACATAGGAAGCCTCCATGAGGTTCAAGCCCGATCACCAACAGACCCCCGAGTTCCAGCGCCCCCATTCGAACTACGTGGACTTTGATCCCTGTCCCCTAGGCAAGTGTTTCCTCTAGAATTGGGGATGACCTCATTGATTGAGGGTTCAAACATTCCAATCGATTTTTAATGAGTTTGTTCGTAGAACCGGAAACATCCAATGATTCCATATCCATTTGGACCTACTTTACAAAGGTAGGCTCTCATTAGTTGTGTATTGATGAGGCTTATAAATTTTTATGGGTCGAGAGGATGGGAGGTCGGACTCATCACACCTTTTTGAGGGGAATTATTGTCTACTCCGGGACTCTCTTTATATATTTAAGTTATGTTCGTGAATCCTTATTACATTACCAAGTATAAAATGAGTTTCCTTTAGATCTGACAATCAATGATTGATATGTATGAAATTTGGAGAATATTTTATATATATTTGAGGTTCTTCATTGATAGAGAATCATCTGTATTTTCTAGAGATTCTGAGTCAATGGTATCCTTCAATACATAAAAGTCACTTGGTCATTATGATAACCATACTAGTTTTAAGGCCACTCAGTGGGGCACTTGAAGTTTATTGTCATTCAGAAGGACATGGATTATTTTAGAGTTGGGATCGTACCCACATATGGGCTACCTACGTATCCTTTGTTTAGAAAAGGAATCAGAACCCATGTAGTTTGAGTAAGGGAGTATGATGTTTATGCATGATTGATGGATCAAAGAAAGATGTCATGATTACTTTTACACTCTAAGCTCACATGAGTCATGCTCGGTGTGAGAAACAAGAGGTATTGGTGAAACCAGACAATTGTTCCGCAAAAGATGCAATGATGTGGGGATTATGTATGTATGAATGCCCAAAATAGATGAATACTGGGTTTTACTTCAGGGAAGAAACCCAGGAACAAGGTCCATAATGGTATATGTACTTCATGTAGATTTGGGTACTCTAACTTGGGGCATACTTATGAGGAAGATTCCAAAATTGGGAGGGGACTTATGATTGGGTTTTAATCTTGATAAGGAATCCCAGATCAAAAGTAAATTAAGACTAGTTAAGAGAAATTAAGACTGAGGCTTATTCCTGAAGAGGAAGCCTAGGTTAAGAGAACCATGGTTGGGGCTTACTCCTGGGGAGGATGCCCATATTTGGGAACTTAGAGACTGGGGCTTATTCCTCAAAAGGAAGCCCATATTAAGGGAATTATGACTAGGGTTTAATCCTAAGGAGGATGACCAGATTCGGGGACTTGGGGCTTACTTCTAAAAAGGAGGCCCAAATTAATGAGTACTTGGGGCTTACTCCTAAGAAGGATGCCCAAATTAATGAGAATTTGGACTGAGGCTTACTCCTAAAAAGGAGGCCCAATTTAAGGATTCTCTCATATTAAAGGATGAGGTTGAATGAATAAACTCTCTAACTTTAGTGATGTAAATATGGGTAAATCACTAGGTTTTGAGAGATATTCCACAAAATTCCTTTCAGATAAGGAAGAAAATGAGGAAATCATGGCATAAATGGGTTTGGAGAGAGTTCTGAAGGCTTAATCCTAAAGAGGAGATATGGATAGGTGTAAGAGGGGTGAAATGGGCAGGAAGGGCACCCAAAAAGAGAGGGGCGCAAAAGTATTGCGTGGGAACGCAAGTCCTGGTCGTGCAAGTATACTTGTGCGACACATGGGTACTTGCGTGCCGGCCAATCCTTAGGGTAGAACTTTGGAGAGGCTTGGATCAAGCCTTTAATACTACCCCTAGAGACTTACAGAAGAGAGGCATGCAAGTTATGTGGAAGGGGTAAGGCGGCGCTCAAGTGTGGCCATTTCCCTTAAGGGCTAGCCACCTAGGCGTGAAAGTGTTGATGCGTTTCAACACTTAGGCCTTCCTCCCCCTCTTTAGATCTTCCGTTCTAGGTAAGAAATTACCTTAGAAGTGTTCGGAAGCTTTGAGAAGAGACTAGGGCGTTGGGAGCTCAAATCTAAGGTTCTATAAATTTTTCGTCCTTCAAATGGGGGGGGGGGGGCACAGGGGTATTTATAGGCTAGAGAGACCCTGGGAGAAATTTCAAAGAGGGCGCGCAAGTCACCTGCGTGACCACTGGGTGTCGCGCAAGTATACTTGCGCGACCTTGATGGAACTTGCGCAACCCAAGTGCATTTGAATCTTGGTTCGTGCCTTTGTCAATTTTTGATGTTTCTTCAAAGGATGCATCAATTTGGGTCCAAGGTATTTCTTTTTACATTCCTTTAGACTCTGTGATGGAAAGGAGAGTCAATAAAAGTCCCCCCTCAGAGATGGATCCGAAAGAAGTGAGGATGTGACTCTGAGGAAAAGAAGAAAACCAAGGGACATGCGGTATGCAAGTGTTAAGCGCGTAGAGGTTGGCGCATAGGTGTTGAGTGCTCTAGCTTTAGGAACGCTATGTTTAGGCACGTAGGGGTGAAGCCTGGCCTATATATAGGCGGCCGTTCTCACGCAAAGCACCCAGATTTTGAATTTTCGAGCTCTCGCCGCACAAGTTCCCTTGTTTTCCATTATTTATTCACTGTCACGCTGCTGTCAAGGTATTTAAATTTTCATGGTGATACTTGCATGCAAAAAACTTGCGCGACACACTAATAATTGCGTGCCAACTTTGGGACTTGCACTCCTTAATACCTTAGCCATTTTTTCACTTTTATTCAGAAATTTTATGAAAAATCAACTAACTTAAGAGTTAATTATTCGACCTTTGTGTAGATTCAATGGCTCCTATAAGAATTGTAATGGCTGATGAGCTGGATAGCAAGAGGATTGATTAAATGATGAACATTATTGGACATGATTACTATGATATCTGTGACATTAATCTCCCAGATTTGGCTAATTACTAGAAGAAATATCATCTTAATTTCCCATAGAGAATCTACCTGCCTCTGTATGGTCATGGTCATCTACAAGGAGTCAATGTTCTAGATGCAAAGAACTATATGCCTGAGATGCAGCTACGCTGCTACTCCTCTATTTCGGTTATGATGTGCATTAAGAGCAACAACAATGGTGTGATCTTTAAAATTTTTCTTACATGTCATTTCCTTGCAGATATGAAAATGGAAAACCCATGGGATGAAATATTTTCCACTGCTGTTTGGTGGAGAGAAGACAAACATGGAATTAGAGAAATATCTGAAAAGAGTATTCTCTCTAAATGGATCTTTAATTCTAATGATCCATTCTCAAATCCATGTATCCATCTTCCAAGTCTCTTGGACAGAAATAAAGTCACTGTTTGATCAGTAGAAAATTTTGTCAAACCACATTCAAGAACATTCTTTTACAATTGTTCCAAGAAGAGCTAGTATCACCGCATCTCTTATTGTATCGAGTTGAAATGAATGAATTCTAGGTGGTTGCTGATGAAGCTCAGGATGCCGTAAATCAAATGAAGAGTTATGTTGAAAACCTCTTGTAATTATTGAAAAAGATAAGAGACTCCAGTTTGTGGATGTACTTCTATCTCCTGTGCATCAATGAAAAACAATTTCATCTTCAATCATTTGTATCTGTATTTTCTTGCTACCTGCTTTAGATTTTTACCTAAGACAATGGGCCTAGTAAGCATAGTTTGATTTTTATGAGGATTATTATAAATAACCCTACAAACATTGAATCTTTTAATTGCTCAATATTACCTAAATCATACAAAATGTATGTTTATTGAGCTGGAACTTGACTTTTATTCAGAGTTCCCCTGTCTTTTGTGGGAAGTTTAATTTTATGCACGTCAGACATAAAGAGGATAATGTTTAAGGTCGAAATATCTTTGACCGAATGGATTAAAATTGACTCAATTCCTTGACGATTTATCTGAAAACATATTAGCACACTCAAGTATGAGGAAAAAAAATGTAAACCATGACTTAAGAAATTTTGAATCTGAGGAATGATATGAAAAAGGGATAAAAGGCATTAGAAAAATTAGTTCCCAAGAATGAAGTTACCATTATTTAACAAACCCGTTAGGGGGTTTAATTATTCAGGGCCACCTAAGGGCATTGGCTGCGTAGTCAAATAATGGTATCTTTTGGCTGATAGGTCCGTTATGTAGAATACTTATGCAAGGCCACCTAAGGGCACGTGTTGCATAGTCAGGAAAAAGAACTCTCAGAAATTTACTTTTCTACTGCTAAAAAGCCAATGGATGTTTATGAGGATTCAAATTTTCCAAAGCATAGAGTTTTCTGTATGGAGAGAGGTACTTGAAAATGGAGAAGATACTTCCAAACAAGATTATCCAAGAACCGGATGAATGTCACTCCTACGAAGGTCTGACCCAAATATAGGGAAGAGAAATATAAACCATAGACTTGAATACTTTCAAATCATGAAAAAGGACATGAAACAAATATGTTAAGGATTGCTATTTTTTTTGCGGATCCTTACATATTTTTGATAATAACAATAAGGAAAAAAGAGGTTTTCTTCCCAAGAATGAAGTTACCATTATTTAACAAACCCGTTAGGGGCTTGAATTATGTAGGGCTGCCTAAGGGCATTGGATGCATATTCAAATAATAGTATCTTTTGGATGAAAAGTCTGCTATGTAGACTGTTTATGCAAGGCCTCCTAAGGGCATGTGCTGCATAGTCAGGCAAAAGAACTCTCTGAAATTGGACATTTTGTGACCATAAGTCGAGAAAAAGGGTAATGAAGATCTGAAAATATTTAAGGCTAGGATTATGACACATAAATATGGGTATTGTCCAATGTATGCAGAGATACACAGATCAATGCTAACCATAATCATGTTGTGGCTGGATCCTGAATTGAAATATTGGACTTCACTACGTATCCCATAAGGATGGGAATCAAGACATACGTAGTTATTGAAATATAGTTTAACGTCGTGTGGGATGAGAGTATAAGAGATCTTGGTTTAGGGTCATAGAACTTGGACCATTATAAGAAATACACAGTGTGTATTTTCACGGGGAATTTTCAGCCAGGGGAATGAAAGTGGAATTTGGGGTTAGGACCGAAAGACTTGGTGTTGGATTCGAGGGACACTTGAACATTCCTACCTATCCCATAAGGATGGGAATCAAGCCCACATAGTTCTAGAAATACCCTATGTACAAATTTGGTCATACATGTGAAGGGTGAAAGGGGAGTTTAGTGCAATGATGGTTTAACCAAAGATAAAAGGTTTAGGTATTTCCATTTATGCACATAGTCTTTGGAATATAACATGATTGAAAATCAATGTAAATAATGATTCCCTCTCAGGTTAGGGTATCAAAGAATATTTTAGTTTATTGTTGTACAAGACAAAAGTGTTGTACAGTTTAACGTCGTATAGAAAGGACGAAGGTGAACCAATGTAAAGATATTGATTCTGGGGGCGGTTTCACGAATCAACATCATATGAGATGGAGGTGAACCGATGTGAAGAGATTGGTTTTGGGCTTGAACCTTGGGAGGTTGCCTACGTACCCAGCCTGGAAGGCAAGGATCAAAGTTCGTGTAGTTCAATTAAAGAATGAATTAGTGATTAAGTTGTTCTTGGGGACAACGACCTAAAAAATGGTGTTGGGACTTACGTGTGGTTAACGACCTAGAGAGGGTGTTACGGATGAAATTTTCTCTAAGCTCACGTGAGTCATACTCAGTGTGAGAAACAAGAGGTTACAACAACCTTAATGATTCACAGTTTAATGTCATGTAGGAAATATAAAGGGACTATGCAGTTTAAAGTCTTGCAGTTAGGACTATTGGTGCTGCACAGTTTAGTGTCGTGTAGCAGGGGAAAAATACAGTTTAACTTCATGTAGGACATATTAAGGGATTTCTGTACAGTTTAGCTCTATGTAGTTAGGATTATGGGGACAATATAGTTTAATGTCATGTTGGAAAAAAGGGGACTGTGCAGTTTAATGTCATGCAGTAAAGACAAAAGAGGACACAGTTTAACGTCATGTTGAACATATTAGGGACTTTTTCACAGTTTAACGTCATGTTGGACGAAAGTGAGAATAGTTTAAGGTCGTATGCATGGACCGTTGGTTATGAAGTTTAACATCTTGCTGGACGTAAGGGACTTCTATACAGTTTAGCATCATGTAGTTAGGACGTCACAGTTTAACGTCATGTTGGGCGTCACAGTTTAACGTCATGTTAGATGTCACAGTTTAACGTCATGTTGGATGTCTGTTCCAATAGTTTAAAGTCATATGCATGGATAAAAGATGTATTTTGTGTTTATACAAAATATTTCTTCAGAAATCTGGCATTGGTTGGAGTAGTGAGGAGTTCTCCATCCATTGAAATTAAAGAATAAGCTCCATTGGAGTAGACCTTATGTATTGAATAAGGTCCTTCTCATTTTGGCTCAAGCTTGGGAGGTTGCTTTCTTGGTATCATTGGAGTTCTGATAACTAATACCAATTCTCCCTGAACGAATGAACGAAGACGATATTTTTTTTTGAAATCTCGTGCTATTCGATTCTAGAAGACTTCCAAGTGGTGCAGGGTGCACAATCTTTTCTCATCTAACTGTTCCAATTCATTCAATCGCTTTTGAGATTGTTCTTCTATAGATGACTGATCACAAATGGCTACTATGAGTGAAATTAATTGAACCTCAATTGGAAATACTTCTTCTGTTCCATATACCAGTGAATATGGAGTTGACCGCGTTGCAGTGAGGGTGGTAGTTCGATAAGCCCATAAAGCATGAAAGCGTTTATCAGGCCATGATTTCTTATCTTTATCCACCATCTTTTGCTGTATAATTGACAGAGTCTGGTTGAAGGCTTCTATCTAGCCATTTTCCTCTGCGTGATACCAAGATGAATGGTTGGATTTGATGTTGTATTCTTGATACAACTTATTCACCTCATATGAACAGAAGTTGGTTCCATTGTCCATCAATATGGTATGAGGGACACCAAATCTGGTAATGATGTTAGACTAGAAGAAGCTAACAATTCTTTTAGAACTAACTTATTTGAGAGGTATTTACTCTACCCATTTGGAAAAGAAGTCTGTAGCAGTAAGAATATACTTAAACAGCTTGGCTGTAGCTGAAGGATAAGGTCCCACCACATCCATTCCCCATGTGGAAAATGGCCACGAGTATTTAGCTATATGAAGCAAATCTGGGGGCTGATGAATGAAGTTGGAATGTACTTGGCGTCAATGACACTTCTTTGTGAAATCAATACAATCTTGTATCATTGAAGTCCAAAAGTATCCAAGCCTTTGAATTTGATCAGACAGTCTGTGTCCAGACTAGTGGGCACCACAAACTCCTGCATGTACTTCTTTCATGACAACCATTGTCTCTTCACCATCAATGCATCTGAAGATAACTCCATCAAAAAAATTCTTATAGAGAATTTTATCTAGGTGATCTAGGCTATCATAAAGATTAAAATTGACCACACATCTCCGGACTTGTTGTTTCCCAACTATATTAGGTGAAAGTATTCCATTTTGAAGGTATTCCATGATAGGTGTCATCCATACTGTAGTATGACCATATGGTTCAGGAATGTGACTAATTTCATTAATTTCCTCTGTTCTGATTTGAACATAAGGTGAAATTTTATGACACTGGGAAATATTGATAGTTGTCTCGTCCCGATTTGGATCTTCCAGAGCTGTGGCTATATTAGCAAGTGCATCAGCTTTAGCATTTTGTGACCGCGAGACATAAGAAAATGCTGATTCCGTAAGGAATTCCTCCATTAAATCTCTGACGTAATCATACAAAGGGATTAATTCTTCTTTTCTGATGGCATAATCCCCATTGACTTGTTTGATTAGCAGGTCTGAATCACCTTTCACCTTTAAGTGATTCACTTGTGCTTGAAGCGCCAACTCCAATCCTGCGATGAGAGCTTGGTATTCTACTTCATTATTTGTACCGCCTCCCAATAATGAGAAGGAATAAGGTAGCAATGCCTTTTCCGGGGAAATGAGTACAACTCCTGACCCAACTTTTTTGAACTTAGGATCTTCCATTTTCCTCCCTGTTGGACTTATGGAAGCACCATCAAAGTATATTTCTCATGTTTGAAGACTTTATTTAATAGAGAAGTCTTCCTCATCAAGAAGTTCAATATCTAAAGATGTGTCTTCCACTGAAGGGTGTTCATCCATGAAATCATCCAGAGCTTGTCCCTTTATTTCCTTTTAAGACACATATTGAATATCAAATTGCTGCAAGATAACTGCCCACCTTGCCAGACGTCCTGTAAGCATTGGAAGACTAAGGATGAATTTGAGCGGGTTATTGCGAGATAAAAATTGGACTCATGATGTTACAGGTAGTGTCTCAACTTATGGACTACAAAGATTAATTCTAGCCAGCACTTCTCAATACTTGAATATCGACTTCAAGCATAGTCCAAATGAGATAGTAGAGGATGTTTTCATTCCAAGCATCATTCTTATGAGCAATAAAGACACCCAATGATCGCTCTAAAGATGTCACATAGAGGATAAGTGGTCTTCCTTCAACAGGTGGCTTTAATACCGGTGGAATGAAGAGATACTTCTTGATAATATCGAATGATTCTTGAAATTATTCAGTCCACTGGTAAGTGACTCCCTTCTTCATCAGTTTGGTGAAGGGTAAAGTTTTGCCTACCAAATTAGCGATGAAACGCCGAATATAGGCTAAGTGCCCTTGAATTCCTCTCAATTCTTTCAAATTTCGAGGAGGTGACATAACAGGGATTGACTTTGTCTTCTCAAGATCGACTTCGATGCCACGATGTCGTACAACAAAGACGATAAATTTTCCTAAGGTTACCCCAAAATCACATTTTAAGGGGTTCATCTTCAAATTATGTTGTCGAAGTTTGTGGAATATGATTTCCAAATCAGCCATGTGATTAGAACGTTGCCTAGATTTGACCACCAAATCATCCACATAACATTCAACGAACTTCCCTAAAAAGGGTTTGAAGAAATGATGCATGGCACACTAATATTTTGCGCTTGCATTCTTTAGGCCAAAGGGCATTACTTGATAGAAAAACACACCCTGAGGGGCTCTGAAGGCTGTAGATTCCTCATCTTCTGGATCCATTCGGATTTTATTATACCTGGAATATCCATCCATGAAGGAAAGTTCTTCATAGCCAGATGTTGCATCAATTAAGAGTTTTATAATTGGTACTGGAAAACCATCCTTAGGACAATGCCGATTAAGATCTCTGAAATCAATGAAAACTCTAATTTTCCCATTCTTCTTTTTCACTGGGACAATATTAGCCAACCACTTGGGATATTGAACTTCTCTGATGAAGTTATCTTTGATAATATTATCCACTTCAGCTTCAATTTTTGAAGCATAGGTTAGGTGTGTTCTTCTAGCAGATTATTTGAATCCTCGATGTTCTTCTGGAAAACCCAAATGATGAGTGGCTACATCAGGATCAAGCCCTAGCATCACTGTATAGTTCCAAGAAAATATATCTCGATTTTGCTTTAGAAAGGAAATATACATCCCTTTCTCTTCAAGAGTCATAACCGCACTAATTAAAGTGGGGCGTGGATCTTCTTTTGTACCCAGATTTGTTTCTCTGAGTTCATCCACGGTGGTAGAGATACCCTCTTCAAATGCTGGAGGAGCATCCCTGAGATCTTCCTCTTCTTCTTTAACACGTGTTATTTCTTCTGTTTATGCTTGTATAGTAGATGAAGAAGCAGAATTTTCATTATCAAAAGAGACGCTAAAATTTGCACATCTTGAAGAAGAAGCTTCCATTTCCGACCCGATTGATGATGAAGGGTCTTCGTTTGATAATAAAGAGGAGATTATGGATTGAGAATCGACATCATAATTAACCTCTAATATTTCTATAACTTTTTCTGGCCTGGTTGGCGAAGTATAGAATTGCTGGATTTCAACAGATGAAATGAAGACACCTCCATTTGAGCTTTCATCATTGCTTGGTGAATCACCACTTTATCCCATGCTGTCTGGCTTGATTGCCATAATTGACATTATGGAGGTTTCCATACGAGTATTTTGATTTGGTTCTATCCTGTAAATTTGACTGATAGGCAATAGATAATCTGTACTCACATGTGCTAATGGGTTTACTGGAATCTTTTCCAAACCATATGGAGCATTAACTTTTTAATCTCCTTTGTTGTGGATTCCTCCTTTCCCTTCATGTAGTAGAATTCCGAAACAATGTATTGAGATTCACTTGTCTTAAACGGGGACTTATCACCATAAAATGTCCCAAATTGACCATCGAAACAATATTTGAGACATTGATGGTATGATGAAGGGATAGCCACAGGTTGATGTAGCCAGGGTCTTCCAAGCAAGATGTTGAAGGATGAGTCTTGATCAACAACCATGAAATCTGAATTGGATACAAGATCTACAAACTAAGTTCTGAGTGTATTCTCACCTAGTTTTTATTGTTCATTTTTATCATATCCTTGTATCATCATAGTAGAAGGAGATAAATCAGATTCCGTAAGGCCCAATCGATGAAGTGTACATATGGTCATGAGGTTGACTCCTGATCCATTATGAATGAAATCTCTTCAGATGTCTACACCATTGAACTTTCCAGATAAGTAAAAAGGTCTAATATATCCATGCACAACATCATCTTCATCTTCATTAGTAAAAGATATCACTTCATGACATTCTGCAGGATTATTCTCTACAAGGTAGACTTCAGCTGCATCAATTTCAGTTTCAAAATCCTAAGGGCTTGACAAAGCCTCTATGAGTGACTCCCGAAGATCCTTTGATAAATTCAAAGCATCCAGAATTGATAACTTGGACGGTATTTGGGCCAAGTGTTTGAATACATCATACTTTTGATCCAAAGGTCTGTGTTTCCCAACAGGAACATGTGGTTTAACAGGTGCCTTGGAAGTTGATGCTTTGGAAGTTAATGCATCTTGTACCAGGATAGGAGTTGGTAATACTCCTAGCTTTGGAATATTAGACCGATTAGGTCTATTTACTTGCTGAGAAGAAGAATATGGAACCTTCAACCGATCTTCCAGAATAATTGTGCCAGGACCGAGTCTACCTTGTGTGGAAGAACTTGCATGTTCTTTTTGAGCTCGTTGAAGGGCTCTACCACGAGTTTCTACTGCATACACAGTTCTAAAAGGGGTATAATTAGAATAGTGGCCTCTAAAAGATCCACGTCTACCCCTGTATCCTGAGCCTCTGGAACTTCCTCTGATTCCTCTATTTGATACAGGGAACTCAGGCTCATCACAATCGAAACTAAGACTGGCATATGGATCTGTTAATTGAATCATATTAACAAAACCGAATATCAAATCTTCATCCGATGAAGACTCTGCCTGATTAGCTTGTTTAGGATGTGCCGTTTGGTGGGGCGGTGCCCCTTTCTTCGAAGTAAATGACATGAAATATACTAGAGTCAAAACAACTTAGGTTTTGACACATACTTATATTCTTATAATTCTTCTTCTTTCTTTGAATTATGCTGTTTCTTTAAGGATTTTCCCTCTGATGAAGAGGGTTTTGCTGCGACATTCATGGTAGAAGGAATAATTAGTTTCTTCAATTGTGTTCACAAAATAGCATGAGTTCAGTTGATCATTTTTCTGACCATCCAATCATCATATTTTTGTGCATTTTTGTTCTTAACTTTTTGCCACTCACCTTCCTCCTCTGGATCTGTAGTAATAACACATGCTACCTGAGCTGAATAACCATTCAGTTTGACTTGTCCCAAGTCGACCATTTTTTGAAAGAGGCCCTTGAAGAAAAAACACTCCTGAATGGGATTCCCCAACATATGATGAAACAAGAAATAGTTGGGATGGTCTTCATCTCCTTCCTTGTTTGGCCTCTTGGGCCTTGGTAATTGAACCAAATTATTTTCCAGAGCTGAAATGAAGTAACCAGGAACTTGTTCATTTCAGAAAGAGTAAAATTTTCTCTTTAGATCCTCAAATTGTTCTCGTCTTTGATCTCTTTGATAATATTGACGAAACAACCCCTGTTTCTGACGCTCAGGAGGTGGAGCCCTTCGAGAAGATGAAGGTTTTGAATTACAAGCAGGTATAGGTGCTTGTTTAAGAATAACTGCAGCAGTTTCTTCTTTACCCATTCTCCTTCCTGGAGCTGATGGAATTACATGAGCATTATCCTTAGTCTTCATAAGAGAGTATTCAATCTGTTGAGCGATTGCAGTAAGGTCTCGAAACCCTCCTATGTATTTCACAGGGATCATCGGTGTTGACAACTCATCATGTAAATTTTCCACACAGATTGGCAAAAATTCCTCCGGAGGGAGTGCTAAGATTAGGGAATATGTTAATCCCTTCCAGCGAGAAATTAAATATGAGACCCTTTCATTCTCCCTTTGCTTATAGTTTTTAAGATAAAAAACTATTGTCTTTGGCAATGTTGAGCTGAACTGAAGAAGGAATTTTTGGTGAAGATCCTCCCATCCGGTAATTGACTGGGATTGCAAGCTTGTGTACCATGAAAAAGAAGGTCCTTGTAATAAATGTATAAAACACCTGAGCTTAACTGCTTCTTGTTGCTGAAGGGTTCCCATAATAGGATCGCAATGAGAAACAAAATGTGTTAAGTGTTGCTCTGGGTCTCCCGAACCATTAAAGATTGGGAATGTAGTACTTGAAAAATTTGATGGGGGAGGAATTGCATCAACCCACTCAGGGTAAGATCTCTTTTCTAGTTGAATTTGAGCACACTTTCCCTCCATAGCTTCCAAATGAGCTGTTAATGACTCAATAGTAGTTATTAACTTTTGAGAAACATCTATTTGAGCTTGGACCTGATCCGGTGCAATAACTGGAGCTTGGACAGATGTGGTGACTAGTGCTGCAACTGATGGTAGCACCGCCAATTGTTGTTGCACTTGACCCGTAGGATTAGACCTGTGAGGGTGTTCTGATAGAGGAGGATATTCTTGATCCATCTCAGTATCCACAACAAATTACTTTGAATGAAAGACTCCAGCACACTTAGGAGGAAGACTACCCTGAAGTATTTCTGCATTCATCCTCCTTAATTCCTTAATTTCTTCCTCTTATTGTGCAAATTTTTTCTCTAGTGAGAGAGATTGGCCTTATCCAGAGGAAGGGTATGTAACCTGATTCTTTCCTTTCCCATTATTGGATCCCTTTTGTAGAGGGGGAAGTGGGTTACTTGAAGGATTACCTAGGTTCTGAGTAATCCTTTGATTTTGTGTACGCACACCTTCTTCATTTCTGTCTGTGCGTACAACTTATTGAGCATGAACCTCTTCATCTGATCCCTCTGAGTGAACCTCATCTGGTGGATCAACAACAACGGAATTGATGAAAGTGATTGATTCATAATGCATTGCATCCATTCTATCGGCATTTCTGTGATATTGTCTTCTTCCATGTCCTTGATGAGACATTGCCTTTGTTGATTTTATTCCTCCGGAACTTCATGATGAACCGTAATTTGGAGGGAATATACTGATAATTTGTCTCTTCGTTCCTCTTGAGGATTCTTCCCCAATCTAGAGAATACTGACTTTCTCTAAGGGAGGGATTGAGGATTTGAAAAAGTCTCCAGTCCGGTGGACTGGGGTTGTTCCTTCTCAACTCCTCAAATCCTATTTTTTGATTCTGAGGGTTGGGTTAAAAGAGTCCGCAGTATAGAAAGCTGGGGTGGTTCTTGACATGCTATATCTGAGACTTTCTTGAAAGATATAATGATCTTGCAGACTTTAGTCCAAAAATTATCTGGATGCATCAACCTGAATCCACTTTTATCACCCAGCTCGAAAGACCATTGGATGATTTCTGACACTTCTTTCACTTGGTGACGTGCTTTCTCTAAATGAGAGGCCTGTTCAATATTCATGTTTTCTTGATGCCAGAGTAATTCAACAACTTTTTCTCTGTATTCTTGATTTTGAGAGGAACTAGTTGAAGCCTGTTCTTGGGCAAGCTTTTGATTACAAGCAAAATCCATTGACTGTGGCCGGCCATGGGCAATAACATTGCATGAGACCATTTTCGGTGGGCTTTGCTGACTAGAGAGCACAGTGAAATGTAGTGCTCCATGAACACCCCATCCCCTGATATGAATACCAGATGGGGAATTAGAAATTAACTGGCACAATCTTCTTAGTGCACCAAGGCATGAACGCTGAAGGGATCTCTGCTGCTTTTCAGCCTTCAGATATCAAGAAATTGAGAAAGATTCCAAGTCAACATGGCGTTGTAACCCTTCTATTATCTTGATATGATTTTCATATTCATCATAAGATAATATTTTCTTTTTCAGCTGACAAAGATTTTTCCATATGTTGAGATGAATATCATGGATTCCATCTTCCGTCAACATCTCTGGAATGTCATACTGAGAATCAGCAAAAGGCCAAAACATAAATGGCACTTCACCTTTTTCTAGTTGTTTTCTCATATTCAGTACTTCCTCTTTATCATTTAATGATGATTCTTCTACCTGATTAGACCAGAGCTGGTACTTCCTTCCTGCTTCATCAGATTCAACAATATTGGTAGAGAATTCACTGATTACACTAGAAGATGAATGACCCAGGGGTGGTTCGAAGAATGACCTACACCCCATGCTATCTTATGATTGAGAAAGTTTTTCACCTGATAGTGGTAAAGCATCAGACATGACTGGATTCACATTTTCAAGTGCCTCAAGATAAGAGGGATTTATCTTCACTACATTGTCTGTTGGATAATTTTCCAAGAAATGTGATTCACTACTGCAGAGAGGACTTTCACAGATAAATTCATCATCATGGGGAGGACCACCATGGTGGGTTACAGAAAAAGATGAAACATTTTGCTCCTTGGTCTTCTGACCACACAGAGGGTTATTGTGGCTCTCATCTGAAGATGAAACTTCAAGATCGACCGAATTGTCATGAAGCAAGCCTTCATGGGGAAGTATCTGATGCAGACCTTTGGAATTAATGTTTGCACTATTGGGAACTGAGAGAGCAGAATCTTGAGTTGCAACAGATTGTTGTCTGAGTGCATCAAGAACTCCAGCATCGAGTAAGGCCTTGTTACAGATTGGCCCTTGATTTCTTGATTGTGCTGGACAGTTCTTTTTCTCAGACTCCTTCTTACTCAATTTGGCAGGTGTATGTTCCTGATCAGGAGAAATGATCAGGTTAGACTGATTATCTCCGCTCAAACCAGGTGTATGTGCCTGACTTGGTTGTCCGTATGATATGGAGGAGTACGTCCCACAACCCTCTTGGACTGTAACAGAGGTGTGTGTCTGTTCCAAAGTGAACTGTTGATGTGTCACTCCACTGGTAGGGATAAATTTATGTGTCTTTCACTGAGATGCTTTTGAAGATGTTATAATATCCTGGAAGGCATCCAGAATATGAGCAGGGATTTTCTTCTTCTCTTTCACCATTGATAGAATATGATTGGTGACTTCAGCTACCAGAATGGGGATATATGTCCATTTTGTGCTTGGATTAGGTGTGTGTTCCTACTTCTGTCCTCCTTTTCCTGTCAGTGCATCCTGACAGTACTCAAGTGTGGGGGAAGAGAGTTGAGTATGCCTCCTGTTTTTCATCGGAGCTTTCCGAATAACTTCTCCAAATGCTACCAAACGAGACTGTTGGTAGGATTGATCAATACTAGCAGGTGTATGTTCCTATTGATTGCACTCCACTGAACATGGTTGATGAGCCTCCTTCAACACTAACAGACGAGGTTGCTGGAAGGATTGATGAGTGTAAGCAGGTGTATGTGCCTGTTTACCAGTTGTCAACACATTGGGTTGGCAGGATTCATTGTATGTAGTCAGACGAGCCTGCTGACTAGCTGATGATTTATAAACAGGTATATGTTGCTATCTATTGTACTCTACTAGAATTGGCTGGTGGGATTGATGTGATGCTTCCAGATGAGTCTGCTGTACATCGGAATTAAAACGGATGGGTGTGTGTACCAGCTCGTTGCTTTCCACCAAGTTAGGTTGGTGGACTTCTCCGGAAATGGTAGAGATAAGAACCTGCTCACTGTTAACCAGATTTTGCCTTTGGCGGTTCTTCTTGCCTGCTCGGGTTCAAGGAACCTGAGATGAACGCCTGGAGTCGATACCCTCATCATGTTGAGAGAGCACTGCCGCATGAGTCTTGCGGAGATTGTTGATAGGATCCCTTGGGAAGGACTCCTATCTCCTTGAATTAAGGCCCCGAGGGACCATCTCATTCACCTCCTCAGAATATGGGAGTGAATGGTGATTTCATTCCAGTGATAACGACCTGAAACAGTTAGAGACGGTGGTCGGCACCACCTGCTTCTTGATCGCTGGTCATCGCTGTCCGGACGACCAGGTTGAATTATTGACTTGGAGGGCTTGTCGAGCAGCCTCCAGAGTCGGAATAATACCATTTTGATAGTACACCTTAACCAGCACATTTGATACCCAGCATTGAAGATGCTGAGTAGGTGATGTCGTCCTCAGAGCGGACGATGATCCAGCAGGAGTAGCAGCAGATGCATTCACAATAGAGGTTTTCACAGCAGAGGCATTCACAGACGTGAACTTAAGAAAATCCATTCTTGTAATGTAGAAGATCTTGTAAAAGAGTGCCTATTTTATATAACAAACATAATCAAGATAAGTTTGGCTGCTGCATCTTTTGGATGAGCACATATGTTATTGATTGCTTTGTTAGCCCTCTCATTAAGTTCAAATAGTGTCCTAACAAATAGGTAAAACATCATTTTAACTTTGGTTAAGGATTCATGTCGGGTTCACCATTTTTTGTTTCCACTGGAATTGGGGATGACCTTGTTGATTGAAGGTTCAAACATTCCAATCGGTTTATAAAGGGTTTTTTCGTAGAACCGGAAACATCCAATGATTCCATATCCATTTGGACCAACTTTCCAAAGGTAGGCGCTCATTAGTTGTGGACTGATGAGGCTTAGGAATTTACATTGGTCGAGAAGATGGGAGGTCGGACTCATCACACATTTTTGAGGGGAATTATTGTCTACTACATGACTCTCTTTATAGATTTAAGTTATGTTCGTGAATCCTTATTACATTACCAAGTATAAAATGAGCTTTCCTTTAGATCTGAAAATCAATGATTGATATGTAGGAAATTTAGAGAATCTTTTATATGTATTAGAGGTTCTTAATCGATAGAGAATCATCTATATTTGTTATAGATTCTTAGTCAATGTTATCCTTCAATACATTAAAGTCTCTTGGTCATTATGATGACCATACTGGTTTTAAAGCCACTCAGTGGGGCACTTGAAGTTTATTTTCATTCAGAAGGACATGGATTATTTGAGAGTTTGATCGTACCCACAGATGGGCTATGTATGTATCCTTTGTTTAGAAAATGAATCATAACCCATGTAGTTCGAGTAAGGGAGTATAATGTTTTTGCATGATTGATGGCTCAAAGAAAGATTTCATGATTACCTTTACTCTCTAAGATCACGTGAGTCATGCTCGGTGTGAGAAATAAGAGGTATTGGTGAAACCAGACAATTGTGCCACAAAAGATGCAATTATGTTGGGATTATGTATGTATGACTGCCCAAAATAGGTGAATATTGGGTTTTACTTCAGGGAAGAAACCCAGGAAGAAGGTCCATAAAGGTATATATACATCATGGAGATTTGGGTACTCTAACTTGGGGATTACTTCTGAGGAAGATGCCAGAATTAGGAGGGGACTTATGATTGGGTTTTACTCCTGAGAAGGAAGCCCAAATAAAAAGTAAATTAATATTTGTTAAGAGAAATTAAGATCGGGTCTTATTCCTAAAGAGGAAGCCCAGGTTAAGAGAACCATGGATGGGGCTTACTCTTGAGGAGGATGCCCATATTTGGAAACTTGGAGACTGGGGCTTATTCTTGAAAAGGAAGCCCATATTAAGGGAATTATGACTGGGGTTTACTCCTAAGGAGGATGCCCAGATTAGGGGACTTGGGGCTTACTCCTGAAAAGGAGTCCCAAATTAATGAGGACTTAGGTCTTACTCCTAAAGAGGATGCCCAAATTTATGAGAATTTGGATTGGGGCTTACTCCTGAAAAGGAGGCCCAGGTTAAAGATTCTCTCATCTTAAAGGATGAGGTTAAATGAATGAACTCTCTAAATTTAGTGATGTAAGGATGGGTAAATCACTAGGTTTTGGGAGATGTTCCACATAATTCCTTTTAGATACGGAAGCCAACAAGGAAATCATGCCAAAAATGGATTTGGAGAGAGTTCTGAAGGCTTAATCGTGAAGAGGAGAGATGGATAGGTGTAAGAGGGGTGAAATGGGTAGGAAGGGCACCCAAAAAGAGAGGGGCGCACAAGTACTGCGTGGGAATGCAGGTACTGCGTGGGTGCACAAGTCCTGGTCGTGCAAGTATACTTGCGCGACACATGGGTACTTGCGCGCCGACCAATCCTTAGGGTAGAACTTGGGCGAGGCTTGGCTCAAGCCTTTAATACTACCCCTAGAGACTTCCAGAAGAGAGGCGCACAAGTTATGTGGAAGGGGTAAGGTGGAATGCAAGTGTGGCCATTTCCCTTAAGGGCTGGACACCTCGGCGCACAAGTGTTGATGTGTTTCAACACTTAGGCCTTCCTCCCCCTCTTCAGATCTTCCGTTCTCGGTATGAAATTTCCTTAGAAGTGTTCGGAAGCTTTGAGAAGAGACTAGGGCACTGGGAGCTCAAATATGAGGTTCTGGAAATTTTTCATCCTTCAAATGGGGGGGCCTAGAGGGGTATTTATAGGCTAGAGAGACCCTGAGTGAAATTTCAAAGAGGGCGCGCAAGTCACCTACGTGACCACTGGGCGTCGCGCAAGTATACTTGTGCAACCTTGATGGAACTTGCACGACCCAAGTGCATTTGAATCTTGGTTCATGCCTTTGTCAATTTTTGCTGTTTCTTCAAAGGATGCTTCAATTTGGGTCCAAGGTATTTCTCTTTACATTCCATTAGACTCTGTGATGGAAAGGAGCCTCAACAGTAGGGTACGTAGCAAGCCTCCATGAGGATCAATCCCAACAACCGGTCGATCCAACAATCTTCACATCAGTTCACCGCGCCACTCCTAGTGCCGCCTCAATGAGTTCCGACTCCTTGGGGTCATTAATCCAACAGGGGATGGTAAATCTCAGACATAAATGATTCTAAACCCCTGCGTTCAACTGACCATTGCCAACCAGGAGAAATCTATGTATACTATGCTTGGGTATAAACTAAAGATTCACGAACATATGAATAAGTCTTAAATCTATAAGAGAGTCCCAGAACAGGAAATAATTACCCCCAAAAGGGTGCGATGAGCCAGAATTCCCATCCTCTCGACCAATGTGAGTTCTTAAGCATCGCTGGTCAGACCATCCGACGAATTCCTGCCTTTGGAAAGCAAGTCCACGCGTCATCGGATACGGAACCGTTGGGCATTTCGAGACCGAGACCCGAAACAAATATATTCATTAAATTTATCTTCATTACCTTCCATGTAAATCCCTAGTGAAAAGATAATCACATCGTTTCATGAGGCAGTTATCCTCCATACACACAAGTGAAATTATCATACCCCCTTCAAAATGGAATGTAAAAAAGGTATATATTATATAATGAGACCATAAGCACAAATTTTTTTTAATATCATATATATATATTTAATATATTTCATCATACCTAACCATGATAGGTGGTAATACAGAAAATTTTTCATCAGTTTGTATGGAGGTTGTACGCCATACACACAAATTATGATTTTGTAACCCATTTGATGAAATTGGGGATGTTTTTAGGCCATTAATACTCACTACCCATTATTTTTCTTCCATTAATGAAACTAAAATTAATTTCTATTCAAAGTAATATTATTTTTTTTCAGCAATGTTACTCATTTATAGGTGAAACAAAAAATTCCTCCTCTATTGAATCTCTTTTGATTTTATCGCATCCATCTATTCAAAATGTGAATGTTTTTAACTTTACTAAGAAGGCATTTACTTGTGAATTTATTTTTGAGGGAAATAATGTTTTATGCTATTTTATATATGCCAAAAATAGGTACCAAGATGGGAGACCTCTCTGGAATGAACTTACACATTTAGGGTCCAATATTACCACACCTTAGTTTGTGACCGGAGACTTCAATGCTCTAGTGAAAAAATTGGTCCCTCCCATGCCACGATCTCCATGATATAATTCAAAACCTCTATTTAATACTACAACCTTGTTGAAATAAATTTTACTGATGATAAATACACTTGGTATAAGAAACATCACAATAGGGTGGTTGCATCCAAATTGGATATAGCCTTCTTGAATGTCCCTTCTTTAGAAAAATGGGATAACATCACATTCACCGCCCTTCACAAGCTCCATTATGACCATCATTGTATTATGATAAATGTTTCCACCAAAACTGTGAAACTGGTGTCACCTTTTAGGTTTAATAATTCTTGGTTTTTTAAAGAGGAATGCACTAACATAATTATAATTTTTTGGACTTCCATGACACACAACAATGATGCCTTTGCTTGCTCTGTTAAATTAAAATATCTTAAACAAATGATCAATGGTTGGTGTAGCTGCTATTTCATAAAAATTAACAATTAAATTATCCTTTTAGAGGACAAAAATAACCAACTAAAAAATAATAATACTAGATCTGATTTTAATACTAATCCAAATCATGAAATCAACATATTAGGAAAGCTCAACTCCTTGATCAATTTTAAAGAGAACATGAGAAAAAAATCCTTTAAAGTTAAATGGATATCTGTTGGTGATTGAAATACTAAGTTTTATAATTCAATTCAAAGAGCTAGAAAATATTTCGGACCCCTAGCATTCTTAAAAGATAGAGACAACATTTTAGACAAAAAATATGATATTTCTAATCACATTGTATCTTATTTCGAATCTCTCTTTAATGTCCTTGAAAATAACAAGGACCTATTAAATGAGATTATACTGATGGTAGCCAATGATGGAGATAGTAACTTTATTCCTAGTATACCACATGATCATGAAATTAAGGACACAGTCTTTAGTTTAAACCCTGATAGTGCTCTTAGTTCTGATGACTTTAATAATGGATTATTTCAACACTATTGGGATATAATTCATTTTGATGTTTGAAAGCTTGTAAAATAATTATTATTCAATGGAGTGCTACCTCATGAATTAAATTCTCAATTACTCTCTCTAATACCTAATGTTGAAAATTCCTATGATATTTATCCATTCCTTTATATTGCGCTCAATAATTCAGTTTACAAAATTATCATGAAGATCATTGCTAATAGGCTTTCATCTATCACTCAAAAAATTTTCTCTTCAAATCAATTTGGATTTATTAATTGTAGATCCATTCAAAACTATATTTGTATTATTTTAGAATAAATTAATGCTTTAGGAAATCCTAATAGGTTAGAAAATATAGCCATTAAAATTGACATCAGAAAAGCTTTTGATATAATGGATTTGAGATTTATCTTTAAGGTGTTGCAATCTTTTGGTTTTAGTGATAGCTACATCAACACTATTGAAACCTTGTTCAATTAATCCCATATTTTCATTCAGGTTAATGTCTCTCCTAGGGGCTATTTAAAATGCACCAAATGTGTTAGGCAAGGTGACCCCCTTTCTTCCATCATTTTCTCTATTGCAGAATACTATCTTAGTCGATTGATCACTCACCTGGAGGAAAATACCAAACTTAAACCCATTCACGATTTAAGGAATATTAATGGTCCTACCCACCAGTTATATGCTGATGATATCATTATTTTTCTACAAGGTGATAAAAGAAACATTCAGAATCTAAAAAATTCTATTACTCAATATGAAGTTGTTTTTGAGAAAACCATTTGTTGGAACAAATCTTCTATCATATTTGGAAAAAACATTCTAAATAATAGTAAAGTTAATATCATAAATGACCTAGGTATAAAAGATGTAACTCTACCATTCACTTACCTAGGTGTCCCCAACTTTTGGGGAAAGACAAAATCTTTTAATTTCTCTACCATTTTGATCAAATTCTTAATCAACTATCTTCTTGGAAAGGAAAATCACTCTCTATGGTAGGTAAAATATTCCTTGTTAAATATAAAATTGTTTCTAAAATGGTTTAATCTATATTGGTACACAAATGGCCTCCTAGTCTCATAAAAAAATTAACATCTTTATCAAAAATTTCATTTGGATTGGTAGCACTTTAGAGAGGAAACTTGTGACCATCCTCTAGTTTACATGTTGCAAACCTATAGACAAAGGTGGAATTGGAATTAAAAACCTTAATTACTTAAAGTAAACTCAACAAGAAAGACTCACTTGGAACCTCCTTTATAGTAAATCTAACTCCTTGGATTTTCTAAAAAATATATTTCTTGGAAAACATAAGAAGGTAAATTTCAATTTTCTAACTGTTCTATCGGGCCATCCATAATGCAATCCTTCTCATCCATTATGAAAAATTCTAGGTGGATAGTCTCTAGATATTATTCCATGAATTTTTGGTTAGATAACTGGACTGGAACTACCTTAATTTACATGGATCTCGCAAGTGAAATCCCTAGGAATACCAACTATTCTATTATAGATTGGTTAAATACTCAAAATGATCAGCTTCCTGATACCATTATGAATGTCATTGACAACTATCCTTTCTCTAACACCAAGTATTTTTTAATTTGGGATCCTTCTCACAATGGTATGCTTAATTTAATAAACATTCACAATAATTTATTTTGAAACTCTGAAAGAAATTTTTTTTTGGATGAAATTTTTTGACAAACCTTGGATAAAACCCTCAAGACTCACTCTTATTTGGCGACTTGTGCATAACAGGATCCCCGCAGATGGATGTATTCAATCAGTTGGCATTAAAATATATTATAAATGTAGACTCTGTAATCAACACATAGAAGATTCCAATCACCTATTTATTTCTTTAGCTACTTTTTCTGCTCTGTGGAACTATATCTTTGACATCTTTCACTAAAAATGGCTACCCTATGACTCTATTAGATCTCAACTAAAGCGATGTGTGTAAATGGATAGTTCTCAACAGATTAAGAATCTATTTCTTTCTGTAGTTTCTGAGCTCCACCATGTGATCTGGTATGATAGAAATGATCTTAATCATAGAAATTTCTCATTTATTCATAATTCAGGTCGAATGAGGATCCTTATCTCTATACACGATACTAATATGATTTAAAAGGGACACTATAACAACACTGTGAATGATTTTTTAATTTTGCAACGTCTTTGAATTTTTGGAATCTTTTTACAACCTCAATGCACTTTTGAAGTTTTCTAGTGTCCTCCTTTCCCTTTATGTATTAATGTAAATATTATTGGATCCTCCAAAGGTAACCCAGGTCCAGCGGGTTGTGGTTCCATCGTCAGAAAGCACCTTGGTCAGATCCTCAGATGCTTCTATGGTAGCTGCGACATTGCCTCCTCATTGGAAGATAAAATGATGAGTATGATTCATGCCATTTATTTAACTAAATATTATGGTTGGAATAACCTCTAGATTTAGAGTGATTCTACTACCATTGTTCAAGCAATCTGGAATGGTGTGGCATATCTTGCATGACCGATCACCACCCGTTGGATGGATTCCACACGCTCTCTTCTCAATATTAACTACATCATCACTCATATATATCTTGAATAAAACATGGTTTTATATGGAACAAATAACAAATTATTCAATCGAGATATTACTTGTCTTGATGATATCCCTGACGATTTACTCCCCTTTCATAATAAGGATGTAATATGCTTCCATATTTTAGATTCTTGAAACTTCTTTGTTTAATATTATTTATGTCTTGGTTTTCTGGACAAGGAACCATCCTCCTCAAAAAGACATAAGTAATTATATCAGGATGTTTCAACAAGAATTCAATGATGTGGAGGAAGAAACAAAATAAAAATACATAGTTAAATTTTTTACCTCTTCTAAGATTACATCTTTAGGATTATACCTAAGGTATAACTAGAATAGATTTATGACAAAAAAAATACAATTGTATGAGTTTAAGGAGGTTGTGATGTGATTTGGTTTGGTATTTTTTGAACAAAAATGGATTGATAGTGTGAATAAGATAGGATAGGTGGTGGCATTTTATAAGTGAGGTGAGTGACCCACTTGTAATTTTTGAAAAGAGAAAGGTGTACCCATGTTTTTCACATGTAAAAAGATTCTAAAATGATTTATTATTGATATTTAGGAATTATAAGGTTAAAATATTATCAAAAATATATTTTAGATAATATTTTAGGTTATTTTAACCCTTATCCTTTTAGTTTAATCCCTGTTAAATCCTTTTTTCCCTAAACTGCGATAAATAGTTTTTACTATTTTCACTGTTAATTTTGGTAAAAAATTAAGTTCATATGATTAGATAATATAAATTATGATGATTGAAAATAATAAATCTATTTTTAAAAATTTTATTCATATAAGTGGAAAATTTTAATTTAAAATTAATCCCGTACACGCTATGATAAAGAGGAGTTTCAAAAAGTAAATGTTGAAAAGTTTACAAAATTTTTAGATCAAAATTCAATATGATAATGAATAAAATAAAATAAATTTTATTAATTGATATATAATTTAACTAATTTTACTTTAAAAAAATTTAAAATATAATTTAACTTTATAAATAATTTAAACCAAAAGATAGTTTTCAATTAAAATTCAGTATTTTCACAATTAATCAAATAATGAAATATTTCATAAAAATCCCAAAAATACCCTGTAAGATAATTTTTTATATTACTATTTAAAAAATGAATTTAATTTTATTTAATAAATTTTCTAAAAGTGGTAAAAATTAATTTTAAATTATGTGTGAAAAGAGAGACTAAACTGTATTTCATAAAAATATAGTTTTTTAAAACATTTATTTGTATTTTAAATGATTCTAATTTAATTTAAAATAAATAGATAAACTTATTTTTCATAATTTATTAATTAATATTAATACCCACCAATTTATCAGTTAGGTTATAATGGTATACTATATTATGGTTTATTTCGACTCAGGGTTGCATGTTCAATAAGTTATCGAAGATATTAAATTTAAAGAAATGTATTTTATGGGTTGTTTAAGATCGATGTTGTGTGTCATGTAGAAAATAAAATACAATTTTATTATTCTAAAATTTTGGTGTGTTACATTCTCCCCACCTAAATAAATTTAATATTCACAATTTAAAATTGATCTCGGTAATTAAGTGTTTTATATTTGAAAGTTATTTTGTTGAAAAATCACATCATAAAAAGAGTTAATATAACATCTTCTTAATAAGAGAGAAAGGGAAGTATAAAAGTTCCCATGGAATATCACATAACTAGGTTTCTATGTATAAGAACTTTGAGGGAAAGTAAAGATATGGACATTGAAGAAAAGTGTAAATAATTATAGAGAGTGATAGAGGTCCTTGATCATAAGAAAGTGAATGATTAATGGAAAGTTAGGGACATAAAAATCATAAATCTATGTTGATTTAAAATACCACCTAATTCATCCTATATGAAGGAAATAAGATAATTTTTTGGTTTCAAAATCATTTTCCTAAAGTTTAGTAATTCCTTTACTCTCTTTGAATATAAGGAAATATACTTTCTTGATATATTTTTATTTCATAATAATAATTTCATACTTTGGTTATTCTTAATTTAATTTCCATTTTATTCCTTAATTGAATATATGAATATAAAAAATGAATTTTTATTCCTAAGGAACTAAAATTCAACTTTAATTGATATTACAATCCATAAAAGGATAACATGTCTTTTAATATATCTCTAAATATTTTCCAAAACCAATTTGGTTAGTAAAAGTTATCCAATATAATACATTAATCTATAAACCTAAAGAGTAACACCACTGGTTTATCATTAATATTTATTTTTCAAATCATTTAACTAAAAAAATGAAATATTAATTAGGACATCACATAGGCTATTAGTAGGCAGTAAACCTAGTTCAAGCCACATATCCTTGTTGGACATGACTGGGTATCACCCAGTATATAGGTTATAATTTTCATAATACTATATTAGTTTAATTCCTATAATGCTCCCAAAAAAATATGATGGATATCCATGAAATAAAATTAATTATTAAATATTTTTTTACTAAGGTTTTGAATACAATTTTCTCTCTCTACAAATTATAGTAATCTTATCAGACTTTTATTGAAATACCATTAATGATAATATTAACCCTAAAGGTTATCAATACCTTTAAAATTATATCTTTTAAATTTAAAGGAATTATTCATCAAATAAATGTTCCAATAAAACATTAACTTCCATAATTTTATACTAAAATATCCTTAATCTTAGTATACTTCTATCACATAAAATCTAACAAGGGTTGTTTAAAACATTGAACTTATGATCAACCTAAAATCATAAGCATATGATGGTATCCATATCTCTTAAGTTAATGAATTCACAAATGATTCTAAAATTTAACAAAAACAATAGATATTTCATGATTCTTATAACTAAAACACCATTGGTAAAATACATCAACAATTTAATTCTTGAATCACAATACATAAATACTTCATCCATTTAATTTCAGCATTGTTACTTCCTTGGTCTAGGGTTTAACCATTAAAATATGGAATTGACTCAGATAATTCCCACGTTACCTATATTTAATACAAAAAACTATAAATGGATCCCTAGAATGAGATGTTTTACTTCCATCATATTTTTCATTTTATACTCGATAATTATTTTCTTTATTCCTTTTCTTTTCACACATAAATCATTTTCCTATTCTTCTGATAGAATTTATTTTCAATCTAATACACATTAGGTTTAACCTAGGTCATTCATTGTCATTATCTATTCAAATCATTCATAATAATTTTTTTAAGAAAATGTGAATTGTACTAAGCATATCCCCCAAGAGTGTCAAACCAGGTGCGTAGTAAGGTCCATTTTTGTGTATTAGGTGATGATCAGTTCAAGAAAAATGTGCCCTTTTAAGAGTTATTACCCCTAGGTACATCTACACACGAACTACATCAACTTATAGCATCCATAAATAGATGTAATCATAGGAAAAAACACATAATCTATGTAACACCCCAAGGTTTCATAGTGTGTTACTTATTCAAAATAATTCAATAACTTTCACTACATGCAACACCAAGTTCAAGCACACCATGACTTACCAAACAAGCCGTTCAAAAGAGGTTATGAATAGTATTAGATAAATTTTAATGTTTATATAATCCTTATAATTTTAGAATCCATATTATGAGTTTCTTAGATATAATGCAAGAACAAATTCATTTTCAGTATTGCACTTTTATCAACTTTAATAGTGAACCCTTTTTAAATACTATATTTTAAACTTTTTGACTAAATGGGGACATCAAAAATTTAAAATGAAACATCCCAAGCTTCTACGGTACGCTTCTCTTTGAATAATGTGATAGCGTGTGTTGTACGCAACACCGAGTTCTAACACACCATAACTAATCAAACTAGCCGTTATGAATAGTAATACCTACTTTTTGAAATTATATATATTTTATATTTAAAAATGGACTTCATTTTTGGATTCGGAATATCGAATTTAGCCTAAGGTGAAATTTTGGTACATTTCGGATAACTTTCATATTTTGATGAATAGTGAAAATTACTAAATTTTAATTAAAAACAAATTTTTTAATCAAAATAATTAATAGTGATAAATTATGAATTTGAGTGGTTTTAAAGTATATTTAGAATATATTTTTACCATTTAATATAATGTTGGTCATTGGACATAATTTTACAATTAAACCGAACATAAACGAGTGTCAATCTTTTGATAGTTATTATCTCTTAAAAACACGCTTTTTGTTTTGACAACGGGAATTAATTTTAAATTAATTTCTGCCACTTCTGTGTTTTGAATTTAGGAAAATGGATTCCATATTTGGAATCAAGATGTTCAAATTGTGTAAATAGGTAACTTTTATTTTTAGACATTTTGAATAATTACTGCGGTAAATATTTTATTTACCATGGTTAAGGGTAAATCCGGTAAATAAGGGTTCAATAAATAATATTATAATAATACTAAATTACCCTATAACGTGTCGTAACCCTATTGGTTGATACATGGTCGACCATGGGCATCTTTGGGTCGATTTTGGGACCCCATGGATCCACTTGTAAGTGATAATGACACTTTATTTTAATTAAGTCAAAATGAATACAAAAATGACACAAGCATATATCTTTTAGAAAAACAATTGTTACATAGGGTTATATAAGTTGGCTATTAGATTATAAATATTCATTAGAAAGATAAAAAGATTTCCTACATAATGATATTTTATTTATAATTTTTAGACATTAAATAATTTATTTTATATATGACACAATGATGATGCAGTAATTACTATAATAGTGAAAAATTAAAATAATTGATATTATAAATACCCAAAAAAATATAATATGAAACTTTTAATGAATTAAACTAATTTTCTAGGATAATATGATATATTAGGATTGATTTAATTGACTTTGTTCGAAGTAATCAATCTGTTATGAGTTTCACAAAAATCAACTATTGAATAGTGTCAAAATTGACATAAAAGAGTTCTTAAAACAAATATTATATTATTAATTGATATTAAATTCCTAAAAATCTAAGGTTCGGCCAAGAGACTTATATCATGATAGGTTCATCATTAATGGACCACTTGGGGGTCGCTTGGATGTATATAGTAAGTTTATTAACCATATTATATAAAAATACAAAGAGACATTGTAAAAGTGAAACTAATTAACTTAGAGTTAATACTTAAAGATAAGGTTAATATAAGTACCCAAACCTGTCTAAATTCTATTGGTTGAGTGGTTTTAGACCTATCCCCACCTTAACCTTTGAATAATCAACTTTTGTGCCTTTAGAAACCGAATATTAATTTAATATAAATTAATATTTCTAGCTTTTCCAAAGGTGCCCCTCACCCCTCTTATAAAAGGGCACTCCTCCTTCTCATTTCTTCACACCTCTAAAGCCTTTTGGTTCGGACAAACTCTGCCCAAATACTCTCCCAACATCCCTCACTACAACCTAGAGGCCTTAGTTTGATCAGAAAGCCAACCTATGGAGCCCTTTTGATCAAATCAAAAGGAAGAACCCGAAGAAGAGGTAATGATTTCACCACCCTTTTCTAAGTTCCTTTCTTCTTCCACTTCCTCTTTCTTTGTTCTTACCATTCTAAAATAATAACTCCAGTATCTTACATATACTGTGATGTTATTATAAATATGGTACAACCATATTCAGTATTCTATCCACCCTTTGAATAACATGTCACCATACGTGCGTACGTACGGCTTACCGTCTCCACGTCGTGGTGTAATTGTTATTCAATATATTATTATTTGGATGGGTATAATAATGATGTGTAACTCATGTAAATAATAAATATAACATGTTAATGATTCTGTATATATGATATACCATCCATTTATATATTATTTTAATATCAAAAGAATGATATTGTCGCTCGTGCGTACGTACGGACTACCGTCTCCACGAACGCGATGAGATTCATTCTCCATCGTATCCATTCAAGTATAATTATCATTTGATGATTTAAAAATGATGTTTAAGGACTTGATATCATTCTGGATATGAATAATATACGACCTATCCTTTACAAACATGTCTTACGTAACAAAACATATAAAAGAAAACAAGTAAGTTAACACCCGATATAATGATAATACTAAGATATTATTAACAAATCAATGTTAAAAGATCATATATGATATCATATTATTATATATGATTCTTGTATAATTTAATAACAACTATTTCACCATTATACAGGAGGTTAACCTACCCCAACCAAGGAAAAGTACAAGGTAAGGGTTATTTCACAATCTCTTCATTATCCGAGGTTGTTTATATGTAATAATCTACTGGGATTTCTTTATCATCCACATCCATGTTTCTTCGAAATGTATTTCAAAACATATTTATTATTTACAAGAATATGGGTTAAAGTCATTTATACCCTTGTTTGACTTTTTATAAGAGGTTTATAAAGGAATCTTTCCGTCGTTTTCAAAACAAGGTCATTTTTAACCTTTTCGACAGAATTAAGGTAAGAATGTTTTTTTTAACTTATACGGCGGGTGCGGCTAATTTCCGCCATTATAAAATCTTCAAAACTTCCCTTACAAGATTATAAGATTATTTTCAAAGTAAATGTTTTATTTTATAATTATGTGACTTTTAAATGATTTCAAAATGAATAATTTAAGAATTTCATAAAGGTACTCTTTATCAAAATCAGAATTTTAAATGTTTTAAAGATTTATCTTTATAAATATTTTTAATTAATGTCTTCAAAATGGTTTTTAAGGATTTATTTATATGGACATGAATGTTTTTAAAAATTTTAATTCCTTTCAAAAGTTTCAAAGTGGTATGGGACACTTTGATTCAAAAATCTCTTTTTAATTACTTCCTTTATAAATGTGTGACTTTTAAATGATTTCAAAAAAGGAGATATTTCTCTCAAATAGTTTTGATTTCATCTATGTCAACATCCTTTGATGGATTTTAAGCTTATCTGAAGTTGATTTATTATGATACAAAACTTCTATATTGTATTGAAGGTTTTTTGATATGTTTGACTGTGGATGTGCTATTTTTATACCATTCATAGTTTATGGTGAAATTATTGACATTTCGTATGCTAGTTTTAATACGAATGTTTATGTTATGTTTAAACCTTTTCATATGGGAATGCATTGGACTTAATAAGTGACGGGTGGAGCCCGCTATAGCTCCTCGATGCATCGGTAGTTCTCATGAGACAAACTAGTGTCTTGGCACAAGGCCTTGACAAAATCTTATTTGTAGTCCTGGCACGAGGCCTTGACTATGTGGTTATGATAGTCTGGCATTATGCATTCCAACATTATGAAAGTGGTTATTGATTTTTGCATGTGATTATTCGATTAGTAGAATATCCATGTGAATAAGTAAATGGCATTATTTCATTTTATTTATGCCATACCATGTTGAAAGTTCATGTTTGAAAGGCTTTTGTTTTAGTTATACATTGCCTTAAATGTTTATTCTTATTTATGAAAGTTTCCGCTATATTGTTATCCTTACTGGGCATTTGAGCTCACCCCTTTTCTATGTTTTATTTTTCCCAGGATGTGAAGAAGTAAGTTATGAATGACCTTCAGGGATATTATGAGGGGATTATAGTGTGGACTGTGGAAACATTATGTTGTTGTAGTAGTTTTTCATTTTATGATGTAATGTAAAACTTATGATTATATCTAGTGTTTCCAAGGCTACTAAACCAATCGGTCTTTCGAGATTTGATCTTTCTTGTGATCATGCCAATGTTATGTAATAATGCACCGACTCTGGGTAACTGGGGTCGGGGCGTTACAATCTATACACTATGGGAAATATAGATATTTGCGACGGGTCATTTGCGACGGGATCCCGTTGCAAATAGTCTTTTGCGACGGGGCCCCGTCGCAAATCGACCGTTGCAGAAAACGCCGTCGCAACTAATTTTTTTTGCGACGGGCCCGTCGCAAAAACACGTATTTGCGACGGGAAATTGACCCGTCGCAAATAGGTTTCTGATTTTTTTAAAAAAATCTTTTGCGACGGGCCCGTCGCAAAAAGTATTTGCGACGGGTAATATTCCCGTCGCAAATGGTTGCTTCGAAGCGGGTATTTGCGACGGGCCCGTCGTAAATAAGTATTTGCGACGAGAATATATTCCCGTCACAAATAATAATAAAAAAATTAAAAAAAAATGAAAAATTTATTTATTATTATATAAATCAATAGACCTATTTATATTGATATAAATATAATATTTATTTTTTAAATATGTTTTAGAATGGAAGATTGAAAATCAAATATGAATGTATAAGATGTTCAGTAAAAGAGGCTTAGAAAATAAATTAAAAAATATTTTTAATTAGTAATTATGTAATTTTTATCAGTTAATAGTCATTTAATAACTCTTTGAATATAAAAAAAAATAAAAAAATTAATGAAAGATGGAAAATAAGTTAAAAATGAAACCCAAACATCAAACTGCCATAACTTTTGATCCGGGACTCCGTTTGAGCTCCACAGCGTATCAAATCGAAGCCTGCGACGAGCTCTACAGCAGTATGGACGGGTGAAACCCGTCCAATGTTGTTTCAAGGCCAAAAAAGGCCCAGAAGGCCTCCAAAACTGAGTTTTTAGTCGGGGTACCCCGATGTTTCACCATTTAAACAACTATAACTTCTGCTCCCGATGTCCGATAAACCTCTACCATATATCATATCGAAGATCGTTTCATGTTCTTCGATTTGACTAATTGTGGAGCTGAAACAGACTTCTGGATTAGAAGTTATGGTCATTTAAACATTCAAATGTCTATAACATCCGATCTGGATGTCCGTTTGGCCTGTACCGCATATCATATCGAAGATCATTTCATGTTCTTCGATTTGACTGGTTGTGGAGTTGTAACGGACTTACGGATTAGAAGTTATAGCCGTTTTAACATTCTTGGTGGATTTTCACCCCCTCATTCTTATGTATTCATTCATAACTATACATATATATATGTGTGTGTATGTATGTGTGTGTGTATCTATTGTATATATGTATTTATTTATTTATTTATACATATACATAAAAACCCATATTTTATAAATTTATTTAAAACTAAGCTTATAAATATATATTAATTAATATACAAATAAATATACAAATAAAAACTTATAACTACATATATATATATATAGAATAAATATATATTAATATACAAATAAATATATATATATATATATTTATATAACCAAATATATTAATATTAGTATAAATATATATTAATATACGAATAAATATAACTATATACATATAGATAGATCATTAAATGTATAAAAAAATGAAATGGCTTAGTTGTAAAGGTTAATGCGCACATGGGGGAGGTTTATTCCTATTTATTATTAATTATTTCTAATTATTATTAATTACTACTAATTACCATTAAATATGAACAATTAATACTAATAATTTAAATTTATTAAATAACAAAACAATATAAACACAATTAAATTACAACTAATTAAAAATAAATAAAACTAATAAAAAATTTAAATTAAATATTAAATTAAAAAGAAAATAAATACCTTTAAAATTGATCTGAGGTTGATCTCCGATAATTGTTGAAGACATCAATATCAAATCTGGAAATAAAAATTAAACTTAAGAAACTGTGAACTCTAAAAATAGAGTTTTGAGAGAAGTTGAGAATGAATGGAAAAAAACGGGTGGGGGTATTTATAGGTTAGATTATTTGCGACGGGAGTATTTGCGACGGGACCCATCGCAAATACTTGAGCCCGCATTTATCACGGTCAACGGTTAAATAGTTATTTGCGACGGGACCCGTCGCAAATATTAACCTGCCGACACACTATTTGCGACGGGGGGTATATTACCGTCGCAAATAGTTTTTACCGCCGCCGGGTATTTGCGACGGGGTATATTCCCGTCGCAAATAGTTTTTACCGCCGCCGGTTATTTGCGACGGGTGGTAACCACCCGTCGCAAATGACTTTCCCGCGGTTTGGCGCACTTTGCGCGCCAAGCCTTTTGCGACGGGTGAGATTTCCCCGTCGCAAATAAGTGGTTATTTGCGACGGGAAAATACCCCCGTCGCAAATAAGTTTATTTGCGACGGGATTTATTCCCGTCGCAAATAACCCGTCGCAAAAACCCCTTTTTCCCGTAGTGATACCTTATAAATACTTTAGGATGTTCTTCTATACTTATCCTCACATTCTTTGATAGGGTTATGATCCATAATCTTTATTTTCTTAAATATAGTTTTCATGATTTCTACTAAACTTCCTTTAATACCAACTACAGATACCCTGGCCCCAATGGTCTGAAGATAGTATTTTCTTTACTACATTGGAATAATATACAAGGAATTGCATGTTAATAGACTAAATAGTTTATTAGTCACGTTAAACTAGATACATACTTGAGTCTTACATTAGATTTGAAAACAAAAATTAAAAATATTTTTTTCAAGAATATAGTTATTACATTTATAATATCCTTGCATATCATTCATAGTAGAATTCCTAGATTCCCGGGAAAGGAAACAAAATAAGGGTGGGATCAAATTCTCAGTTAGGGTTAAGTACAATGGAAGTTATCATGAATAAATAAGCATAATCAATATGTTAAGGTAAATAAAAAAAGCCATGTAATCAATAAAATAAGATTAAACTACCTCCAAAGATAATATAAATGTAAAAATATCATGGATAATAATCAATATATAAAGATAAATAACTGGACACACATTTCATTTAATAAATAATATAAATCCCATAACAAGATAAGGAATAATCAATATGACAAGGTAAATAACTAAAAACACATGGTATTTAATCAATAACCAAGAATGAAATGCTTTCAGATATAATATCATTACGAAAATATCATGGATAATGATAACTAAATTATGAATAAAGTAAATGGTTAGTTATTGGACGTTATGATCTCCAGAATCATGATAACCCTACCGTAAAGATCTTTCCTCAAGAATGTTTAAAATTGATGGGTAGAAACCGATTGAACTAAGGATAACCAAATGATTCATCTCATGAGACCCCCAATACATCTAGGGTCTATATATAACCATGAAACAACCATTTTTTCATGTCTAAAGCAATCCTCATATATCGAATAATCAATTTAATTCATGATAAATGTGTGTTATCATCAAATATTTGTGTTGTATAAAGAACACATATTATCAATATTTTCCCAGTAAAATAAATAACATTAAATGTAAAAAAATATATCCATAAATGGGATATAGTTTAAGGAATAAGAATATCCATGATAAATAATATATATATTTAGGGTAAATTTAATGTCCAATGATCGCAGGTAAGTGAATATTTAAAGGGAATGTTAATGACTGAAAAATGAATGAAGAAAGTGAATATAAACACTTAGTGAAAATTATCATTAATCATCCATACAAATAATAAGGATAGTATCATTCCAACATATACTAATGGGAGTAAGAATAATGGGTTTTCATCATTTATGAATATAAACACCATAAAAAGATAACTAAAAACATTCTTGAAGAACACATCCTTTCCATTTTTAAAATCACTTTTTAAAAATAAAATTTCAAAAAAATATTTTGAATATAATTTTTTTAAAAATAATCTCTCAATATTATAAAATGAATAATTAAAAAATTTGAGTGATCATAAAGGCTAGAGAATCCCGTTCATGTCGTAAATGTTAAAACCTGTATTCCTTTAACTTTTTTAGTTAAATACAAATGATCATCATTTTGAAAAAGACATGAAGATTCATTTAATTTTTTTTAGAAAGTAAAAATAGGTAAAATTTTATTTACTAAATCATTTGGAAAAGGTTAAAATATTTTTGAAAATATTTTTAGAAAACATGGTTTAAAAAGAAAATAGATTTTCCACTGAAGAGAGAAATGATTTCAGATTTTCTTAAAAACATTTTCTCAATTAGTTTAAATACCAAAGATTGGGAAAATGATAATTTTAATTGAAAATTTCATGAATAACCATATGATACAAAAATTAAATTGTTTTATCTTACAATGATAAAAAAATTTCCTTCAATGGAAATTCAAATATAACCAATCTAGATTAAAATGAAAATGTGATGTAAAACCTTACAAAGACCATACATTGAAGTGAGGATTAATCAATGAATCAATTATGTATATCAAATTTAAATCCACTTAAAACAAGTTTAAATACAACATAATGTAGTCAATATTATTTACACACATAATTTTAGAATTTCAAATACAATTAAGAAGTAATATTAGCCAATGAAAATAAATTGAGTTATGAAATTATTTACCACTTGGTAACTCTTAAGTAAAATACCCTTATATGTAATAATTCAAATTGAAACTAAAAATACCATGAAATATTAATAAATCTTGATATTGAATGTAAAATAGTCATTATATATACCATATAAAAGAAATTATGTGTATAACATTACGATATGCCTCAGTATGGAGAAATTGAGACGAAGTCCCTTTAAATGACCATATCTTTGAAGTAGAGATTAATCAATGAATTGATTATGTGTATCAAATATAAATACACATAAAAAGGTAAAAATACAACATAAAATAATCAATTTTAATTAAACACATAATATTATCATGACATAATCAATGAAGTATAAGTTTAACCCAATAAATGCATATTGAGTTAAGAAATATCTTACCTCACACATCCTTTTGGTTAAACGTGCATTAAACTACTATATAGTTGTTTTAAACATGTTATTATATTATAAAATAACCATATTAATATTTATAATATCATATATTATCATTTTATAATATCTTATCACCCATTCATTAGTAATCTTTCAATATTTTTATTGTTTCAAGTGTTAATTGCCTTGTTTTCTTATTAATGATTTGTTATGAAAGTTCAAGTTATTGTGTATATTATATAGTTACAAAATATTTAGAATAATAATAAAATAATTATAATATTAATAAATCAATTATAATTTTAATAAAAGTCATGAAATATGGTTTTTATAAATGAATTATGTTATGATCATGGAGACGGTAGGACGTACGTACACATGAATAACGTTTCCATTTTTCAATGATCATTATAGATAGCTGTTAAGTAATATTTTATCTTTACAAAATGATAATAATATCATAAATAATATATTATTTCTTTAAATATATATATATATATATATTTCATCCATGTAGTGTGGTTATGATAAGAGAGTTACATCACTTTATGAAGGCAGTAGTCCACATGTACACGAATGATGTTATCGTCTTGCAGTGAGTGAAAAGTTAAGAAAGAAAATTATATATTATATTTGAATAATTATAAATATATTATTAATATCATAATTTTATAATATATATATCACATATATTCATTAAATTTATCCTTATTACCTTCCATTTAAAGCATTGGTGAAAAAAGAATCACATCGCTTCGCGAGGCGGTAGTCCGCCGTACACACGAGTGACATTATTGTATCCCCTAAGAAATGGAAAGTAAAAAGGTATATATAATATAATTAATATAGAGATATATTTATGTTATAAATATCATAAATATATTTTACATCCATTATCATACCCATCCACGAGAGGTGGTAAGGGAAAAATGAATGATATCTGTTCACGAGACAATAGTTTGTCATGCACATTAATAAGGATTCTATAAGCTATTTGATAGAAGTGGGGGTTTTTTAGATCATTAAATTATCATAAAAACATATAATTATATGTAATATAATATTTTTATTATATCATAATGTTTTAACAACAATTTAAGACGGTTTCAGAAGAAATAAAAGAAAAACACATAGTTAGGTATTTTACCTCTTCTCAGACAACCTCTTTAGGAATATACCTAAAGTATTACTAGAAAATATTTATGAAAAAAACAAGGATTATAAGATTTTTATATTTATGTTTGTAAGTTATTTGGTTAGTTATTGTATGAACCCAAAGGGAATTAATGTGTGAATAAGATAAGAGATTGGGTGGCCTTTTATAAGTGATGTGAGTGGGATACTTCTAATTTTTGAATAGAAAAAGACGTACCCATGTTTTTCATATATAACAGAGGTAAAAAATAGATTATTATCAAAAAATAGAAATTTAAATGTCTAAATATTTCCATATAATATATTTAAGACAAGTGTTTAGGTTATTTTAAACCTAATATTTTTAGTTTAACCCCTTGTAAATCTATTTTTACCTTAACCGTAGTAAATAATTTTTTCTTTTTTCAATATTAATTTTGGTGAAAATTTAAGTTAACATTATTATATAATAAAAAATATTATGATTCAAAATATTCATTACATTTTGAAAAATTCCATTAACATTATTGGCAAAATATAATTTAAAATTAATTCCACATACAAGATGAGAAAGTGGGTCTTCAAAGAGAAAATGTTCTAAAGTTTACAATGTTTTTATATAAAAATTAAATATGAAAATAATTAAAATGAAATAAATTTAATTAATTGATATATAATTGAATTAATTTTACTTTAAATCAAATTTAAAATATAATTTAAATTTATAAATAATTTAATCAAAAACGCAGTTTTAAAATTCCATATTTTTTACTATTCATCGAAAAATGAAATATTTCATAAAAATACAAACAATCCACCCATAAGATAGTTTTTATATTCTTATTTAAGAAAATAATTTAATTTTGTCAAATAAATGTTCTAAAATTGGTAAAAAATAATTTTTAATTATGTTCACAAAGAGAAAGTAAATCATCTTTTATAAAAATATCATTTTTAAGAAAACAACTATTTTTATTTTAAATGATTATAATATTATTTTGAATAAATAAATAACCATAATTTTCCTAATTTTGATAGTATTATTCATACCCTCTAATTTAAACAGTAATTTATAATGGTATACTATATTATGGTTCATTTCGACTTGGGGCTTCCTGTTCCACAAGCTATCAAAGATATATTTTGTGGGTTGTTTAAGCTTGGTATTAGGTGTCAAGTAAATTATCAAATACAATGTTATTGTATCAGAATTTTGGGGTGTTAAAATATTTATATTTATTTATATTATTTTTATTTATAAAATTATGTAATTAATGTTTTTATTTATATTGTATATATATGTGTGTGTGTTTATATTATACATATATTTATTTATTTTATGATAGTGTTTATAGATAATATATATAAACACATATTCATATATATGATTTGTAGTGTCTGTATATATATGTTTTATATATTATATATATACATATATAAATGTTATATGTGTCGTATTTGTGTGTGTGTTCATAATGTTTATGTAAATATACTATTTAGATAATATAGTTTTCATGTTAAATAGAAGTATATAAAATTGTACATTATGTTTCCAATATATATATATATATATTTATATATATCTACAACCTATATATTTATTTTTATATATGTGTGTATGTATATATATGTTTTATATAGTACACACACACACACACATATATATATAGTATTTAAATGTGTGTGTGTGTGTTTATAATGGTTTATAGAAATGTATTTTAGTTATATTGAATAGTTATATACTTTGTTTAGAAAAATAGGATGAGTATGACTCAAAAATTGATAGATTTTAATCATATGGACTAAGAGTATGAGGAAGGTTTCAAAGAGTTCATTAAATTTGAAATAAACAATGCAAATGAACATTGTCAAATAATGTGTTTGTGTATGATTTGTATCTATTAAAATAGAACTCAGTTGACTAAATTGGAAGAATATTTTATTAATTACCAAATTAACCAGTGTTACAATTGTTGGACAAAACACTAAGAAGAAGTAAATGTATCTAGAAAGTGTTACAATAATAAAATTTATGAATTATTATATATTAGTACAAGTGTATAATATTATATAGACCATATTGAGGAAATCATGGTGATATTCAAAGTTGAATTTATATATTGTCTAAAAATATTTGAGAAATTGAATAATTGTATAAATATTTCTTTGTTTGATGGTTGCAGGGAATATAAAATACTATCTCGAATATAAAAACTAAAAAAAACCTAAAAGTATTAAATATATAGTGTGACCTCAGTTTCCCAAAGATACTTTATTTATTAAAGGATATGCTTTAAGATAAAAATAAGACTCCAAATAAAATAAATGCTACTAAATAATTGTTATGTTTGATGGGTATGAGATATTAAAGATAAATTTATGTCATAATAAATGAATATTATATCCAAAAGAGTATGAATATTTATAGAAATGTCCCATGTGTGATTTATCTTGATACAAGAAAAACAAAGTCATTCAAAGTTTTTATGGTAATTTACTATCATTACTTTATTTTTATGGCTATATTGATGTTTAGAGAATATATGTCAGTTGAAATGGAACATAAATAAAATATTTCAGGACACTAAACTACGGTACCCAATAGATGATCCTAGATGTAAGAAAATGGACAACGAGTATGCCGAATTTGGGAATGATTCACAACAATTTTATCTTATATTATCTATGTATGACATTAATACTTATGGTGTATAAATAATTACTCACAATAGTTGGATAGTTATATTTGATAGACTCACAATTTTTTTCCAACATATATCGATATTTAATATGTTTTTATGATCATATAGTCCTTATTTTTTTCCTGATCTATTTATATTAAGTGTTTCACAGTCATATTTTATATTCTTACATCATTTTAAATCCTTGAGTTTCCATCAAGAAATCTACCTAATTAATTTATTTTATTCCTCTAATATTTATCTTATAGGAAATATAAATTTCATTTTGTGTTAAATAATATAATATTTTAAAATATCCTCATAAATGGATTATCTTATTAAATTAGTAAATTAGATTATATATCAGATAAGTTATCTTACAGAAATAAGACTAGATCTGAATGATAATTTATATAGATGATTAAATAAGTCTTTTATATTATTTTAATTTTGATTTATCTTATGAAATTAAACTTTGTAAATGAATTATTTTACATGATGAAGAAGTAATTATTTGACAAATGTTTTATCTTAAAAAATATTTTTCTGTTTGAAATTGTAATTATCTGATGAGAACATTGTTTCTAGTCTTTTATATTACATAGACCAAGATATATTATGGAGAATCGATATTTAATTCTCAGAGCTATAATATCATTTAAATATTTTATTTACCATTAATGTATTACTTGGAAATTCAACTTATGCTTTCATGTGAATCAGAAAAAAAGATACCTAAATAGGGAAATATTGATTTGGAAAGAGTGTATTTTTCTTAGAATGAAAAAATATGATGAAAATTAAATATTCCACACCCATCTATCTATATTAATTCCATATTTTTAAATAAAGTACACCCAATAATTAAGGGATTATCACTTTAGTATTTTAAAAATAATTATTCACTTGACCATTAGCATTAAAAAGTGTGCTTAGTTAAAATTAAAAAGATTAGATATAAAAGAAAATATCATTGTTTCATGAAAAAGAGAGGCGATACATTGAAATACATCGAGATATTTGAAGATATAAAAAAATATATAGGATACACATATCACTACGTGATCATTTATTGATCATCTCTTTTTCTGTGTTTTCAAGACTATCCTTTTAAATCAAAGAACCTATAGATCCTCTCTTTAAATATATTCATCTTCTCTTGATGTCTTCATAATCTGTGAGTTATTTTTTGAAGCTACGTGCTGAACCTATATCAATATTTATTTCCATATTTGCATCTATCCATACTCAGTATGATTAGGTGTGATAAGATTGTGGATAGGTCTTTAAATGGGAGAGAAATGTTAAAATATCTTGGAAATTTTGTAGCATGTAACAAATGGTTTCACTCAGCTGGGAAGCCTATGGAAAAGGGATGGTATAGTGAAAATAAAAAAACAGAGGGACTAAATTGTTGTTGGAGTGGACAAGGGGATCTTTGTACCCAAAACCATTATAAATTATATGTGTTCTAACTTTTTCTTTACATTTTTCATTCCACTAATTTTTTTATAATAGAAGATTAGAATCATTCAATCCTAAATAGAGGGTGATTCTAAGTATATAATATTTCAAGAACTCAATTCACCCCTCCTGAGTCATTTCTATATTTTTCTATAACTAATAATTTTAGTAAATTTTAATTTACTATCATGGTTATATAAGATGTATAAGTAAATTATGTTTTCCATGCTTATTTTAGGGCTGAAATATCTAGGTAATGATATTGAAATTTATTTGGCTCTACTTCTTGAATATTTGAAGTTTTTTGGTGTTATATAAAATACAATGTGTATGATGATCACAAGAAAGAAAAAATTTCATTGGAATTCTTGTCATTTGGTATGATAAATGACTTCCCTAGTTATGGTAATTTGTTAGTGTACAAAATTAAAGGGTGGTTAGGGTTTCCTATATATAAATAAGGGACACACTCGCATAGGTTGAACCATATTATGGATACTATTTACCTTGGACATAAACGGTTTTTACCTCAATGACATTGATATCGATCATGGATGCAAACAATTAATGGGAACTTATAAGAAAATTTACCTTGAACATTAATAGGTGAGTAAATGATTGTAAATGTAAACTATTCCATTAATGTATTTATTAAAACATTATCTAAAATAGTTTCCATGATTTGTTATAAAAATTGATCAATTTTTTTCAAATCTCCTTTCTGGAAGTGTTTGTATGCCAGACATTTTCTAGATGACATGCATATAGAGAAAAAATTTATGTGGAAATGTAATAATCATATTACTAAATACACAGAGGAAGAAAAAATATGGATTTAAGGATAGGTTATATATGATTGAAATGGTTATTAAGTAATATATGGCCCTAGTGAATGAGGGGAAAAAATTTCATCCTTTTATGTCTCACACTATTTTTAGGAAAGAGATATTTCATTCTAATATATTTTTAAACAGTGTAACAATCCTAAAGGGGTATTTATCAAATATCAATTTTTTTCAATGAATGACCTGAAGATAATATGATTAAAATCACATGATTTTAATGTCTTGATTCAAGATTTTTTAATTTTGGAAATACTATACATACTATGAAAAATGATTGGAACATAATAAATAACCTATTTTTTTATTCAAATCAATATCCAAAAAAGTTATTAATCTAGATAAGTTTTTTAAAATTGAAAAAGATACTATTATCACTTTATATAAGTAGGAAACGTTATTCCCACCATAATTATTTGATATCATGGTTCACTCAATAGTTTATGTGGTAAGAGATATCCAATGTTGTCTCCCCATATATTTTAGAGAGATATACCCCATTAAACGCTATATGGAAATTTTAAAAGGGTATATGAAAAATAAAACTTTTCTAGATGGTCATATTATAGAGAATTATATTGTATATTAAGCAGTATAATTCTATAATGAATACCCACCTGATTTGGATATCATTAGTCTTTCAAAATCTCACTATGACAGAGACATTATGTTTATCCCAATTTGTGCGTGTTGTATTTTTTTCAATTGTTGTTAATGAGTATTGGAGATTTAATTTATGATTGATTTCAATATTATAGAAAAAATAATTAAATTAAATAATACATAATGGCACATATTTTATGTTGGTGGTTTAAGTTTCTTGTAATTATTTATATGAAAATGGAATCAATTCATACATTTAGATGTTTGAGAGATATTTTTATGTTGTATAGTTGATGAAGATATGACTATTGTATTGTCTTTTGTTTTCAATAATTTAAATCATATTATGACTCACATTATATAAATTTGAATATATGAGGTGAAGTTTTTTAGAATGATTTAAGGTATTTGGAACAAGTTTTGAAGTGTTTGGAAAAAATCTTATATTATATATATTTTTATTGGAATTTTATGTAGGGGGACTTGAAAAATGGCTAAATATTTTATGCAATATTTTTCCTCTGAGTTGTATTATGTTTTTCTCTCTGTGTATGATATTTTGAACCATAATATATTTTATATAAGATAATTTTTATTACTATTTATTCCATTCTGATCCACATATGATGATTGTGGAATGAGTATGATATTTGTGATGTGTAAGATATTACTTCATATGACTTTTTGCTGGGCATAAGACATTAAGTATAAGACATTTTTAAAGGTTATAAGTCTTTGTGATCTATTAATAAGACTTTTTAATGACCAGTTTTATGTTTTTTTATCCATGTACAACTTTTTCATTTCAAACAATTCTTTTACTTTTTTTAATTTTTAGAAATTATTCTAGAGATATATTTATATTTATTGGAGTATTTATTGTGAAGAAAAAAAATCAATTCTGATGATGAAATGTGATATTTTATTTATTTAATTAAATATCATAATAAATTATTGTGATTATTTATTCTATCAAAGTAATCTATTCTTCAATAAGGGATAATGGACTGTGAATATTCATGGCTTCATGAAAATGTGTTAGGTGTATTCAATCGAATTAACTGTAGAAGTTGTTATGGAATTTTTAATAAGAAAAGGGAATGATTATATTTGTTAAATAATTTAAAATAAAAATCATATAATTTTAATAGAGGTAATTTTAAATTAAATATATGAAATTCATATACATGAGAAATATATAGAATGATTTGGGAATGGTTTACCTGAGAGAATAATAAGGACGGAGTTCATAGGAATTTACATAAATGATTTATCAAAATAATATTCACTAATGTTAAATGAATATTAAAGTAAGAATTAAAGGAGAATAATTCTGAGTAATTCTATGTTTCTATTTTTTATATATTAATATATATATATTATAATTCAAAGAATAAAATGAAGTAAGATTTTATATAATAATTCTATAGAAAATGATTGGGTATTAGAGCACATATAAGTCATAAATCCAACACTTACTGTATATACTATGAGTCATATTGAAGAAGAGGAGAACTAGTGTTATCCATGTGCATTGAGTAAATATGAATAAAGAGGATCTAGTGCCGTTATTTTCTCTTAAAGATGAAAAAAGAAGAGGTAAGATTAGATATGTGCAATCCAATTTTCATAAGAAGAAGAGTCCTTTACACAAGCAAGTTAATAATAAGAAGTAAATTTCAAGTCTAATGATGGGAAGAAATGTGTGTATTAATAGGCATAGAAAATAAGAAGGCGCTACTTTCTGGTTTCTATGAAAGTAAGAATTAGAAAAAGTAGAATAAATAGAATGATATCCAATTGAGGTATCAACTGGTGGAAAGCTCATTTTTGGTTGAAAAAACACTCAAAAGGGTACACTATTTAGAGAAAGCACGAATATTTTGTGGGATGTTATTTTTGGGTTAGACTTTCACCAGACTAAGGGATTAAGGATTATTTTCTATCCCCCTTATAATGTTTTGAGAACTAAAAGACAAACCACTTATACTTTAGTGATGGATGTTAGTAGACATCTATGTATCAGTTGTTCCTAAACACAAAAAGGATTATCTACTCTTATTGAGTAGTGAACCTTGTAAAAAATATAATATTACTATATTAATTACCTTTCAACATTTCATATGATATAGTGAATTCAAAAAACAAAATAGATCTATTTATATCTAAAATAGTTACAAAGGTTCAAATATAATATGGGTTTAATAAATTGGAAATGGATTTTTTATTTTTGATAAAAATCAAGAAACACTAGATTCACCCCTCTCTTAGGTGTCTGCACTAGTCTTGTGGACTCTACTATTGGTATTAGATCTAGGACTCCTATAGTTGTATCTAATTTTATGTAAGACCACATGATTTATGTATGATATATATAAAGGGAAGAATTAAATATCTTTTAAAATATAATTAGATATAGAACATAGTATCCAACCCTATTGAAGGTGAATTAAATATATCATCCAAGTTTCTAATAAATAGGAAGAAAAAAGTGTCTAAAATGAAAAGGAACAAATCTAAGGAGGAAGTAAGTACACCAGTACATGAAGGTAATAAAAGTGGTTTTCCTTCTTATAAATCTATTTAGAATAACTATTGTTATGGGGAAAGTTCATGATATGATGATTATATAGCTAATGAATTACTTGGTGAATAATATTATAAAATCAAATGTTCTATAAAAATAACTCCACTAAAGAGAAAAGAATATATAATTGAATACATTGAGGGATTAAAAGGTGAAAAATAATCACCAAATTCAAAATCTAATGAAATGGAAGATTCAATTGTTAAAATGGTAAGAAAATGTATCACTCTAACAAAGTTTTATGTAGTTAAGGGAAATATTACATTGCTTTAAAATGAATTATTGTCACTAAATTAAGAATAATTTTGAAGAAGAATTTTTTAGAAGGTTTTTATTTTAGAAGTAAAATTTTCACTAGAAAAGATACATAAGATCTCGATGGAGGTCGAAGAAGAGTAGTTGGAGGTAAAATTTAATAGAATAAAATAATTTTAAAATTATCTTTAAGAGGATAATAAAGTGAATGAATATCACATTCTAAAGTTAAAGAGGCAATGTAAAGAAAGGATAAATTCACTTGTATACCAAAAAAAAATCTCTAAATTTGAAATGACTAGAGTGATAAGTGAAATTGAGAAATCAGAAAGTTACCCAAGAAAAATATTCACATGCTACTCAGAAAAGAAAAGAATCTACCACCCAAACTTCTAAAAAATATCAATTCATCATAGAAGGCTCAAAATATTGGAAAAAAGATCCCAAGTTTATAATCTTATTCATATACTAAAAACATATGGAAGAAGGTAAATCGTTATTCTGTAAATATATTTTTACTTATGTAGGTTCATCTATAAGTATAGGTTTAGAAGAAAAATAAGGGAAAATATAGTAATTAAAAATATCGAGAAACCTAATACAACAACCTTGGTGGATGTAAGAGTATCAAAGAATATTACCTACCCAAAAGAAATTTTAAAAAAGGTGAAAGTGCTTAAAAAAGCAAGGAAAAAATGTGCCCCTACCACTAATAAAAATGAAATAACATGTTTCTTTGTCCACTATTGAAGTTTCTTGAAGTTTGAACATAAGGATATTTAATTTTTGAATTATATTTCAACATATACAGGTTTTACAAGGCCTACATTCAGGGGGATATGAGTTTATGTTAGAAGGATAACTGCTGGAAAAATGAAAAATTCATATCAATAGAGAAAAATATCTACATAAAATATATTTTATTTCTTTTATAAATTTTATGAATATTTCAATGTGTGGTAATAGTGATGAGGATTTCTGGTACATACAAACTCAACACAAATATCATATCTAATTAAAAAGGTGACTACCAAAAAATTTAATTATGTGAGAATATAAAAAGAATTTTTCTTGGGAAGCAAAAAAAATATTATTGTTGAATAAAGTACTACTAATAATTAAAAGAATAATACTAAAGAGGTTGTTTCAATAATAATTAAAATATTATTGTATTATTAAATAATATCCCATATTCCAGACCATTTCAAGAAGACTTTGAATTTGAATATTAAAAGAATCAAGATGTATTCCAAAGAAAATCAATCAAAGAAAATGATAAAAGGATTAATTGTGTGTTTTATATTCCTGAATAATTTTTTCCCAAAAATTGAGAAATAATAGTTACTTAGAAACTTCATGGGGAATCCTTGAAAACTAAGTATATTAAGGATTTTCTAACAGTATGTCCAATATAATTAAACATAGTTATAAAAACGAATAATGATCAAGTAATTACTGAATATAAATAGATTGGTCCACTTGAAGAGATTGAGTTTTTTATTATTTCTTCAACAAATGATAACCTAATAATTCCATATATGTAGTGTGGAATGTTCAAGATAACTCAAAACATTTTTTTAGTCTATTTAACTATGTTTCCAACTAAATAAGACATGTTAAAATTAGTTCAACTAGAACGAAGGAATGAACAATCCTTGTGGGATAATTTTAAGAAAATTATTCCATACAAAGAAGTTACTAAAATAAGAAAAGCGTCAATAGTTTCTAAAGATAGATTAGATTTTAAAACAATATTTCTTGGAATGATGTTTATAAATAATTGAGATGCCTGGTGGTGAAATTATTCTCAACCTATCTGTTTTCATTTAGAAAGAAAGAAGATCCACCTTATTCCTTTATATTTATATGTTATATTTGTAATTATAATACAATAAATTTAAGGTGAAACAAGTTCTTAGGGTATTAACCTGAGAAGTAGTTTATGATGTGAATACTGGACCTTAAAATAAATAATAAACCATATGGGATTGATATGTCAATTGTTATTACAAATAAAAATATATTGAAATATCTTTTTATATGAAGTTCATTAATTCTTTCAGAACTAGATAGTGGAATTTAAAGTTATATTTTTGGTAAAATATATCATTTGTAGAGATCCTCTATGACAAAGACCATTTGAAATGTTTTATTAAGTGGGATAAAAGTGAAGAAGATATATGAACAGGTTTATACAATTATTATTTGATATAAATATAAATATTTTAAAATGTTCTTGAATAAGATTCATTGATAAATGTATGGTTTTTTATATTTTATAACTATAATTAGATCCTAAAATTTATGGGGATAAATTGATTTTAATCAGTGACATAAAGTAGAAATTTTGAATAAGAATTAATGTTGTTTTATGATATTTAAAACCTTTATTTGAACATTAATTTTTTTGACCTCTGTGTTGAATTGAGTGTAGGAAATTCAAGTTGATATATTTTAGGATAAATTTATATCACAATTGGTATCATGAATTATCTCATCTTGAATTTATTAGATAAATTTTGAGAAAGATATTAAATGTTTAATTTTATTTGGAATCCAATTCAATTGATAATACACAATTTTTTTTCTAAATCAAACCCTATTTTTTCTAAACTGATAATGAATTATGTATACTGAGAGTGTAATGGTTGATGAAACATTTTTTTGGGTATTAATTGATATCAATCTCTTAGGATCTTTTTATTTCTTTCTAGGGTGAGAAATAAAAATGAAATGATTAACGAGAAAGACAAAGATTCGTTTGAAATGAAAGGTTGGGAAGAGATAATAAAATAATTTAAGTGATAAAGTGAGTTATAAATATTGACATTAAATTTTAGTTGTTATAGAAAATAAATAAAAAATGGGGAGTTTATAGAGCCCTTGTTGTGGGTGTTGTATTTATTATAAATGGTTAGAAATGAATATTAGAGATTTAATTGATGATTGATGTCAGTATGAAAGAAAGAATAATTGATTTAAAAAGTATTGGAAGTCACATATTAGAAGTTGGTAGTTAAATATTATTTTCGTTATTTATATGATGAAGTATTGAGTTTTTCCTTTATAAGTTTCTTAGATCCTTTTGTGATGAAGGTTTGAAGTGGATATGACTTTTGTGTTAGTTTCTGTTATCAATACTTTATATCATATTGAAACTCAAATTATATAAAGGTAAATATATATATTTAAGGATTTTGGAGGATTTAAAGGTAATTGGAATAGTTTTTGAAGATTTTGGAAGAAATCTGGAATTATTTATAGTTTTTATTGAATTTTCTGTATAGAATTTTAGAAAATGGATAAGTCATTTACGTAATTTTTTCCACTGAGCCGTATGATGTTATTATATATGAGTAATAAATTTTCACCATAATACATTTCAGTTAATATATTTTTGTCTTACATTTTACATCATTTTAAGTCATGTATAATGATTGTGAACCGTATATAATTATTATGCTGCATAATATGTTGTGTCATAATTTGTTTTACAGAACATACGGCTTTGCATGTAATTAATTTTTAAACTCCTTAATAATGTATGATTTTCAATTAATACTTATGAATTTCATATATGATGAGCCACACATGAATGTTTTCTTCCACACATGACTTTTAACTTATCAATTTTTTTGGAATTCTTCGAGAGATATATTCATGCTTCCAAATGTATTTATTTTGAAAAAAAATTAATTCTAACAATGTAATTTTATATATTATTAATAAAAATTAACATAATAATAATGTATTGTGATTTTTTGGTATTTAATCAATCCACACCACAATAAGGGTTTTTTTTGTGATTGTGCATGGATTCATGAAAATGTGGTGGGTGTATTTAAATGTAGTAATTGTAGTAATTGTCATGAGAGTTTTAAAATGAAAAGGGAATGATAATATTTATGGAATAATTTATTGGAATTATCTTGGTACATTAATGGATGGAATTTAACATAAAATATTTAAAATTTAAATATGTGAGAAATATGGAGAAGGATTCAAGAATTGTTGACCCAAGAGAGAAATAATGTAAGAGTTCATGGAAATTTCCCTAAATTATTTATGGAAATAACATGTACCAATTTTTATTGAATATAAAAGGAATTAATCAAGGATAATAATTTCGATTAATTGGATGTTTTAATATATGTATTTATTATAGGTCAAAGAAGAATATTAAGTGATATTTAAAACAATTATTCCATAGATAACTCTTGGTTATTGATTTATAAGGAAGTCCCGATTCTAAAACATGTTACACATATTATGAGACATAGAGAAGAAGAAGAGAACTAGTGATATTCATGTGTACTGAGGAAATAAGAAGAAAGAAGATCCAATGTGGTTATATTTTATTGAATAATAAGAAAATAAGAGGGATGAAGTGATCTGTGTAGTCTAGTTTTCATAGAAAGAAGAGTATTTCACTCACGAAAGTGAAAAAAAGAATATGATTTCATGTTTATTGTTGGAAAGAAGCATGTGTACTACTATGAAAATAAAAGAGGAATAACGTGTTACATGCATGATTCTATGTGACTAAGAAGTAGAATAAAATGAAAAAGCACAGATAAATCCAATTGAAGTATCAATTAGTGGAATAATCCTTTATTTCTAAAAAAGTTCTCTAAAGAGTGCTCTATTGGGAGGCAGTATAAATATCCAGTGGGATTCTAATTTTGGGTTTGTAATTCACCATCACAGGTAATTCAGGATTAATTCCCCACCTTCTAAAGTGTAAGGAACCACACTTCATGTTATAGTATTTTTTTCTATCCAACCCAATTATACGCTAGTGATGGATATTAGTGGAAATATATGTATCGGTTATTGTTGAACACAAGAAGGATTTTATATTCTTGTTGAGTTATGAACCCAATAAAAATACTGTGTCCCTATATTTATGGATTTCCTATATTTCATATGATATTTTGAATTTGTTAAACAATATAGATCCATCTATATCTTAATTGGTAATATAAGTTCTAAATCTAATGGAGGTTTAAAAAATTTAAAAGGGAATTTGGATTTTGGTAAAAATAAAGCCACACCTCACTTCCCTTTTTCAAGTGACTACACCAGTATCATGGAATCTTCACATTGATGGTGAAGGACTTTCTGGAATAGGTGTTGTAAAAAAAATCATCATATATTTGAAAGAGTTTTACATGTATGTTTTATAAAATATTGTAGAGGTTGTAACTACATTCAAACTCCTAAGTATATTCTTAATAATTTGAATATAGAAAGGCTTGAAGGTTGGATATTTAATACACATAACCAATAGTTTATTTCTTAGTTTTTTGACCACATTTATAATGAGTTGTATGAAAAATCTAAAATATCTATGTGAAAAATTGTGATGGTTTGGAAAAGAACCAAGTGTGTATGTATTATCCTATAATATATAAGTAATTGAAGGTTATACCTTATATATAAAGGAACATTAAAAATATGGTATAACTAAAAATAATAGTCACTATTATGGATGAAGTGATACATGTACTAGGAGTTATATAAAAAATCCAATTTTTGTGAATATTTATTACTTTGGAATCATTGAAATAATTTTGGACCTTGACCATATATAATTTTATATACCTATTTTCTGATGTAGATGGGTTGATAATTGGATGACAATAAAAGTTTATGAATTGGGATTTGTAAAAGTGAATTTCAATAATGAAGGATAAAAATATGATACCTTTATAATGGAATCACAATTAATACATATTTTTTATAATCATGATGCTACAAATAAAAATTGATCCATTATGATTTTGGTAAGGAAATAAAATACATAATCAAGTGTCAATTTATTGGAGAATTATCATTTCCTTGGAACATAACTAGCATTTTATGCTAAAAATAGTGGGGATGATGTCATGTATGTTAGAGGTGACCATAAATAAGAAATTTAGTTAATAGATAAAGTGAAAAAATTCAACTATTAAAAAAAATTAAGAAATTCAGGTATATTGTTACTTGACTTTTTTATATATAATATATGTTCCATTCACCCATTTTTTATTTAATGAGAAGATTATGTATTGTAACTTTTTTTATAACTTGTGATGTAGACAATACCTTCTTCTCCTTAATATTCCACTCTCCTTTATAGGGAAAAATCTTGTAAATTTATTTATCTACAACTTATTTATTTAATTTTTTTTAGATTTAACTCTCACTATTACTAATATTTATTTTAATTCCATGCAATAAAAATATTGTTGGATGAACTAAAATATTGAGTTAAATAAAAAATTAAAAGAAAATTCCATCTTCAATAAGGGTAAATGAAATCATCCTAGTGTCATATTATTAATTAATAGTTGATAGTTTTTGTTAAATCCAAACACCACACTAAGAAACCCAAGTTTGTTTCTGTATGAAAAAATAAATATTTTTCATACAAAAACAAACTTTTTTTTTGTTTGGTGTGGTGGTTTAATTTGAAAAAAAATTCCAACTATTTATTTTACATATTATTACAAACAATTTGGTTAGGAATGTTTTCTATAAATGTATATATAAAACATGTTAATAAATTTATTTAATTATTAATATATTATTTCAATTATATTTTTAACGATTTGATTTCTATTGAATATATTTATATGAAAAATATATTAGAGCTAGAAACATTTATACTAATTTTTGGATTTTTAAGTCCCAACCTTTATTCATGAAAATTTATCTATCTATATATTTTTTAGTTTCATTCATTGTATGACACACTGAAAATTTAATTTAAAATAATACTACTCTTGATATATTTCTTAACACGCAACACCGAGCTCTAAGAAATTTGTGGAATACTATAAAAATATTATTCTTTAAATATGACCATTATAAACTATCCATTAAATTGGTGGTATACTATAAAAATATTATTATTTTAGTAAATTCATTTTATTCTTCAAAAATATACTTTATTCAGAAATGGTTTTTATTTTCTTTTTGTGTGGGGAAATTTTAATTTATTTATATAATTTTAAAGGAATTTTTTTTTGAGAAAATTAATATAGGTTCTAATATTCTAAATCCAAAATCATTTTATGATATATGTTTTAGAATTTTATGAAAAATGCTGATTTTTGGATGAATAGTAAAAAATACTGTTTTGATTGAAAACTGTCTTTTAGTTCTAATAATTTTAAAAGTTAAATTTTATTTGAAAATGGTTTAAAAGTAAAATTAGTTAATTAATATTATTAATAAACCAATTAATTTCATTTAAATAAATTTTATGCTTGATTTTGGTATAGAAACCTTTTATACTTAAGGATACATTTTTTTGGAAAACCACCTTTCGTCGCATTTTTTTGAGTATAATTTTAAATTAAATCCTACCAATTATATGAATTTAATTTGAAAAAATTGATTTAGTATTTTTAATTATAATAATTAATATTATTTAATAAGTTTACCTTAAATTTTTGGTCATAATGAAAAGTAAAAATACTAAAAATCTGTAACCACATTTAAGGTTAAAATAGGTTTACTGGGGGTTAAACTAATGTGATAAGGGTTAAAATGACCTAAAAATTGTCTAAATACTCTTTTATGGATATATATCGACTCTATATTATATCATATTATTATATTTACCATTTTGATCCATTTTCCTTGAGTGATACATTTATATATTTTGAACTTTTGAAAGATTCCAAGTGTGTCCTCTCCCCCGCTTATTAAAGGACACCTCCTCTCCTCCCTTATCCACACTTAAAAATACATTTTTTTTTCAGAAAATAAATTCCAAAATACCTTCCTAAAATACCTACCATTTTCCTATAGTTATTATTTTTTGGTATAATACCAACCATAGAGGGCTTAAGGTGTAACAAAAAGGTGGTTGTTCGAAGAAGAGGTATAACTTTTAGTTGAATGTTTTTGTTTTATTTATTTTTATACCAAATGAAAAAATATTATAAAATATTTGATATAATAAAATCAGTAAATACCATATATTTATATGTTATTATATTGGTTTATTAACTTTAATCTATCTCCTTCTTCACCTAATGGAAAATGAAACCATCGTTCGTGTGTGAAACAGACTACCACCTCACAAACCGATGTAATTTGTATTCCATCACCACCTATTACAGCTGGTTATGATGATGTATTTAATGAATATATATATATATATATAATATTCAGTACACAGTTTTTATTTTTTTAAAATAATATATCTTTTGTTTTCTTAACTTTCCATCCATTAAAAATGATAATGTCGTTCATGCGTACATGTTGATTACCACCTCCATGAAGCAATGTGATTCATTTTAATAATTTCCTCACATGGATGGTATATATAATTATATATAAAAATATTATATTATATTTATTTTATAATAATCATTCTGAAAATATAATATTATATCAACCTTATTTCCCTCATGTTCTTTGAAAAATAGAAATATTACTTGTGCGTATGTACAGACTACCGTCTCCATGTTATAACGTAATTAGTTTTTCATAACTGCATTTAATAATTGGTTATAAAATTATAATTAATGTATAAAAATGATAATTATTTCATTATTATTATTATTCTGTAGATGGTGTAATAATGAAATCTTTGGCCATGGTCAATATACTGAAGTCATTTTGTAATTATGAACCGAACATCCTCAAAACACTAGACGTAGGATTAACCAATTAAGTAATTAAATACTTAATTTAAATAAAAAAAAACGGTTGAATGAAAAATTAATAAACCTATAAAAGGTTATTAAATAAATAAAAAATTGATATAAGTTTAGTTTATAGGAGTTAAAGGAAATACATGTTAAGTCTGGACTTGAGGTAAGGGATTTCTAAACTCAATTTGCTTTCATTGGGTTATGTCACTTCTTCATTGATTATATTATTCCAATATTATGTTTGAAATTATTTTTGTTTGAATTATGTTTTATTTCCACATATTTTTGTGGCTTTATAATTTTTCTCCAACAATCGATCCATTAATTAATCCTCAATTCAATGATATAATCATTGTAAGGTTAATTCATATAAAATTTTCCTTATTTATGACTTATTTTTTTGTTATGAATACATCTTCTATTATGAGTTATATATACTACCATTTGAAATTATATATAATTGATCTATTTATATTCATGATATTTAATGTTTTGTTTTAAATCTTTTCTTTCAAAGACTTAAGATTCAAAAGTTTACGAAAACAGTAAGAATTTTTATGACACAATATCATCTTATTTAAAGATTGTCTATATTAAAAGTTGATTTGGGAGGGATCAGAAGTTATAATTTTCTTGGACCAATTTTTTTATCCTCTGGTCTTGAATTTATTTTACATTTTAATTTCCATTTACTCCCTTTTTTATTAAATTAAAATCACTAATTTTGTTATAAGTGATTTGGATCCTATATCTTTTTTTGATCAAGAATATTTCCCTTCCATATACGTGTTTTCTATTTTTTTTCAAGAATGTTTTTATTTATAATTAAATGATTTATTTAGTTAATTTTCAAGTAACATTGAATTTATTTAAAAAGTTTTTAAAATGTAATATCTTTAACATTATTTATATGAAAATCCACCAATTTGTTTTTCAGAAGCACTGTTCCGCCTCCAAGGTAGGCTATTTCGGGTGGTGCAGAAATGGTCCCACGAGGATCATCACCCATCCCTTTTCTTATAAGGATGGGTTCTCATCGAATTCACTATTTATTTTATTTCCAACCGTTCAACATCATTATACTTTAAAGAAGGTTGGATTGTCCCCGTGGATATTGGGCAAGTTATCATTTCTATATTGTGAAAGAAACTCCATAGTCAAATGATCCCCAGCGGGTGATTGCATAGGGTAAAGTACTTGTGCAATCGATCCTTCTCAGATATAATTTCCTCAGATAGTCTGCAACGGGTTTATTCGTGGAGACAAGAATGCCCAATAGCCATGGTATCCATGATTCATGGACCCGCTTTGCAAAGGAAGGTGCTCATTGGAAGAAAATTTGACTAACAACACTTAAGTACTCCATTGGTCAAGAGGATGTGAGTTCAGGCTCACTGTAACCTTTTTGGGGGGGGGGGGGTTGAATCCTATTCAGGAACTTTGGTATAGATTTAAGTTATGTTCATATGTTCATGAACCCTTGGTTCATTCCCAAAGAGTGTGTCCATGAGCTACCCCTGGTTTGTCAGATCGTCATAGGCATACATATATTTGATGCTACAGAGGTGATTCTTAATTGATCCATGCAATCGGGTGCTCTAGAGTTTACCATCATCCATGGGGGGTGGAAGGTGTTTTGATGTTGGGATCAGACTCATAAGATGGGTTTCCTACATATCCTCAAGAGAGGAATCAGAAACCACGTAGTTCAGATTGTATGGGGATTACACATGGGAGCTTACCATTTGAGAGGACATGATTGGGTGGACCCTTTTGGGATGGGACCCTTTTTGAGCTTGGGTCTTCTGGGAGGCATCCTACGTATCAGGATTTTGTCAGGAATCAGAGTTCTCATAGTTTAGATACACATTGGTGTTTTAATGCTCACAAACCTGGAAGCCCATGTGATTCACCCTCGGTGTGAGAAACAAGAGTATATGAAAGATTCAACAATGCACATGCCTCCTCCCCTGTTGGTGGGGGAGGGAGAGCCCGTAGTAGAAGAGGCTGGGGTGAGCATGGGTGAGGGTGTAAAGCAATGAACCTTTCCATGTGAGATGGAATTAAAAATCATGTGGACCAGCCCTGAAATATTGTAAACTTACCTCAGTGGGAGGGACCCAAAGCACATTCTGGGAAGGGGAAAAGTTTCATCCTTGTCAAAGGGGGGAGTGAACATAAACCCTTTGATTGATCACTATTCCTTATTAAATTGGAAAGAGAGTGATCACCCTTAACCCCTCGAATGGGGAGGTTCACATTGACACCATAGGGGTGGACTCCGGGTCACCATGGGAATGTAGAACCATGGGCATTCATGAAGCCTAAACCGTTGTGGGGAGAACCATCATGACTCCACTTATCAAGGGTATGTAGACTCAAATGGGTGCACTAGTGCACCTGATGGTCTAATCATACAGGTCCAGTGGCATTGATGGAGAATTTATCCTGATGTTAGGGGACTGGTTAGCAGAGGGATTGCGGAGGACTGGATGGTAATGGAGGGGTGAAGTTGGAACCTGAGGAAACAATACCTGAAAAAACCCCATTCCGCATACTAATTTCTTAGGTGGGATTGGGGAGGCTCCACATAACATAGTGGTATGCAGGTAGAGGGGACATCCACATACCGATGTGGTACATGGGCATGGGTATAGTCCACCGCATACCACAGTGGAACGTGGATCATCACACCTCTATGTGTTCCATCCGTGTACTGATTCAGTACGTGGTGCCGGGTTCTGTTAGCGTAGCAGCGCGCTACACAGAGCACCATATTGAAAGAGGGTATAGGGGACTATCATTAGAGGGGATTTTATTCGAGATGATTATATGGCTTTCAGTTCACCAATTAGGTTCATGGTTCTATTATAATTATTATAAAATTCCACCATTTTGTGGTTCGCTGCCAGCTATAACTATGGAGGATGTGGTTTGCATCCCAGGTTTCGTTGGTGATTCCAGACTGAAGTAGGAGTCTTATCTGAGTTCTTTCTCCTTCTTGATTTCTTCGTTATTGTCCATCTTGTTGCTTTCCACTCCGTGTCTTTGTCATACATCTACTGTGCTCATTTTATAGAGTCCCATATCAATCATATCTACTGGGCACATGAAACCATTTATAGAGTCCCATTGAAGCAATATCCTAACCTGCGGAAGACTCTGTTAATCGGGTTTGCGGGGGATTTGGTTTGCGATAATGGTTTGCGGAACCCTATTGGTTTGCTTCATCTATGAACTAACAAGTTCACAAAATGGTACGCGGACGGGCTTCCCACGTATCATCCCTTTGGTGATGTGGTTCGCGGTTTACCTTGTTTGGTGGCCATCGCTCTGTGTACTTGATTGTTCATGATCCAGCTAGTCAGTGTACCTTTCCTAGGGATGGTACGCGGGCTACTTGAAAGTCTATAAAAACTTGAATTTTTTCAAGTTTATTTAATGAATTGTAACTCAATTTAAGTCCATTAACCTTTATAGGCATGTAAGAGTACTTATTGCTTTCTGCAAAGCAATTGTCGAGGTATTTACTTCCCTTGGAGGAATTTTTAGGACCCTACAAATTCCCCCTTCAGATTGGGGTCCGTTTTAAATAAAAAGGGGACTATTCCGATGTAGAAGCAGTCCTGAACTGAAATGGTAAATGGTATAACAAATTAACCTCATAGGAGGGAACCACACCTATATACAGGGGCCCATTCCATTTTTCTTTTACCATTTCTCGTGGAAAAAAGTGCTCTCGATTTCCCCAACTTCCTCTACTATCATGTACTATTATTATTGCAAAAATACTGTTCACAAACTACTTTGTACATTCTGTGAACTGATATATATCACCACTTCCCTATCTATGTACCATATTTTGGTTTTCTAAAACAACATTGCGGAACCTGAAGACTAAAATCTAGATTCCATGTCGGAGGACGCTACACAGCTAACATGTCCACATACTGAACTTGATCTGATGAACCGAACTCTTTGAATTAATAAACCAAACTTCGAATTTAATCCCCAATTTATGAACATGAATTTATCAAGAACTACGTTTGTGATATCCTCTCTCCATGAACCTTTCTATTTTCCAGCCATCACCCCATGTGCCAATGCCTCACAAATGGTTCGCGTACCATGGCTGTATGTGGCAGGTTGCATCCACATACCACTGTCTTTTGGTGGGGCTGATTTTGCGAACCGTGCAGTACACGGGATGTGGCTACCACATAATGTTTTTGAAAATAGTACGCAGAGTGTTTTGTGGACATATACGGTGCCCTTTACCCATTATTACATAGCCTTTATCCAAAAATTTACATTGGACTAACTCTCTGTCAGCTTCTAAATTTTTCTATGCATGCTAGAATAGATGCTTCACATGCTGTGATAAAATCAAAAAAGACAAGGTAAACCATGGAAGGGAATAAAAAAGACCATATTAGAGCCCACATCATTCCTCATGATAGCTTCTTTAGGGTATTCTTGATGCCAGAGCTATCGGCTTATCCATTATCCATATAGTTTTCACTTTATGGCTTTGGTCTCCCTGTCAACATGCCTCTGCCGTTAGCAGACACTGATATCCATTTCATCCTTTTAGAGGCGTCGTAGGGTCATGATCTTGAAAAAATTTCCCTAGTAGAATAATTCATCATTACTTTGATTTAGGAGAACATCTTCGTACTAAGAGGCTCATCATGGACTTAGGGCAACCGCAAGTACTAGGATGGTGTCTTGAGACTTGACGCCCGAGAATACCCATCCATTATCAGTATCTCCCTAGAAAATTCTAGTGGTGGGTGGAGCACCAAGTGGGACCTGAGGGATGGAGGATGTTTCTATGATGATTGGGCCTATGAATTTTTCATACATCAAACTTGTTTGGACTCCCCTAACCAGCTGGATGCAGTAGGATTTCACGAGGCAGCCTGGGTTTCTCAATTTGAAATCTTTTCCCCAGGAGAAATTATTCCATAGCTGTTGAGTCACTGGTGTCTAAGAAACAACATCTTCCACTTATTTCATGGGGAGGTGGGGATCAGCATGTGGTATATCCACTAGGTTTGGGGAATCCCTATCCTCAGAAAAATGTATGACTATTTTCTCCTAGTAGCCACGACATGGAATGATACTGACCATGTGTCTCCTTTGACAAGGAGTATACTGGTCATGACAGAGGTATTACTTGATCATCCACTCAAGGCTCACTCTCTTATCCCATTTAAGGTGTGGATAAGGTCATTATTGTAGGATAATAGACCCAAGACGAAGGCTCACCACAGTCAAAATCATCCGACTCATCAGTCCCTCTAGACTCTGGAGTCAATTGTGCTACCCTTGAAGCGGGTCATTATACCACATGGGGATATGAGCTTCTACCAGACATATCACCTACTCTTATATTGACATGTTTCTTTTCCATGTTCCTGAGTGGATGGATTTTACCATCCCGTTATATATACATCGTGGTTCAGGCCTTCACTTTAATGATGGAGGATATGCTGGCAGAGGGTCGACTCATTAATTTGTCCCTTCCTACCCTCACCCAGCTTTATGAGTTATTAGGAAAAATAAAGGTAGGCATGCCTCTAAATTGTCTTAGCAAAAAATTCAAATTCCTGTGTGAGTGGATGACAGATCACTTCCCCTATTATGAATACTAGAATACTGTAAGGGTTTTCCATTATGAATTTCACCTTTCTCTTCTCAATATTTCTGTTGTTCGTCCCAAAACTCTGAGTGTTATTGATGCGGTTGGTCTATTGAACGATGTTTCTTGTTTCTTGTTTTCACCACATACTACCCATCATGGGTTATTGAGAGGTGAAATGGGATGTTTTTTGGAGGAATGCACATACCTCATAAACCTTCAAGATGGGATGCTCACTACTCATATAGACTGAGTAGTCATTTGTGAGCCATACCTCCCTTGTCAGTTTTCCAGGCAATTTGAATGCCTCTAATAGGCTGCTTGGCTTCAAGCTGTCCAATTAAGGGGAGAGTCTCATTCCATAGTTCTTCACTAATTGTGGCTTATGATGATGCATGAAGGTGCTGCTAGGTAGATTATCATTCCTAACAAAACGAGACCCACCTTTCTATCATTGGAGTATGCCCAACTGTGGGCAAACTGCTACCCCCAATGAGATGCTGAGAGAGCTAATTTGGCAGGTGTAGAAACCCTTAACCATTTCCATCCCCATATTTCCCCCAATGAAAATGTCAAACATTCCTTATATTCTGAAGAGTTCAATAGCTATGCCCTCTACTACCATCCCTACAGCAGTCCAAACAAATTCACCACAGATCCCTACCCTTATGGTAAGAAGACCCTCAGTTCGTTGGAAAAAGATTCTTGGAGGGAATTCATCGGTACAACCTATTTAATCGGGGAGTGATTCAGACTACTCCCCTCCTACAGATACTACCCAAGACCATAAAAAGGATGTCTCTAGAAGAGCATCACCAATCACCATGGAAGTTGTGGCTAGTTCTCCGTATCCGGCTGTAGCGGTTGAGGCATCTGAGGGAAAAGAGAGCCCTCTATCTTGGGTGGCCTATCTTAAGTCTCTTACTGATCCTATGATAACACTTCCTTTTTATAGACATGTGGTGGAGAAGGAGGGTCAAAGTACTGGTGCCATAAGGAGGCACCAAGCAGTGTGAAAAGAGGACTAGTTCCAATTATGTTCTCTTGCCACGGAGACGCCAATATCTAATTTTGCTGACCAGACTAACAATTTTTTGCGGTTATTCACTGATCTGGGTTCCAAAGACTTTGATTATTGGCATTCACACCTCCTCATTTGCGAAATCATTCTTTCCATAGAAGTCCTTGCCTCATGTGAGGACAAGCTGGCCAAATTCAATTCTTCCCATCACCAGGTGGTGACCTTCTGAGATGTTTCCAAAGAGTCTGATCATCTCATCTCCAAGGAGAAGAAGGCTTGTGATCTAGTGAACACCGAAGAAGAAGAGATGTGGGAGTGTGAGGCTTGTGCAGCTAGGTTGAGGGATCAACTGGCCTCTTCATGTGCCAATTATGAAGCTGTCCAGAAAAAGGACGAGGCCTTAAATTTTTTCTGGAGCTGGTGCGTCCGACGGTTAAGGAAAAAATGGGGGAGAGAGTTTCTTTAAGGAAGACTATTTATGGATCGTGGTAATAAACTTCCATCCTTCTAGAAAGGGTGAACTGAGCCTTGTTGTAGTCCCATCTCTAATCATGATATGTACTATTCCCATCCTTTTTTCACTATGGAGATGGTCCAAATTTGGGATGTTCCTCCATTTTTTCTGAACTCAGTGTAACTGATTTGGATTTTAAAATACTTATTCTCCGTATCTTCCTATCAACATCATTTTAATTAGGTATAATTTTACAAACAAGGACTAGAAACTAGTAAACCAAAATAATCGAATTGCGCTCTAAATGTTTCTTGAGTCGTGGGACTCAGTGAGCATAGTTCGACTATTATTGGGGTTTTAGGGAATATATCATGAATTTTTATGTCTTTTTCATTACTACTATAATTTTTTCCTAAGCCTGTTTAGCATGGTCTTAGTGGGCATAACTTGACTTTTGCATAGGCCTCCCTCTGTGGGGGTTTTGACCTAACAAGCTTTATGTCTTTTCTTATGGCTCGATGTGATTTTTTAATGAACCAATAATTGAATTTTCCCCAGATGTTCCTTCTGTGTATTTTCCCTTCGGTAAGTATGCTGTATTTTTCATTGACAATTCATAGTCATGATAATAAAAATTATTACTGATGTTTTAGGTTAAACAACTTTAACCAAACTTAATGGGGAAATGGCCCCAATTCGAGATAATCTTCCAAGAATATTTTAATATCCTTCATACATGGATTAGAGATTTTTCATGACCCTGAACTTGTGAATTTAGACATACATGTGGCTTGGGAGCATTTTTATGATTACAAAGGTAGTAAGGGACTTTCCTAAGAATGAAATTTCCTTTTATTGATGAAAAAGTTTTGTGGGAAACATATGAAGAGCCTCTAGGGCATGATGTGTATAGTCAAACAATGGTGTCTTCAGAACACTGGCCTTCCATTTCCAATGGCTTGTTGGGATTTTCAACATTTTGAATTTATTTTGAAGTCGGGAGCCATAGTGGGTGATTGGACTGATTAGTGGTGTCTGAAAACATTATAGATCATCATATCAACTTTGTGTGGACAACAATTCCCGCACGGTTCTTACTTATGTGAGGGATAGCAGGAAAATGATCAGTTCAATTAGGTGTCATTTTTTATGTCAGGGGAACTTTAAAAGAAGACGTTACATAAGATATTATCCAAGAGTTTTCCAAATCTGGGGTGTGACTGGATGTGAATGTCATTTGAGCACACGAAAGCAGGAAATGACTCTCCAGGGGATGATTTTTCTTATTTTTGACATCCATTTTTGTGGGTAACATATGCAGAGCCTCTGGGGCGTGATGTACATAGTTAAAAAAATGTGTCCATAGGACATGGGTCTTCCATATCATATGGCCATTTGAGGATTATGGATATTGGAAACTTTTTGAATACGGTACGTGACCTCCGATAAAGGGTTCACCTGAACACAAAAAGAATTCATTTTGGCTGAACTTCTTCGGGAGAAACCCGAGAATGAGAGGTGGAACTCTTTCTTTACATGCATATCATCTTCACCCATATGGAGGGGTTATCTTTAGAGACCTCAAAAGGTACTAGAGATGAACCAGGCCTGTATATTCCAACATATACAAGATGTGTATAAGGAGGAAAATATAAAACATGACTTTGAGGGCCCTTGAATCAAGAGGGATGGTGTGAGGCTTGGAAACCATTGGGAGTATTGAGATAGGAGATGACTCTCTTGGGGATGAATTTTCCTTTGATTGATGGTCATTTTTGTGGGCAACGTATGTAGAGCCTCTGGGGCATAATGTGAATAGTCAATCAAAGGTGTCCGCAGGACATTGGCCTTCAGTCTCAGATGGACTTGTAGGGTTATGGGGATTCAAGATAACTCAAAGAACAATGTTTGGGGTATGAAAGGAGTGTATATGGACATATTGTGGACATTTGGACTGCAATTTACTCATTGAATAAGGTGTACCTTACGTAGACTTGACTCGTACGTAGGGTGAGGCATTCATTGCATCTTTGGAGTACTTGGTCATTTAACGTCACATGGATAGGACATGGGGCTTCTCTCGAGGGAGGGAATCGTGACATGCCTTTTAGGGTCATACTGCTAGGACCAAATTACTAGTATATTTTGCGATAATGTCACGATGTATCTCTCACTAAGATCCCTAATATCACGTGAGCTATGCTCAGTGTGAGAAAAAAGGGATACGGGGATTCCAAATCATTTCCTAAGAATAACATAATCAATATTAGAGGGCACTTTGGGATTAAACCATTTCTATGTAGTTTAACATCATATAACTGGGATGATTTTGGACTTTCAGTTTAATGTTGTGTAGTGAGGACATGATGATGTGCAGTTTAGAGTCATGCAGTGAGGAATATTATACTGTCATAAATATATTTAATAGTCTTGGGTTTATCTCAATCAGGATTGTTTGGCATTCCTTAGATGCGAGTGATGATAGAAGGTTTAAACCATAGTTCCAGAGAAAACTTGAATCAGGAGGGATGATAAGGGTCTTGGAAGTTGTTGGGCATATAGAGATAAGAGAGGACTCTTTTGGGGAAGAATTTTCCTTTGTTTGACAACCATTTTTGTGGGAAACATATGCAAAGCCTCTGTGGCATGATTTTCATAGTCAAACAATGGTGTCCGTAGGACACTGACCTTCCATCTCAGATGGCCTTGAATGATTATGAGGATCCATGTATTCCTGGGGTATGAAGTTTGACCAATGAGAATGATGTGTTTGGAAACGTAAGAAATACACAGACCATGATTAAATGTGCATTACAAGGGCTTCCACATATGTCTGGATGACATGTACAAGGGGAAACATGATCTTTTTCTTTTTCATGAGTGGGGGGCATGTGTGGGATCTCATAACACTAAGGACTGAACCACACACGACCCTTGAAAAATTTTGCAGTTTTTTGTCATGTGATTAAGACCTTTCATGAAATCCCTTTACAAGTCTAACCCATGTATGGGTGAAAAGCGGCATTTTTCTTTTTGTGGGGGCTGGGTCGGGATGCCAAATCTAGGCATCACTGCATATTCTGCAAGAGAAGGAATCAAGTTGTACGTAGTTCTGTATATTCCCTGCACCAGTCTAGCTTGGTCCATGTGTAAGAACAAGTGAGGGAATTTTACTTTCATATATATGTGGCTGGGCCTGGATGCTGAATTTCGTAATTACTACGTATCCTATGAGGTCAGGAATCAAGTCATACGTAGATATGAATATTCCCTATATTTGTTTGCTTGATATGTAGGGACATTTGAGGGAATTTTTCTTTCTTGATGATGGTGGTTGGTAGGACTGAGATTCCAAATCTGAGCAACACTACGTATCCTACGAGGGCAGGAATCAAGACACACAAAGTTTTTAATGTTCCCTGCACTGATATGGCTTTGTTAACATATAGGGACATTTTTTTTCATTTTCTATGAGTGATTGTTCTACGATAACGCCCTACAATTTGTTTGCATAACAGAATCCCTACGAATGATACTAAGCCCACACGAGTTGTACTCGGTGTGAGAAACAAAGAGTAGTCATAGATTCTCCTTCTCAAGTGTGGGAAGGTAGAAAATATGATGGGGGCATCCTTTTTTGTGTGGGGGTTGGGCCAAGATCGAGGATCGAGGTGTCACTACGTATCCTACGAGGGTAGGAATCAAGCCTTACATAGTTTTTTATGTACCCTATACTGATTTGGATTGGTCCAGGGGTAGGGGTATTTTCATTCTATCCATCATGGTTTCCAGGTCTATCACGTTACTCCGTGATTTGGTTTTGTAAGAAAATCCCAACCACTGATCCTAAGCTCATGAGAGTTATACTCGATGTCAGAAATAAGGAATAATAAGGGTTTCTATTACGAATATGGGTATATAGGGGGCGTGATGGAGGCATTTGTTTTGTGAGGGCTGGGACAGGATCGAGGATTGAGGTGTCTCTACGTATCTTTCAAGGCCCGGAATGAAGCTGTACGTAGTTCTATGAGATATCCTGAATTTTATTGTCACACGATTAGGACAATTTGTGCCATGTAGTTTATTATATTACAATGAGGACATATGTCATAGTTTAATGTCATGTTTCTGGGACAAGTTCCTTACAGTTTAATTTCATGTTTCAGGGACAAGTTCCTTATAGTTTAATGTCATGTGGAAAGAAAAATGACTCATAGTTTATGGTCATAGAGTTTGGACCATGGCATTTCAGTTTAATGTTGTGTTGCATGGAATAATACCGTACAGTTAAATGTAATGTGTGTAGGATGAAGACTCATAGTTTAAGGATTTAGATTTTTGACCATACTTTGGATGTATTATGACTCATAGTTTAGGGTCATAGAGCTTGGACCTTAACATCATGGTACGCTGTTACTCATACTTTAAGGTCTTCGAGTTTGGACCTTGATTCTGGAAGTATTATGACTCATAGTTTAGGGTCATAGAGCTTGGAACTTATCATGGTATCACTATCATGGATCAAAGTTTAGGGTCATAGAGTTCGAGCCTTAGCATCAAGGTATTAGGTGAAGTATTTCTTCATGAAATTTTCATTTTTAGGATCCATGATGAGATGCCCGTCTATCGACAACAGGGCATATGGTCCATTGGAATAGACTCTATGTATAGAATATGCTCCTTTCCACTTTGGTTCATGATTTGGGGACCTCTTCCCGAGTATCAATAGGGTTATGAGGACTAAAACCACTTACCCTTCATGAAAATATCGAAGGCAAACCTCTTTGTTGAAGGCTCATGTAATCCGATTTTGTTAGATTTCCAAATGGGGTAAAGTGTGCAGCCTTTTCACATCTAGATGCTCCAACTCATCAAATCGTCTTTCGGATCGCTTTTCCAGGGAAAATTGGTCATAAATGGCCACACGAAGTGACGAAACTTGGATTTCGATAAGCAGAACTACATCTTCCCTTTATACTAGTGAGTATGGGGTTTCCTTGGTGGCAGTGCAGGTCGTGGTCCAGTAAGCACACAAAGCATGGAGGATATGGTCCAACAACAATTTCTTTTCCTTATCAACCATCTTTTGGAGTATGTTGCACAGGGTCTTGATGAAAGCCTCTATATACCTGTTTTCCACCACATGGTAGCAGGACGAATGATTGAATTTAATTCCATACTCTTGGTATAACTTGTCTATCTCAACAGAGAAGAAGTTGGTTCCATTGTCTGTTAGTATTGTATAAGGGACACCAAATCTGGTAATGATGTTGGTTTTCACAAAGATAAATATGTCTTTCACCCCTACTTCTTTAAGGGGTATGGATTCGACCCATTTGGAAAAGAAGTCCGTTGCTGTGAGTATGAACTTGAATTTTCTGGATGTGGTGAGAGGATACAGTACCACAACATCTATCCCCTAGGTAGCAAATGGCCAGGAGTACATAGCTGTATGAAGTAACTCTGAGGGCCGGTGTATAAAACTGGCATGAACTTGGTTGGAATGGAAATTATTGGTGAATACAGCACAATCCTATATCATAGTGTGCCAGTGATACCCAATCCTTCGAATTTAGTGAGAGATCATGGTTTTTGACTGGTGCACTTCACAAGATTTGGCGTGCACTTCCTTTATGATGATAATAATATCATCTCCATCAATTCACCTAAGAAGGAATCAGTCAAGGCCTCATTAGTAGAGAACTTTTTCTTGGTTTTCCCCATTGTATAGGACAAAGCTGACTGCCCTTATTTACACTTTCTCTCTTTTAGCCCTATCTGTCGGGAGTTACCCGTTCTAACGGTAATTTTGAATGGGTGTCATCCAGCTAGTGGTGTGGCTATATGGCTCAGAAATAGGGATAATTTCATCGATTTCTTCTGTACTACTATGGATAAATAGAAACACTATCTGACGGTGGGCAATGATAATGACTGTTTTATCCTAGTTTGGATTTGCCAAGGATGTGGCAGAATTTTCCAAAGTGCCTCCTTGAGCCTTCTTGGACCGAGGGACATAAGTTATCATTGGTTCTGATGGGAATTATGCCATCAGTTCTCAAACCTGGTTCATCAAGGGGACCAACACTTCAATCTTGATGGTGTAGTCACCATTGACCTGTTTAATGCCCAGCTCTAAGTCACCATTTATTTTTAGGTGTTCATATTGAACATGAAGTTCCAGTTCTATGCCAATAACTAGGGCCTGATATTCCGCTTCATTATTTGTACACCCTTACAAAAGTAGAAAAGAGTAAGGTAGGATGGCCTTTTTTCAGGAGATATAAGTATAACTCCCAACCCCAATTTATTGAGTTTGGGATCCTCCATCCTTTTCCATATCAGGATTCTAGAAGCACCGTCAAAGTACATTTCCCAGGCCTAGGTGTCCTCCTGAATAGAAAATACTACTTCATCTGAAAGTTAGGAATACAATGGCGTCGTTTCTTCTAAGGGGTGATCAGATAGGAAGTATGCTAACACCTAAACTTTTATGGACTTCTGGGGAACATATCGTTTGTCAAACTATTGTGGGTTGACCTCCCATCATGATAGGTGCCCATTTAGCATGGGACAGTTGAGGATATATTTGAGTGGTTTGCAGTGGGAGATGAGGTGGACCTCATGGTGCTGTAGGTAATGACTGCGTTTTTGAAATGAAAGTATTAGGTCCAGGTGATTATTTTCAATATTTGATTACTGAGTTTCAACGTCGATCATTTTCCAGATGAGGTAATAGAGGCTGTTATCACTGCCGTCATCATTCTTCTATGTGAGGAAGGTGCCAAATGACCATTCCAGGGTGGTTACGTACAAAATTAGTGGTCCCCCCCTCAATTGGTGGCATTATAACTGGTGGGATTAAGAGATATCTTTTTAGATCATCAAATCCTTATTGGAAATCATTACTCCACTCATACATAACTCCTTTGTTCATGATTCCAGTGAAAGGTAAAGATTTACCCACCTGGTTGGCTATGAAGCACCGAATGTAGGCGAGGTGCCCCTAAAGTCTTCTCAACTCAGTGAGGTTGTAAAGTGGGGACATTCCACGAATGGTTTTTTTCTTCTCAGGGTCGACTTCGATGTCGTGATGACGTACAACAAAGATGAGGAATTTTATTAAGGTAACACCAATAGTTAATTTTAGGGGATTTATCTTTAAACTATACAGTCAAATTTTTTTGAAGATGGTTTCAAGATTATATAGGTGGTTCAAGCACTCTCGAGATTTAACCACCAGATCATCAACATAACATTCGATGAACTTTCCCAAGAAGGTCCTGAAGATGCGATGCATGGTGTACTGATATGTGGAACTAGCATTTTTTAGACCAAAGGGTATCACTTTTTTGCATAACACTTTCTTAGGAGCACTAAAAGTGGTATCTAATTCATCTCCATGGTCCATATAGATCTGGTTATATCCTGAATAGCCATCCATGAACGAGAGGACTTCGTATCCGGCTGTTGCATCAATCAAAAATTTTGTGATCTGGATCGGTAAGTATTCTTTTGGGAAATGACGAATAAGTTCCATGAATGCAATGCAGATTCTAATATGTCCATTCTTCTTCTTGAAGGGGACTATGTTTTCAAGTCAGATCAGGTATTGGACCTCCCTTATGAGGTTGGCTTTGACCATCTTGTCAACTTCAGCCTCTATTTTGGAAGCATGCGTTAGGTGGGTTCTTATGGATACCTGCTTTTAGCCTCGATGATCTTCTAGAAAGCCCAGATGATGAGTGGATACCTTATGATTGAGGCCTATAATTTCTATGTAGTTCCACGAAAAAACAACTTGATTATTTTTTAGAAAAGTGGTGTATGCCTCCTTTTCTTCAAAAGGCATATCCACATTGATCAGAGTGGGTTGTAGGTCATTTTCAGTGCCCATATTTATCTCCTTAAGTTCATCGATTGTGGTGGAAAAACCATTTAGAATGAAGGAGGGGAATCTTTGAGGTATTCGTCCTCTTATTCTTCTTCCTCTTCTTCATCATCTTCTAACAAGTAGAGTATTTTTTAGGCGAACTCTCAAATGTCAAGTGAGGAATTGTCTTCTGACATTGTGAGTGAGGTGAGGGTAGCTTGTGGTCCTGAGGATGGGTCGGGAGCATTTTTGGAAGGGTTTTTACTGACATCATGGGAGCCAGTCCGCTTTTCTGTGCCTTTGGACTTGATAGTCGTAACAGAAACCTAGCAGAAAATTGGGTATGCATCCGGACTTCTTCTTATGCATTCAACTTGGTTTATGGGTAATACATAATCTTTCCCAATTTTCTAGAGCGGGTTGGAAGGAGCTGTTTCCAATCCATTCGGGGAGTTGATCAAATCAATGTCACCACCCGAAAGATGTTTTTCTCCCGACTCATAGAACCCTTCATCAATATAATGTGACTCACAGGATTCAAACATGAATTTTTCAGTGTGAAATGTCTCATTTTTCCATTAGTGTAATATTTAATTCCTTGATGGTATGAAGATGGAATTGTAGCGTGCTGATGCAGCCAAGGCCTCCCTAAAAGAACATTGAAAGACATATTTTTCTGTACTACCAAGAACTCGGAATCTGACACGAGGTCTCCAACCTGAGTTTTAATATTAATTCATCCCAAAAGTTTCTGCTCAATTTTGTCATACCACAAAAGAGTTGTGGTGTAGCGTGTCAAGCTGTCTACATCATAGCCTAGTTGAAGAAGTGTTTGCAGTGGGGGGAGGTTGGCTCGAGATCCATTATCAATGAAGATCCTCCAGACATAAATTCAATTTATCTTGTGAGACACATATAAGGGTTTGATGTGCCCTAGAATGATAGTATCTTCATTCTTGTTTGTGAAAGAGATAACGATATGAAATTATTTAGGATTGATCTACATTCGATAGACTTTGGTTGCTGCTACTTCAACCTTGAACTCCTGTGGAATTAGTAAGGCTTTGATGAGTGCCTCCCTAAGATCTACGGATAGGCTTAACAAATCCAGGATTGAGATATTTGTTGGTAATGAAGCCAAATACTTTAGGATATCACACTTCTTCTCAATATGTCGGCACTTCCCAACTTGGGGTTGCTATTTTAAAGATAATTTAGTGGTTTGGGCTTTGGAAGTAGATGGTTCAACCTTTGTGACAGGAGTTGGAGGCACTGTGGTCCTTTTTGGGCTTGGTCGAATTAGTCCACTTACATGCCTCATGTGATTTGACATTTTCTCTTCCCCGGATGGATATTATAAGATAAATGGGCTTTTATTTCTTCCAATGATAGAGGATGAGTGATCCGGTTCATGTTGTGTCTTTCAGAGGGTCTTTTTGTAAGTTTCCACGATGTTAATGGTATGACTTGAGGCATGGTAGGGAATTTAAATCCTACCATGATCATGCCTTCCAGGAAACCTCTGGCCTCTACAGCCTCTTACTTCATCCCTTTGGTTGGGCGTGGGTAATTTGGGTTTGTGGCCATAATATCTATATGAGAAGTGGTCCATCAAGAAAATGACATTAATGGAGCTGAAGATTAGTTCTTGATCTGATACTATTTCTACCTGACTATCTTCTTTTGATGGTGTCATTTGGCAGGGTAGTTCCTGTTGTACTGTATGGCAGGGCAGTGCCCTTTGTACCGTTTGAGGGGTGGAACCCATTGTGAAGTATGGCGGGGCGTCACCCATTGTACCGTTTGGAGAGGCGACACCAATTATACTAAGTCTATTGGCATGAAATATGAAATTTTCAACACTGACTTTGAATTTGTAGTCAACTCATCTTTTTTCTATTGCTTTCTTCCCTTCAAGCCTTCAGATGGCTATAGAGACGAGGAGGATGGCTGTGTTGCATTGGGGGATTTTGGGGGCATAATTGGTTGTTTCAACTACACCTGGAGGATTCCATGGATTTGGTTTACGGTTTTCCAGGTCATCCAATTTTCAAAAAATTTCTCCTTCTTAATGGAGACTACTTTCCATTCTTCTTCATCTCTCGAGTCTGAGGTAGAAACATACACCACTTGTGCTAGTGGCTGACCCAATTTTACTTTCTTGTAATCCAACATCTTTTACAGGAGATCCTTGAAAATGAAGCATTTTTGGATTTTGTGCCCCAATATCTGGTGATAGAGAAAATAATTTGGACGGTCATTGAGAACCACTTATTTTTCTTGCTTCAGCCCTAGTAGCAGAGAAAATTTCAATTCATGGAGGCTATGATGTATCCGAGGAACTGGGCATCTCGGAATGAATAAAATTTATTTCTTCATTCTTCGAACTGATTTCTTTTAGCACCATGTATCTCATATTGTTGAGGTGGGGGGGGGGGGGTGGTTTTTGGCATCCATGGGGTCCCGCACGGTTTGGTGGGGGACTCACAACTAGAGGCAGTGCCAGGGGTGGATTAAGCATGACCGAAGCCACTTCATCTTTTCCCATTATTTTCCCTAGGGTTAATGGGGCCACACGAGAATTAAGATTGGTCAGTTGCAAGGACCCTTCTATTGGGAAACATTAGAGAAGTCTCTAAACCCACTTGCGTACTTCACCAAGACGAGCAGCATTCCCAATTCATCAGGGAGGTTATCGATGCACATGGAGATCATCTCATCCTAGGGGAGTGGCCGATTCAGGGAATTATTCAGGTCTTTCTATCTAGAAATGAATTCTGAAACTCTTTCGTTCTCTTGATGCTTACAGTTCATGAGGTCACTAACCATCGTCTTAGGCAGTGTTGAACTAAACTGGAAGAAGAGCTATCGCTGGAGGCTTCCCAACATGTGATTTAATTGGCTGACAAGCTAGTATACCATATGAAAGCTGAGCCTTATAGGGTTTGTAGGAAACACCTAAGTTTTATCGCTTCTTTCTGCTCCAGAGTTCCCATCATGGGGTTACAATAAGAAGCATAGTGCATTAAATTATGTCCAAGGTCCCCCAATCCATTGAATTCTAGAAATATGGGGATTTCAAAATTCGGTGGTGGAAGGATGTTTCTTACCCAATCAGGGTAGGGTTTGAGCTCTGGTTTTATTAGAGCGGGCCGCCCCTCCATGGCTTCTAGTCGAGCCATTAGTAGCTCGACGATATTCAAGATGCCTTGATGCATATCTTGTAAGGATTGAGCTTGGGCTGGTGTTTCATGGGAGAAAATTAGGCATGCTGGTGCTGCTGGAATTTGGGGTTAATACCCAGCCTGAGGTATCATTTTTGGGTTTACCTGAATATATTTTGGTTGTTTTACCACTGGGGGGGGGGGGGGTCTTCATGCCCTTCCTGGGCCGAGTTGAACGAACCTCCAAATTTGGCTTCATACACCGGGATAAGTTCATGTAGCAAGGGAATCTCTTCTGGGGGAACCTGTTGACCTTCCATAGAAGTAACACATCCGGTAAGGTAGCTCCCTCAATGTAGCTCAACATTGATTTTGATGAGGTCTTTCATTTATTCCTCCTACTTGGAGAACCATTCCATGAGAGTGAGGGACACATTATCAGTGGGAGGAGGAGGCGGGTAATAGACGACTTTGGATTTATTATTCTCCTTGTTGGGGTTTCATGGGGGAGGTAGAGAGGGATTAACCAAGGGGGTTCCCAAATTTAGGGCCACTCTTTGGTCTTGAGTATGCACACCATCAGGCTCGGTGTGGGATACCTCTGGAAGGGAATCATCTTCCTTTGCGTCCTCTCCCTCTACGTTATTTTCTATGAAATCCATGGGGATTGACATTTACAACATTCACTGAGGAGTATCGCATTGGGGGTGGTGTGCCTGGTGCCGAATGGAAATAAGGATTTCTACGTCCTTTATTGGACTTTATCCTTTCATTCTGCATTATTCTTCGGGTATCTTAGTGAATAATGACCTGAAGGGAGCCCAATCTAACCTTGTGACACACCTTTTTCTTGAAGGGTGCCAAACACGAGAAAGGGCAGAACAGGTAATTCCACTATCCATTTTTCTTCATAGATAGTGGAAGATCAACCTTCACTGTGCAAGGACTTGAGGTAAAAAATTCCCCTAGCCATGGGGGATGGGGTTGTCCCCATTATTCTGTTGATGCATTACAACCTAGATTTGTTGTTCTTACAGGGTCATTTTTATTTAAAAATTCCCCTAGCCCTGTGTGTTGGGGTTGTTCCCATATTGCAGCAGTGGCTACCGCTATTGCCACATTTTAGATTTCATGAACTCATGCGTGGGTGTGATCTGAGTATGGAATTGGGCTTGTAGGGAGTCTATGGTCTTTTTGATGATGTGTACACTTCCTACTGGTTAGCTTCCCTTAAGCAGGAAGCCTTTCAGATGTTCCTGGTAACCTAAATCCAGAGCTTTTTGATGTATTGATCTATTTGGTCTTGACACTTTTGAGACCTACATTGGGACATTCTTTGGTGAGTATCCCATCTTTCTGGAGTAGGAATTTCACACGGATTTTACCTCTGGGTGATGAAAGTACATGATGCCATTTCCGATGAGGCATGCTGGATGGGGCATGGGGTGAAGTGCAGAGCTCCATGTTATCCCCATCCCTGAATGTGAACTTCAGCTGGGGCATTTCCAATGAGGCAACATAATTTATATAGTTCATAGAGGAAGGAAAGTTCATGGGTTTTATTTCACCTTTCTGATTGTGGATGCTGTGAGGATGGGTGGGATTCCAAATCGATTAGACGACGAAGGTCCTCTATTGTATTAACATGGTCTGCATACCCTTCATTGAGAAATTATTTTTCATTCATCTAATGAAGATTCGTCCATATATTGAGGCAAATGTAATGTGTGAATTCCCCAAAAAACTCTCCTAGTATGTTGAGGCGAGAAGTGGTCGTAGGACAATACATCATTGGAATGTTACCCATAGCTAGTTGTCTTCTCACAAGCAACATATCTTGCTGTTGTTCTTCTGGTGGATCCTATACTTGATACACCTATCTTGACTGATTCTTAATGATTTTTTCCAAGAAACCGGTATGGTGGGAGCCTCATTGATATGTGAATGGTGAGGGGGTGGCTCAGAAGATGAGAGTGTCCCCAGACTATCCTGTGGATGAGAAAGAATATCAATCGTTATAGAAGGTGTGTATTATGTGTCTGACTCCATCTTTCTGAGTGCCTCAGTATATGAGGACTTTCTCACATTTTTTCTGGCGAGGGGAGGACCTTCTTGTTGGTATAAATTTTGGTTGCAGAGAGGACCTTTGGAATTGGTACTGTAATGGCGAGGGCTACTATTGCAACTTGATGCCTGACCGTGAGAATTTTCTTTGTGGCGTATACCCTGGAGAGAACCTTTAGTGCGAGCTGTAGTGAGGGTAGGACCTTCTTGATACATGATGTCACTATGGGGAGGGCCTTCACATCAACTTCCATTATGGGGAGGTCCTTCGAAATGATCATCATCATGGAGAGGACTACCATCATGAATTGATGCCTGGCTGTAGGGAGAATATCTACAGTGTACATCTAGGGGAGGACCTTTAGGATGTAATTTAATGAGGAGAGTACCTTCTCATTTATTGATGTTACTATGGGGAGGACCATCATAGCAACTGATATTGTGGGGAGGGCCTTCACAATGACCATCATCATGGTGAGGACTACCATCATAACTTGATGTTTGACTATAGGGAGAAGTATATCAGCAGCCAATACCCTAGGGAGTTCCATCAAGGTGGACGACAGCAAGGGGAGGATCTTCTTGATTTCTGATCTTTAGGTCGAGGGGAGGTATAACCCAACGCGCATTAGGAGATAATATCTCATGATCGATCATTCTTGGCCGATGGCGGAAGCCCTTGTGGGTGCTTTGGGGAGGACCTTTAGAGCTATTGATAGCGACATTGTGGGGAGGGCCTTCGCAACTACTACTTCCACTTTCTTAATTTAGTAATGGAATGAAAGGTTCTGGAGACTTCATTGATATATATTTGAGGGCGTCAAGAACCCCAAATTCCTGTAGAGAAGGATCATGTATGTGATATTCATTTTCCAGTTTCCTTTGGAACATTCCATTTCTAGGTGCTCTCTTGTGGGTAAATAGTGCCATTCGTTATTGGTAATTGACTTCATATATAGGTCCTTGTCTTGTTGGGCCATGTGATGTCGTTGGGATATACTGAAGAAAATCTTGAGTTTTGGTAGGGATATATGCCTGCCCTAGAGCGGCCACCACATTGGACCAATGCCCCCAGTTGGAATGAGTATTTGTTCCCAATCCGATTATCTGTGTATCACATGATATTGTTGTCAAACCTCCTGGACTGAAGCAAGGATGCATAACTGCTCCGGAGTGACTAATTCATTTTGCGAGTGAGTCATTCCATTCGAGGAAACTAGGTCATGGGCCCTATTTACTTCCTTTCCCTCTGATGCAATGATATCTTGGAATGTTTGGAGGTTATGGTCTGTAATAGATGTCTTATCTTCCATAATTTGCAAGATGTGCTCGGATACATGTTTGGATGGAATGTGAATGAAGGCCCTTTTTGATATCAGAGAAAGAGTTTTTTCCTTCTCCGGTCCTCCATGAGTTTCTAGTGGATACTGGCAGTTCTCTTGTGCTGGGATAGAGGAATGATCCTACCACCGTTTGTCTTCTCCAGTTTCCACCATATTTGACTGGTGGACTTAATATTCAAGAGCATGAATTTTCATCCGCTCACTTCCCACTGTATTTGTCTCACATGCTTTGTATACATCCACATGAATTTGACTCTGCTCATATTTATTTGACGTCCTATTTGAATGACGGTCTTTATGTGCATCAGCAGGTATTTGTGCTTGCATATATCTATTTACTGCCCTATTTGGATGGAAGGATTGAAATGCATCATCATGTATTTTTGCATGCATATAGTTGAGTGTTGTTCTATTTGGTTGATGAGATTATTGTGCGTTGGAAGATATCTGCATCTTCCTGTAGTTTTCCCCTCTATATGAACGATGGGACTGGCGAGCACTAGCAGGAACATGCATGTGCTCGTATTGTGCCACCCTATTTCACTACTGGAAAAATGATTTTTCCCAACGCTTCTATACCAACGGGTTGTAAAAACCGTTGGTATAGGTACCCTTTCCCAACGGTTTGGCCAAACTGTTGGGGAAGGCAGAATTCTTGACCACCTTTCCCAACGGTTTGTCCAAACCGTTGGGAAAGGGTAGCCTATCCCAACGGTTTGCCCAAAAAAAATCAAGACCTTTCCCAACGGTTTTGCAAACCGTTGGGAAATGTCCTTTTTTTTTGGAATCTACCTACGGAGAACATTATATAAATCAAAATTTAAAATAATTAGAACAATACATATATATATTTATGAAATTATGTTAACAAAAGTCATGTTAGGTTAGTGGTTAAGTCATTCCGTTATAAACTAGAGGTCCTGGGATCAAATCCCACCGGATGTTTCTTTTTTGAAATACATATACCAACGGTTTTGAGAACCGTTGGTATAGATTTTCTAATTACTTATACCAACGGTTTTCCCAGAACCGTTGGTATAGACCTATTGTCACGTCTTACTTGCCAACGGTCCTCCAAACCGTTGGTATAGCCAATACCAATGGTTTGGTGACCTATACCAACGGTTACAAACCGTTGGTATAGGGTATTTTTCCAGTAGTGTTTCTATGGTGGGATTGGGTGGAGGGGTAAGAGTTGAATGTTTTCCCATTGAATACCACCGCGTTAGTACGACAGAGTTTCTCACGAAGAACTAGAGTGATGGGGTGTTCCTAATTATGTATTCGATTCCCTTGGTGGGAATCCTGAGGGGGATGGGTCTCCTGAACTTGAGCAGGTTCCCTTGGTATACGGTCCACTTCGGCGAGAGGAGGTGTGGTTGTCTGTTGTCGATGGTGACGCTTTCCGGCGAGGGACCGTGAGTAGGAACCTTGTGCAGTTGAGATGCTGATGCCAACATCGAATTCATCTGCCTTCCTAAGATAAGAGAGGTACTCATTGTCACATTCCGGGGATAAGCTCCGGAAATGGTTTGAGACGACCACCGAGGCCGCCTTGTGCTGGAGTGACGGCTGTGGCTGAAGAGGTTGCTGGTGGAACTTCATAGACTGGAGGGTTTTTCTTTCCGCCTCCAATATTGGGAGAGTACCATTTCGGTGGTACTTCCTGATTAGCGTGGTGGACACCCAGCATTGAAGACGCTGGGTAGGCGAGGGGGTCCTCATATTCGTTGGGGCCTCGACCACCCACTAGATCAATAATGCCTGAGTTTAAATTGATTTTTGGGACACCATTTGGATTGAAGGTTGCTCTGCAAGAACCTATAATATACATATATGACAAACATTCCACAAAACATCGTCAAATTATAATTCATTTAAACATGATCATATTTGGAAATTCAGCTTGTCCCTAATCCCATCTTCTTTTGTTGCGGGGTGAAGGGGCTTGAGTGGGGAAATATCACCACCTTGGTTAAGAATTCACGTCGGGTTCACAAATTGTTTTCTGCCTCTGAGGTGGCGTGTTTCGGGTTGTGAGAAAGTGGTCTGATGAGGATCATCACCCGTCCCTTTTCTTATGGGGACACGTTCTCATTGAATTCGTCATTTTTTATTTCGACCTGTTCAGCATCATTATCCTTTAAAGAAGGTTGTATTGTCCCCATGGAGATTGGGAAATTTATTCTTTATATATTCTAAAAGAAACTCTATAGTCAAATGATCCCCAATGGTTGATTGCATAGGGTAAAGTACTTGTGAAATAAGTCCTTCTCAGATATAATTTCCTCGTCTGGTCTCTAATGGGCTTATTCGTGGATCAAAGAATGTCCAACAACCATAGTATACATGATTCATGGACCTGATTTCCAAATTCAGACCCTCATTGTATGAAAATTATTCCAACGACACTTAAGGACTCCATTGGTTGAGAGGATGGGAGGTCAGGCTCACCGCACCCTTTCGGGGGAGGATTTTCACATGTTCTGAGACTCTTTTATAGATTTAAGTTGTGTTCATATGTTCATGAATCCTTGGTTTATTCCTAAAGAGCGTGTCCATAGGCTACCTCTGATTTTTCATATCATCGTAGACATACATATATTTGATTCTACTGAGGTGATGCTGACTTGAGCCATGAAATAGGGCGCTCTGGAGTTTACCATCATCCAAAGGGGATGACAGGTGTTTTGATGTTGGGATCTAACCCATAATATGGGTTTCCTATGTATCCTCAAGAGTGGAATCAAAACCCACGTAGTTTGGATTGTGTTGGGCTTATGCATGGGAGTAGCCCATTTGAGATGACATTTTTTGGTGGAACCTTTTGGATGGGCACCCTTTTAATCTTAGGCCTTCTGGTAGGCATCCTACGTATATTGATTTGGTTAGGAATCAGAGTTCTCATAGTTTAGATACATGTATATGTTTTAATCCTCACAAACTTATAAGACCACGTGAGTCATGTTTGGTGTGAGAAATAAGAGGATGTGAAAGATTCAACAATGAACATGCATCCTCCCCTGTTGGTGGGGGAGGGAGATCCCACAGAGGAAGAGGTCGAGGTGACTATGGGTGAGGGCGCAAAGCAATGGACATTTCTATGTGAGATGGAATTAAAGGTCATGTGGCCCAACCCTAGAAGATTGAGGACTTATCTTAGTCGTAGGGCCCGAGAGAACGTTCTAGGAAGGGGAGGAGTTTCATCCTTGTCAAAGGGTGGAGCGAACAAAACCCCTTTGACTAATCACTATTCCTCATTAAATGGTAAAACGAGTGATCATCATCAACCCCTAGAATGGGGAGGTTCATGTTGGTACCCCAGGGTTAGACTCCGTGTTACCATGGGAATGTAGACCCATGGGCATTCCCGAAGCCTGAACCATTGTGGGGAGAACCTTAATGACTCCGCTTACCATGGGTCTGTAGATTCAAAGGGGTGCGCTGGTGTGCTCGATGGTATGATCATGCAAGTATGGTGGATTTAATGGAGCCTTTGTCCTGATGCTGGGGGATTTTTTAGTAGAGGGAATGTAGAGGACTAGACGGTAATTGAGGTTTGAGGTTGGAAGCTAAGGAAACAATACTTAAAAACACCCTATTCCGCATACTTATTTCTTTGGCAGTATGGGGGAGGCTTCGCATACCATAATGGTATGCGGGTTGATGGCTCATCCACATAGCGGTGTGGTATGTGGTCATGTGTATAGTCCACTGTGTACCATAGTGGTACGCATCTCATCACACCGCTTTGGGTTCCATCCGCGTACTGATGCAGTATGCGACACTGGGTTCTGTCCGTGTAGCGGCGTGCTATGAAGAGAACCACATTAAAGGAGGGTTCAGGGGACTTTCGTTTTTGGGTAATTAATCCATGAGGATTATATGGTTTTCAGTTCAACAATTAGGTTTGTGGTTCTATTATTATTATTCTATTCCCTTGTTTTATGGTTTGCAACCGGCTGTACCTGCGGAGGGTGCTGTTTGCAACTTCGGCTTTGTCAGCGATTTAGGAATGAAACTGAGGTCCTCTCTGAGTTCTTTCTTCTTCAATCTTTCGTCATACTCATCCATCTCATTTTATTCCTCTCTTCATCCTTATCGTACTTCTACTGTGCTCCTTTTATAGAGCACCCGAGCAATCGTATCTACTTGGAACATGACACCTTTTATGGAGGCCGATTGAAGCAATATCTTGACCCACGGAGGACTTGGTCAATTGGGTTTGTGGGGGATTCAGTTCATGATAATGGTTCGTGGAACCCTTTTGTCTCTCTTATTCTATGAAATGATGAGTTCATAGAATGGTACACGGACGAGATTCCCTCATATGATCCTTTTGGTGATGCGGTTCTTGGTTTACCTTGTTCGCTAGCCATCGATCCGCGTATCTGATGGTTTGTGATCTAGCTGGTCTGCATACCTTTCCTGGTGATAGTACACAGGACACTTGAATGTCCTTGAAAACATGAATTTCTTAAAGTTTCATCAAATAATTTCAACTCAATTTATGTCCATTCACCTTTCTAGACTTGTAGGAGTACTTGTTTCCTTATACAAAGCGATTGTGTGGGTATTTCCTTCCCTTGGAAGAATTTTCAGGACCCTATAAGAACTTTTATGGAAAAAGTGGGAAACCAACAAGTTTAGAATAAAAAAAATTAAAACCTCAGAAGAAATTATCAGAATATTTCAAAAAAAATTAATATAGTTAGAATTCGTCACCTTAAATAGTAACAATTTAATAGAAGAATCCTCCATATATAAATTGTCCTTAATAAGATCCTCGAAGTGAAAATCCATCTTTCCATAGGTCTACACATGATCATATAGGGTTTTTTCCCCTCATTGAAACCATGTATTAAGATACTATTCTATTTGTCAATCCACATGGATTTTTCTTCACTCAAATCAACTCACAATGTTCTTTTGAATGTTCGGTGTTCATCCTCTTTTGATATGTTGATCAAGAAAGATTCCATTGACAATTTATAATTAGAGTGCATGATAATATCATAGGTATTTCATGATTCAAATTCCTCCTTTTCTACATTCATTAGATTTGTGGTAGTTTGTTCCTCTACTTGTGTTTCAATCATATCATCAACAATTAGCTTCATAGTTAAAATAGGCCCCTTATACATACTCTTTAGGTTGTCAGTAGAAAAATTCAATAACTTTTGTGGAATTTTTCATTTGCTAGAGGACCATGTAATAGGAGGTATTGAAAAGTTTTAATAGTCCTTTCTTCTCCATGGCCTCTTCATAAATTGAATAAAACCATCTGAATCCATGAGGATGTTCTTTCCTTTCTTTGAGGATGAGTGAAGGTACTCTTACACAAGTCCCTCTTCCTTGGGATCTATGGGCCAATATTCTGGGGTATAATAATTATCCATTTTTTTCATCCAACCTAACTTCTTTTCATTCCCACCATCAAATCCTTCTTAAAATGAAGGTGACTCGCAATCTCCCAACACCACAAAGCAGTTCTAAGAACTATAACAAAAAATTAAATCTTTACCTATGCCTACAAGAGAGTGGGTATTTTTGGCCCCACCAATAACATGTTCTTTAGGATGCCTTAATGGGCATTCCCCACTCACTAATATCAACCCAGCTCCCTATCCCGCTAAAACCCCCTACTATGCATGATCCTTACCATTTACACCAGATAATCCATCCTCACATGTTTCATTTATCATAACCTTTTGGGAAGAATTTCATCCATATTTTACAGTGTCTCTTAATAAGGGAGATTTAATTGAAAAAATTATTGGAATCACACACACCCCCACATCCTCCCCCAAAACCCCTTGATGTTTTCATGAAGTTGAACTGATACACAAATCGTACCTCAAATGAGCATAAACATTCTCTATCAGTGGATCATAATTCAACTATATGGACTCCTTTTGGGTGATTGAATTATGTCCCAACTCATGAGAGAACTGTGGATCCACCTTAGTGGCTATTCACACTATAAGAACATTCATGTTGAGTTTATACTTCCCTTTATCCTGCATGGGAAGATCAAATCCCACATAAGGAGGGACCTCATGAGAATTTTAGACCAATCCTCACTGACATTTACTAACATACTAAATAGAATAAAACCCAAAATTTATAGAATAACTTCAAAAAACAATGAATTTCTCCCTCAACCATGATGCAGATATAATCTAGAAGGTTCTTAGAGACATCAACTTCAATAAAAATCCTCAGAGAGATTGGATGACAAACGGTGTGAGTATGGGTATCCAAGAAGAGAAAACAACCCACTTTATGTCTAATCAATAAAATAATTTCCATATTTTGAAAAGGTAGGGTAAGAATACGTACAACAATCTAGATCATCGTGATAGGAGAATTGTGCTACATTTGAAAATCAAACGACCATCAAAATAGAGAAAAAAAGAAACTTGAAAGAACTCTCATAGCATTGGCCAAAGCATAGATAATGTGTTCATCATTCGCAAACTGGATCAAAATGTTCCTTGATTCTATAATCCCAAAAACTAACTATTCATGAAACTTACATGAAGAGGAAAAAAATATTTCTAAGTCATCCATGGAGGGGCGTCACTTCCCAAAATGGGTGACCAATGAGAGATACACCATCACAAACACTCTAGTGAACTTCGGGGAAGAAAGAGGGACTAGAATAACACCATTATTGAAATACTGGATGGTTTCATTATATGATTGATGTTTGGTTTTATTATAAACAAATGATAGATGTTTTAATTACAAACCACAGATGAGTGGATCCATTATATCCCTCTAATGAATTTGGTAAACAGACATAGTTAACCGGTTATAGGTTTCTCTAAAGAGATAATTATAATTTACCGGGTAGGTTATCCCATTTGTAAGAGTGATTATTGAAATGATATGATAAATATATTCAAAGTGGCCAACAAATTTTCACTATGTTTTCTATGAGTTATAATATATCCTTTTCTTAGTAACTGTTTTACCATGGCTTATGATTGTTGACTTATATGACTCTTATCTTATGTTAATAATTTATTCCATGTCTCATGATTTATGATCCACGCTTGATGGTTATGAATATTAGTATGTTATTATCATATACTTTGATTATGTCATTATACCCTTATGCTCATCTTATGATTATATTCAATGTTTAATTCTTATGTTTACCGTTACATAGTGTTTTCACTCACCCATATTATATTTTTCATTTCCATAGGTTATAAATAATTATGTTAAATGAATTATGTCTAGAAACATTTCATGTGTTAAATATTTTATGGGAGATGTTGAATAATTTTTGTGAGATAATAAAATATAGGTATAGTAAGATAACTGATCAATTGGAGACATGAGTATTGTTATGTAATTTTTTTGCATAATTTTATAAAACTCTTAATATAAAATGTCATTGGGTATGTAAGATATAAAATATTTACTTTTAATGATATATATTTTGTATGGTTGAAATTGTTTCATATTTATTGTTATCAAATATATAAATACAATTATTATATTTTATCCACCAAATTTTGGGAGTGCGGATTTGGGGATGTTATAGTTGGTATCAGAGAAGGGTTCATACAACTTTGAAGATTATGATGTTTAAATGTGAGGTAACTTAAGATTATTGGATACCATATTCAGTTTATAAGTTTAAGGTTTATCATAATTTAAATGACATAGAAACCCATTTTAAGGTTTTATGTAATGTGATTTTAAGGTGACTAATGATATTTTGAGAGATATTTTATTTTGTTGAGTTTTTGTAACCCTTAGGTTTAACATGAATTATTATTTTAGAATAATGTTGTTACATTTTTGTGATGTAAGATAAAATTCATGGGAATTTGTTTTGGTTAAAACATTATTTAATGTTGTGGTTATTGTGGTTAATTGTGATATTGAGTTAGTTATTTATGGAATGGTCGAAATTAATACTTTGGCATATTTGTTTAATTTTTGAGATCAACATATTATTTCTTCATAGGAAGGTTTATTCATTTTCAGAATTATCTTACCTTAGCTACCCATTTTTGTTTTAGTAAAGATAGAAATAAATGTTTTTCATCATTTTATATACCTTATGTTCAATCAAATGTTTTTTATAGTGCTTCAGCCATTAAATATCTATACTCATCATTTGGAGTAAAATATGAGATATAGGTAGAAACTAATTGAAACACACAATCAAAGGATGAAACTGTGATAATTAATGCGTATAAAATCATACAACTAGAAAAATCACCTATTTACACACTTATATTTCCACAGTTTATTAAAACCATTGAAATAAGTTATCTGATTCCATGGTTTATTAAAATTGTGTCGATACATTTCTACAAATTCTATCCCCTTTTTGTGATCAAGACCTCATAACCTATCCCAACTTCATGATCGAGCCCGAATTTGAAAATCTTCTCCCAACTAGTGCTTCCCTTCTCCATGATTGATACCCAGCCTCTAGAGATCTACTCCCAATGATCCACCTCCTCTAATATGGATATAATATAGCTAACCCACCTCCCCATCAACGTGACTCTGATGTAGCCTCCCCACATCCCTACCAATGCAGCTCCCATATGGCCTCCCCACCTCCTTGAATTCCTACTCCTCCGTCGTGGCTTGATGTGAATATGATGTAGCCACCCCACCTCCCTAATATCATCCTCCTTTGACATTTCCACCCCACATTCCCTATTTCTCACTTGAAATCAACCCTATCCTCACAATCCACTTCCTCCAACAACTTATCATTATCCCCATTCAGCAGACCCAAGAAAAATAATCCCTTATGTGATTTCTCAGGTGAAATATCTACTTTCTAATCTTATAATGGCTTTCATCTACATAATCGGTTAGTGTTCCCATCATAGTTCATAATTAATGATTGTAGGTAATATGTTGTTTATTTTTGTTTTATTCCCCCCAATATACCACTATAAATGGATTTATATTTATGATTTTTTGACCCCAATACGCCATATAAACTAACTTTTATTTCGTTATAATATGTGTTTAGTTATACAACCAACCATATTTATCACATTAATATACACTTTTATGATTTTATCCCTAAAATAATGACTTATTTGGATCCTATTGTATTGTTGTTTCATAATATGATTTCCCACTATTTATAAATGGTTAGATCATGTTAAAGGTATGAATTAGTTATATTTCGTATTCTTCCATGTTTATATTTATGTATATTTATAGCGTTGATTGAAAATCATATTATACGTTAACTTTCCAATATGATCATATCTAACATGAAATTCTACCAATATTACATGGATATTATAGGTATAATAATGTTTCTGGGAACTACTGCATGATTGTTATCTCTTCAGGGTTTATTTTATGACACTTAATAAAAACTTCTCATATAGATTATCACTTATTTTGAGCTATTTTTAGAAGTGTTTACCAATAAAAAATCCTTTTATACAACATATTTAGGCATATTCTCAGTAATAGGACAAACACTTATTATTTTTTAAGTTGATTATCATATGTGACAAGTGTATAAATAGTTCTCAATAAGTGAAGTCAATAAGACACTCAATTGTTTTTGTGTGTCAAAGTGCATAAATAATTTTTAATATGTTTAATTAATTTTTTCATGTCATAAAAGACTATATATCTGGTGCATAAATTAATTAATTTTTGGTATTTGATATTTTTCATGCATTATTGATAGTTTTTTTACACTTAGACATATTATAGTATTTAGTTTCCATGGTATAGAATTTTACATTTCAAGATATCATGAATTATCATTTTTTACATTATTTTTTATTTACTGGGATACATGAAAATGTGATATATAATTAAAAATCTATATAAATATTTCATAAGTAAGCAAGGTGCTATTTTATTCATGAATAATTATTGGGGATTAATTTTTTTATTGGAAATAATATATTTTTTATGAACATTATAGAATTTTCATTTTGTTTACTATTTTTTCTAAATTTATATCTCTTTAAATATTTTTTAGACATATTATGTGTTAATAATGGTTACTTTCACGGGCTAAATTATTTTATTTTTTATATTGTTTTCATTTATTATCCATTTTCCATGGACTTCTCATATGTAATAATATTCTATTCTAGAATAATGGAATGGTATTTTAATATATAAATTCAGTTTAAGAGTGTGTTTATATATAGATTCATGTTATTTTCAGCTTGGATTCATTTTATATCTACCCTTTATATGAAGTTTATTAAATGTGATTATTATTTTTTGTATTTTTTATAATTAGTTAATCTTATTCTATGATATTTTTTTATTATGGTAATTTATTACATATGACTTGGTTATAATTCTTATCATTAAATTTTTATATTTATATAACTTTTAACTGGTGTCTACTTATTATTATTTTTATTCCCTTTTAAAAACTGATTATACCCACCTTATGATAGTGCTGAAATTACCTATAGATTTTAAATATACTAAAAATTTCGGGAACTACTATAATATTTCCTTCCCACTAGGGAAAATTTGATAACAATCATTGAAAAATATGTATAAAAAAAACCATATATGATAATTTATTTTTTAGAAGTGTATCACACTAAAAAAAATTTATTTTCTACAACTTATTTAAATAATACATGTTCTAAAACAACTATTTTGTGTTATTTATGTATTCAATAAAGTATGTTCTTTATAAAGTACTATGAGAAATTTATGTAGGTGTATATTTTATTGAAAAATAATATTTTTATGTTATTTATATATTCAAATAGGCATGTTCTGGATAAATTACTATGATTGATCTGGGTAGGTTTACATTTAAGTTTGTGTATATGTTATTGTCTCAATATATGTCCTTGAATAATTATTACTTTTTCAGGTTGGTATGTTCTTGAAAAAGTACTATTTTTCAAGCAGTTATCTATTCTTCATAAATAAAAAATTTTGGTGAACCACTATTTTATGTAATTTATATATTCATGTTAGTATGTTATGGATAAAGTACTATGATAAATGCAAGGAGGCATATTTTTTATTTCAAAATTACCATTTTAATGTTATTTATATATTTAAGTAGGAATATTCTTGATTAAAAACTATGCTATTTGAGTAGGTATATATTCATGTGGGTGTATATGTTATTGTCTCAATATAAGTCCTTACATAACTACTATTTTTTAGAAATCCATAATTATATCAAAATATTATTCACATTTTAGTAAAACAATTATTAGTTTGTTATAGCTACACTACCCACTAACTCCATTGCCTTTTCTTTTTATAGAAAAAAAATTGGAGAATTAAATTATATATATTGTGCCTCTTCCATGACAGCTAATATCATCATTTTTAGTTGAACTTTCCATGTCTCACCAGCTAAAATGAATGATTTTTTCTTCGTGTTAAGGTTTTGGTGATCATTATTCTATGTCTAATGAGTTATTTCATGGAAATTTAGTGTTTTTAATCAAATTATAAAATAGTATAAGTGGGGTGACTTATGGTTTTAGGCTATATAGTGA